>JANRMT010062851.1:2526223-2540186 GCA_026402145.1 Polypterus bichir lapradei | reverse complement strand
ATAGATAGATAGATAGATAGATAGATAGATAGATAGATAGATAGATACTTTATTAATCCCCAAGGGGAAATTCACATAGATGGGCGCCCTATCTAGGGTTTGCTCCTGCCTTGTACCCTATAGCTGGGATAGGCTCCCATAGCCCTGGTCTGGAGTGAGCAGGTTAGAAAAAGACATGCCATGTTCATTCTATTAATATATACAGTATTTTGTAATCAGTTTGTTATGGTGACCTTTATACTGTGGCCCATTAATATTAGCCATTGTAAACACTATTATCATTTGAAAACAAATTAAAAAATACTCGGTTTCGGAAATCTGACACATAAAATACTCGTATCGATATCGATTTCAAAAAAACAGTGGAAACACCATTGTGCAATTGGGTGGCACAGTGGTAGCGCTGCTGCCTTGCAGTTAGGAGACCCAGGTTCGCTTCCCGGGTCCTCCCTGCATGGAGTTTGCATGTTCTCCCCGTATCTGCGTGGGTTTCCTCCGGGCTCTCCGGTTTCCTCCCACGGTCCAAAGACATGCAGGTTAGGTGGATTGGCGATCCTAAATTGGGCCTAGTGTGTGGTGGGTGTGTTTGTGTGTGTCCTGTGGTGAACTGGCACCCTGCCGGGGATTGGTTCCTGCCTTGTGCCCTGTGTTGGCTGGGATTGACTCCAGCAGACCCCCGTGACCCTGTGTTCGGAAAATGGATGGATGGATGGAGTGGAATCGCCCATCTCTACTTTCCGCGCTCCCGCCTTTGGAAACGTGGTGACGTCACCGCTGGTTGAGCGTCGAGGGGGCGGGCTCAGACTTTAAAAAGGGGCGTGCCCTTCCGTCTCTATTTCTCATCTGTTAATGCTTCGTGTTGCTGTCGGTTCTTCAGATTACAGGGTAACATGTTGACGGCGGTGCTACTTGTCATCCTCGTGGCTCTCTTGGTGTGGCTCTTTAAACGGGGTCCCCGCGACTCTGCGCCAAATCCCTTCGCGGAGGACACCTGTAGGCCCCCGAAGCCTCTCGTGACGGACAAAGCAGCGAGGAAGAAGGTCCTCAAACAAAGTGAGTGCGACACCTGACAGTGTGGGCTTGTTGGAGGGCAGCCGGGAAACTCGCTTGCTTTTTTTCCCTTTGTGTAGCTGTTCTTATTCCCGTAAACAAACGCTGTGCTGGTGACACCACTTGCCCTCCTGGACAGTAGCGTGACGCCACGCGACTGTGATTTATTTTTACCTTTTACCGGCGGCGGCCCTCTGTGCCCCGGCGGGCGGATTCTGCCTGAAGGCGCCGTGAGTTTGTGCCGCCCGTTCGACTTTCAAACAGCGTGGCGTCGTGTCGTGTCGTGTCTTGTCGTGGGAGTTCGAAGTCCAAAAAGTGAGTTCAGAGTTTGGAGGGAATGTCAGTGGGAAGGAGGAGGTGGGCACTGGAGCCCAGTTTAAGCTTTTCATCCACTGCTTAATTGGTGACGCTGGCTTTCCGTAGTCATCTTGTAATTTATGGACTCCTTTATAATTTTACTCAAGTTGCATATAGAAAGTTTTAAACTTCAGCGTCCGCAATGTTTCCTGCTCCACCTGTTCCTGTTTTTTCTGATTCAGAGGCGCTTGTCCATTCATCACATCAATCATCCTGACTTGGCGGACATCTCAGAAAAGCTGCCCCAAGCCTGCCATGAGCAGGTCAGACAGACAGACAGGCAGGTAGCATTTTAAGCTTCTGTGAAAAGCCAAATAAATAGTCTTATGTTTTTATTCTCACAAGCAACAAATACACGCCAGAGTGACTAAAAAAACAGAGAGAACTTAATTTGGCTAAAGATAAAAAGAGCAGAATAAAGACGGTTTGCACCCCACCGTTAATCCGATGTAGGAGAAGCTTTTATTTATATTATATTATATTATAAGAAACATAAAAAGATGTTATCTGCAGTATTTCTAATATTTAAAACGTAAAGCTTATAAAAAGTGTGGTCACATTGCGTAAGAAAATAACACTAATGGTGACATGGCACGAACAGCAGACCAGAGAGGGGCAGGGGTGTTGAGTCCAAATGCCGGATGAGCCCAGGAGGGGATGAGGAATGAGTGGCCTGGACTTGGCATTTTAGGGGCGTCACAAGGCCACATGAACTGTTACAGCATATGTTTTATATTTTTGCTTATTGTCAAATGGAATTTGGAAAATCCATAAAATAGGTTTGCGGGGTTGTCAACAACAATAACAACATTTATTTATATAGCACATATTCATACAATAAAATGTAGCTGAAAGTGCTTTACATGATGAAGAATAAAAGACTCAGTAAGAAAATAAAATAAGTCAGCATTAATTAACATAGAATAAGAGTAAGGTCTGATGGCCAGGGTGGACAGAAAAAAAAAAAAAAAACTCCAGATGGCTGGAGAAAAAAATAAAATCTGCAGGGATTCCAGACCACGAGACCACCCAGTCCCCTCTGGGCATTCTAACTAACATAAATGAAACAGTCCTCTTTGGATTTAGGGTTCTCACGGAAGGACTTGATGATGATGGTCACGTAGACTTCTGGCTTTTAGTCCAATGTTGGAGCGTCATGGTCACATATACGGTGAAATTCTTTCTTACATGTCAACAAATCAACATGCTGCCACTCTCAGATGCCGGTATTAGTGAGAGAGAGTTATGTAAGGTGCTGTTAAATAAAGAGATCTGACAGGCACAATAAAGTTGAGTTACAGGCTCAGTGTTTTCCTGTGTGAATTACCTACTGTCATGTGCTACTTGACATTGTGGATTGGAAGTTAAAGTCTATTGCTAGCTTCTGTATGAAAATCTGCATGTTCTCTGTGTGACTAGGTATTATTATAACAGATAAATAAGCGTGCTTACATAAAGTAGGGCTGCCAGTGTGAAATGCAGTTCTTGGCTACTTTATCGTCCAATTAAGATGCCAAACGTATGACAAGTTTTCTGATAAGCTTAATTAAAAATATAAGAAAAGACTAGAATTTCTGCTTTCTGTTGTAATCAACAAATTGTGTAAGAATGTTCTGTGACCTTTAGATGAAACTGAGCTTATTTTTTCTAACCGTTGCTTTGAAGATCTCTGTTATAAAATGCAAGTCACCCCCCTATGAGGGGGCTTTTTGCACTTAGAGCTCTGTAAGGAAAAAACCCTCTACTCACCAAGTGTAAGAATAAAAAGAATTCTGCTTGTTTGAATTGGTTTCTGCCTGCTGTTGTCTTGAACCTTCGTCCACAACATGCAGCATGTCGACACCCTTGGGCGCCTTTATTAGAGAGTGATGGATGTGAAACTTGCTACATATTAGATCTGTCGAGTTCTCTAAAATAGTAATAGTGTCATTATTGTCACATACAAGTTCTTTTTTTAATGTGGAAGACGAATGTTCTGTTCGTTCACTTGTACTAATTCATGTTTGAGAAGTAAGCTTTACGAAACCATACATTATGTAAACGCATGCTTTGCTGAGCAAAACAGAAAAATGTGTCCAAAGGAATCAAGGTCTAAGCATTCCACACATGAGTCTGCCTTTCCTTAGTTTACATCTGAACGCCATAACAAAAGGGGCCAAGAAATCAAGTTGCACAAGGGGCATTGAAGGGGCTCAAGGATTGTGTATAATAAACGTGTTGACTGTTGCATTTCATGATGATATTAAATCACGCATTCTAGGGGGTATAAAAACTTTGCCCCACCCAACAGACGGGGTTCAGAAGAGTCCTGACGCTGTCATGTATATTGATTGTCTGCTTTTCTGAAACTCTTCTCACTGTGACTCTGCAAAATAAAGCTGCTTTATAACCACACCTGCTGTCTGGTCTGAAGTCTTCGTCCACTCTAATTAACACGTTACCACTCTTTGATGCCATTTCTAATGAGAAGTACTGTAGTTATATGAAAGGTGCTCTAAAATAGTTACCAGGTCATTATTGTCACATGTAAAGTGACTTTCTTACTTATATCTGCTAATCGACGTGCCGCCATTCTTTGATGCCAGTGTTTGTGAGCGATAGATATGAGTGATACTGTACTGCAGGGGTGCCCACACTTTTTTTTTGGCTTGCAAGCTACTTTTAAAATGACCAGGTCAAAATGATCTACCTACATTAAAAATGCTATCTATGAGTATACTTTATACATAAAACTAGCAAAATACCCGCGCTTCGCAGCGGAGAAGTAGTGTGTTAAAGAAGTTATGAAAAAGAAAAGGAAACATTTTAAAAATAACGTAACATGATTGTCAATGTAATAGTTTTGTGACTGTTATGAGTGTTGCTGTCATCAAGGATTTGATTATCATTATTTCTTTCAATCAGGTTCGTATTTGGAGGACGTGTTGTGTTCAAGTTACATTCCGTGTTTGTCAACCGTCATAAAGATAAGAGGTTTCATTCATCGAAGTGTTCACTACCCAAGTCGGTACTCGTGAATCTAAGATATTTAACAGGCATTCCCGGTAGTAACTTGTGGATTTGCCTGCGAGTATTTAGTGACAGCGTGTCTATTAACTTGTGGATTTTTCTGCGAGTATTTGGCGGCAGCGTCACAAAGTTGTTTCCGTGTAGCTGCATCAGAAAATGTAGCACGATGTCCGTCACGCCTCCTTTTTACTGTTTTCTCACAGCTTGGATTGCTGCTGTCATAATCGGTTTGATTTTCGTGGCTTGTTTCAATTACGTTAGTATTTGCAGGACTTGTTGTGTCGAAGAGACATTCGGCATCTGTCAAGCGTTGTAAGCACACAACCGGCTTCATTGATAACTTCACATCCAGCTTTTGAGAGTTGAAACTAGTGGTGCAACGGATCAAAAAACTCGCGGTTCGGATCGGATCACGGTTTTAAGTCACGGATCGGATCAATTTTCAGATCAGCAAAAAAAAAAGACAAGACAAAACTCTCCATTTATTTAATTAATTATTTTTTGCCCATTAAAAAACATTCAACTCAAGACTCATTCCACTCAATTATATAAATACAAATTAAGGTGCAATATAGGGCATGATAACTATTTCCTTTAATGTGGACACAATAAAAAACAACTTTAAATGCAATTTAAGGCATCATTGCTTCTTACTTTGAACATGGAGAGAGAAATAAAAACTAGCTTATGTCCACATCATCAAAAAAGAAGAAAGAAAGCAAAGCAGACCTGAGCTTATAATTTCAATTTTTTTTTTTTTTCAAAAACATGCGGATGTCTACATTTTCTAGGGGAAGTGTAGATCTCTTTGGTGTAACTATGTCCCCTGCTCTCGCTAGGCACTGAAGTGCCAGGCACAGCAAGATGGTGTCTTACCATTGTGGCAAGGCGAGGGTATTTATTTACATTCGTTGCTTTTCCACCAAGTCAGTGGGTCACCATCGACTGGAATGCCACTTGCTGCCTCACAGGATACCACCTCCTCTTTGATGGTGTCAGCAAAAGCCTTGCTGACCATGTCCTTCTGTGCAAAGGTCTCGCCAAAAAGCTCCGCCATTGCCGACTTCTTTTGAGGAGATGTGTCTGCTCCTGTTGGTGCTGCATATTGACGCTGCAGGGAAAGTTACATTATTGATTAAAACTTTTTTTTTAAATGATGCTGGAGGTTTGTCGAGCTCCTCTGCCAAAAGAGCTACTGCTGTGCATGACCACGCGTATGAAGCGGCAAATCGGACAAAAGTCGAGCGGAAATGCGTGAAAGAGGTTGAATTAGTGCGTGAGAGAGACAGAGTTAGTGCGCGAGAGAAGTTTAATTGCAGTTCAGTGCGCGAGAGAGGTTGAGAGAGCGCGCAAGAGACACGCACACAATACAGTGGAACTTTTTTTTTTCTCGGATCTTCGGATCACGTGCGTACCGAACCGTGGAAAGGAATCGGTTTGGATCACGGATCAACAGTGATCCGTTGCACCACTAGTTGAAACATTCATAAACATCAAAGTGTCCACTACTGAAATCGTCACCTGTGAATCTAAGATGTTTAAGAGGCATTGGCGGTTGTCGAAAGGTGTAAAATATTTGGCCATTTCGGTACACTTGAAAGCGACAACCGAACAATTCAGCGGCAGCCATCAACTCACATGCAGAACCATAGGTGAAGGGCTTAAGCATTTCACTCTTCTAGTGCTCCTGTGTAGTATAATTATCTCCTGTACCGTCATCAGTCCACACCTTGAACCTGTCCCAGTCATTCAATACATAAGACACAATGTTCCTCCGGATATCAAGAGTGAGCCTGATATGGCCGTGCAATATGTAACACAGAGAATGGAAAAGGCAGGTGCCATCTCCGGGCATGGAAACCACTTGGTAACTGACAGTTCTTTGATCGATGGTGATCACCTCGATAGACATGTTAATGAGGGTACGGTTGGAATGATAAAGGAAATGGGTACCTGAGCAATGTAAAGTAAGTCTAAAATACCTACACAATAACTATAATCGTAATAAACTAACAATAAAACAGAGGAGAAGCCATGGATTAAATAAAAAGGCTGTAGTTATCAGTAGGGAGACGTGAATACCGTGGCAAAGCAAGGAAGGGAATGTAGAGACCGGAGCGACAGACGGCCTTATATAGGCAGGCAGCCAACAACGTGGGAGGCATTGGGATGGGGGACCCAACGCCACCTCACACAGTGACCGAGCTGCAGGCTATGGACGTATATATGTACGTAAGTAGGTTCCAGTTATGACCGTTACGTGTAGAATTTCGAAATGAAACCTGCTTAACTTTTGTAAATAAGCTGTAAGGAATGAGCCTGCCAAATTTCAGCCTTCTACCTACATGGGAAGTTGGAGAATTAGTGATGTTGGAAAGTTCAATATGGCGGCCGACAGTGACATCATACCACCAAAATAAGTACGTACATCGGTTTCGGTTAGCGCAGGGAAGCCGCCTACCAAATTTCGTGAAGATGGGGCCATAAATAAGAAAGTTTAACATGGCGGACGTTGTCGACCGTTATGACCATTACACATAGAATTTCAAAATGAAACCTGCTTAACTTTTGTAAGTAAGCTGTAAGGAATGAGCCTGCCAAATATCAGCCTTCTACCTACACAGGAAGTTGGAGAATTAGTGACGAGTGAGTGAGTCAATGAGGGCTTTGGCTTTTATTAGTATAGATATATGTTGTCGTACCTTGCATAACTGAATAGACTTTATGGCACAATAACAATTCAATACATTTATAGTCACTACAGTATTTCGACTTAATAATCATGTGGGAGAAGGCTGCCTCGTATAAATAAGTAGAGCCGAATAATGCAGTCGAGGAGATAGCACATTTCCTCATGTTTGGGTACTTTTCCTCTGTAAAGGCGCTTTTCCACTGCATAGTACGGCACGACACGGTTCAGTTCAGCTCACTTTTGGGGGGTTTTCCACTGAGAACAGTACCTGGTCCTTTTTTTAGTACCACCTCAGCCGAGGTTCCAAGCGCGCCGAACCGTTACCAAAACGTGACGTGTAAACTCTGCTGGTCACTGATTGGCCGGAGAAAATCGTCATTACTGCGTCACTGAACTTGCGACACGAGACACAACAGACCCGCTAGATTTTTAGCACAGCCAGCGAAGGTTCGGACGCACCATTTTTGTTTTAACCAAAAATGGCTGTTTCGTGGTCTATTGAGGAAGTACAGACGTTCCTCTCGTTGGTAGCCGAGAAGCGGAACCAGCGAGAGCTGGATGGGGCGACGCGGAATGAAAAAGTTTTTCAGGAGGTCGCTAAGCTCTTGGGCGCACACGGCTACAAAAATGTCACGGCAGTAGAGGCGGCGCAACTATAACGACACGTGAATAATCCCGCCCACTCTAAAGCGGTACTAAACTGCAGTCGAAACGCAAACCGAGCCGAACTGAGCCGAACCAAGGTGAGCTGTACTGAACCGTGCTGTGCCGTACTATGCAGTGGAAAAGCGCCATAAGTTCCAAAACTGTCCAAGAGCCCCAGACTTCAGCTGAATGTCATCCTGTAGTGTCAAAATCTCAGCCCATGGTGTGTGGCCTAAGATCGTCCTGCTTGGGGCCATTTTAGATTGGAACGCCTTCTTAATGGGGACTAGTAGGGAGTCTCTACCCCTAAAGGAAGTACTGCTGAGCGGCAGGGTCGGACCCCCCGGTTCAGTCAGCCCATTGTTTGCTACGCCACCCCACTGCATATTCGTTAAGATTGGAGACCTGGCCTGCTAAACAACTTGCTCAGGGTCCAGCAGTGAGCCACCTAGAGGGGCCCAGCTGGCAGTGTTGTGGTCTGCAGCCCCACATCCCACCCAGTAGGCCTACAGCCCGCTAGTATACAGCGGGGAAAATAAGTATTGGAACACGTCCTTGTTTTCCTCAGTAAATATATTTCTAATGGGGCAATTGACATGAAAGTTTTACCAGACGTCGGTAACTCAAGTAATCCACACGTACAAAGAAATCCAAACCAATAAGTCCATAAGTGAAGTGATGTGTAATAAAGCGGAATGACACAGAGAAAAAGAATTGAACACACTTACTGAAATGTGTTTAATACGTAGTAGAAAAGACTTTGTTGGTGATGACAGCTTCAAGACCTTACTGATGGCATTGGTGACAGACGTCATTCTAAACTTCTGAATGTCCCACTGAGCACCATTGGGGTCGTAATCCGCAAGTGGAAAGATTATTATAAAGCGGCCATGAGCAGGGGCTCCTCGCAAGATTTCTGTCAACATTAGAACATTAAAACCTTTGAGACGAGAACAGGCCATTCAGCCCAACAAAGTTCACCAGTCCTGTCCACTTATTTCTTCCAAAAAAACATTAAGTCGAGTTTTGAAAGAACCTAAAGTCTTCCTGTCCACCACACTACTTGGTTGCTTATTCCAAGTGTCTATCATTCTTTGTGCAAAGAAAAACTTCCTAATGTTTGTGTGAAATTTACTCTTAACAAGTTTCCCACTGTGTCCCCATGTTCTTGATGACCTCATTTTAAAGTCACCGTCTCGATCCACTGCACTCATTCCCTTCATCATTTTAAACACTTCAGTTAGGTCTCCTCTTTATCTCTGTGAAGGCTCAGCTCTTTTCATCTTTCCTCCTAACTCATCCCCTGTAGCCCTGAATCAGCCTAGTCGCTCATCTCTGGACCTTCTGTAGTGCTGCTATGTCTGTTGGGCCCAAACTGCACCCAGGACTCCAGGTGAGGACCCACCAGTGTGTTATAAAGCTTGAGCAGAACCTCCTGTGACTTGTACTCCACACATCAAGGCGCTATATAACCTGACATTGTGCGAGCCATCTTAATAGCTTCTGATGACTTTCTAGATTTATTAAGAGAATTAGAAAGATTTAAATAAGATCTGGCCATTCAACCCAACAAAGCTCGCTTATTCCACGTATCTGTGGTTCTCTGTCCAAAGAAACACTTCCTAATGTGAAATTTACCCTTACGTTTCCAACGGTGTCCCCATGTTCTTGATGAACTCATTTTAAAGTCACCGTCTGATCCACTGCACTCATTCCCTTCATCATTTTAAATACTTCAGTCAGGTCTCCTCTTCATCACTGTGAAGGCTCAGCTCTTTTAATCTTTCCTCATAACTCATCACCTGTAGCCCTGAATCAGCCTAGTCGCTCATCTCTGGACCTTCTGTAGTGCTGCTATGTCTGTTGGGCCCAAACTACACCCAGGACTCCAGATGAGGCCTCACCAGTGTGTTATAAAGCATAAGTTACACTTGTACTGCACACATCAGGTCTCCTCTTCATCTCCTTTTGCTTAAACTGAGAAGGTTCAGCTCTTTGAATGTTTTCCTCATAACAAATCAGATCTCCCGTTGTGTATTCAAGCCTCACATTTGGACTTCCTATGTGTAATGCTTTACATTTACTGACATTAAATGTCATCTCCTTTTGCCCCCTAATCAGCAGAGTCGCTCTTCTCTGGACCTTCTCTTGTGCTGTTATGTCCTTTTTGTAGCCCGGAGACCAAAACTGCACCCAGAACTCCAGATGAGGCCTCACCAGTGTGTTATAAAGCTTGAGCAGAACCTCCTGTGACTTGTACTGCACACGTCAAGGCGCTATATAACCTGACATTCTGTTAGCCTTCTTCATGGCTTCTGAACACGGACTGGAAGTTGATAGCGTAGAGTCCACTACGACTCCTAACTCCTTCTCATAAGGTGGCCTCTTGATTTTCAGACCCTCATTATGTATTCAAACCTTACATTTTTACTTCCTGTGTGTAATTCTTTACATTTACTGACATTAAATTTCAAATCTGTCCAAGCCTGTCTGCTGTCCAAGTCCTTCTGTGATGATATAACGGATACCAAATTATCTGCTAGTCCACCTATCTTGGTATCATCTGTAAACTTCACCAACTTGTTCCTTATATTCCTATCAAAATCATTTATAGATATTAAAAATAGCAGTGGCCCCTGCACTGCCCCCTTCTGGTCACCACTCTTAACATCACCCAATTCTGATGAGGTTCCTCACACCAAACTGACGTTTGACGAGGAGTTCAAAAGGAAACTGAAGCCCACCGAATCAGCACCCTCATTCGTGCAGGGTTGTCCAGAATTTTCTTGAGAGTCACAGAGCAGGGAATTATACTGAGCTTGTGGAGAACCTGCTGAAAGTATATTAGCTTACGGGAGCGAGAATGTCACTGAAGATGCATTTTTTACATTCTCATCTCGACTTTTTTCCACCAAATTTAAGCGATGTCAGAGATGAGCATGGGGAAAGATTTCATCAAGCTATAAAGGTGATGGGAAACTGATATCAGGGTAAATTCACTCCGAGCATGATGGGTTACTACCGTTGGTTCGTGCAAAGAGAGACGGATGTGCAGTACAAGCGCAAAAGCAAGTGCCTCCAACGTGTTTGGACACGCTGACCTGACTTTTATATTGAGGTAAATGAATATAAATATGCTTTAACGTGTCTCGGGTATCGTCTTCTGGTTTGTTTTCAGAATAAACACATCAAAACAATTTTGGTGGGGACAGAGTCCAAACTCCAAATATCGTGTTGATATATTAATGTCAAAACATCAATGATGTGGATTTCAAAAATCTGATGTGCTAGCTTAATTCCGATTTCATATATGAAATCACTGTAAAAAAATTAATAAAGAGATGCTCTGAAGTCCCCAGAAGCAAGCAAAAAATATTTTTTTGTAGACCAGTGAAATCTATGGAGAGAACTGAAGATCAGAGTTCAGAGAAGAGACCCCCGGAGCCTTCGAGATTTGAAGACGGTTTGGGCCAAAAATCCCACCTGAGCAATGCAGGCGACTTGTTTCTCCACACAGAAGGCATCTTGAGGCCGTCATCACCCACAAACGCTCTTCTACTGCGTATTACGTAAGCATATTCTGTACTTATTCCCCATGCCATTCCACTTTATTACACAAAATAAATAATTTATGGATTTATTTGCTTTGACTTCTTTGGATGTGTGGATTACGTGTGCTGTTGCCGACATCTGGTGGAAATTTCACGTTAATCGCCCCATTAGAAATATCTCTCTATTACAATAAAGTACTGGGACGAGACGTGACTTTTTCAGAGAGACACTTTCACGTCCCACAAGACGAGACTTTTCTGCCAAGAGATTTAACCAGGCCGGAAATAAAAGACAAAGAGTAGATGACAAAGTAGAACGTTGTAAAGAATTCAAAAACGTTGGCGCGGTACACATGTCGAGCAGGTTAGAGATAATGGAAGTGCGAAAATTCGAAAGTCTCAAAAAACTGACAGTAAAGATCGCATTAGCGCAAACAAATGGAAATTATTACTCGATGAAATAATGGAACAACAAAAAGTTCAGGTTTAAACTTTAAGTCAGAGACTTGTAGATCGTCTCAATTCGTGTTGCCATCAGGGAAAAGTCGTGTTTCTTCCCAATGAAGAGGCGTATTGTGGAAGCGTAAAATACGCCAAAGATTCTCACCTTGAATGAAGGCTCTAGGAGTCGTAGGATAGGCAAATGGAGTAATTAGCTTTATTGCAATAAAACAATCACGCGACTCAACCCAATTAGGCCAAACCGAGATGAGCCCTGAACAGGCCAAAAATCACAGTTGCTATAATCAGTTCTTATCATCTTGACCTCGTTTGAAACAAAGCCTTTGCTGTCTGTTCTGTCTCACTACTCCAGCTGGCTTCTCATGGGCCTTTCTTGGCCAGTGACGTTTTCTGCATCTCGTCATTCAATACCATTTTCAGCTTCCCTTATTTCTTAGCCGACCTTCAAACAACAAGTGTTCCCCCTTCTCTGTCCTTGGGCAGTTTCTGTACGTCATTCTCTTCCTGCTCTGTCTTTCTGAGTTACTCAGTATTGGTGATTTTGCTCTGAGCCTAAAAGAAATATGGCAAATGCCTTTATTTAACTATTCGCTTGACATGTGTAATTCACACTAAGTTTAATGCTTATAGAAGCTCTTAATTACTTTTATTTCCAGTTTTTCTTAAAACGTGACTTCTGATTCTCCATAGTATCCGCAAGAATTAAAAGTTTTGTTTTTCCGTGAAAGTGAAATCCACATACGCGAGTGGCAGAGGCACAAAATGGCTGGCGAGTAGTGCAGGCCGGGGTTTTGGCGAGCGAAGCCCCCTAGTATTTACTAAGAACAACGTTGAGGCGTCCAATACTTATTCTCTCAGCTGTATATGTTGTGCTATTCCTGTTACTCCTGTTGGGTTTATTGTGCGTTTTACTGACGGTGAACTGTCCATCCATTTGAATGCAACACATCCGGCCCCTTTTAGTTCCAAGATTTTGTGGGCTTGATGAGCATAGACTTGTATAGATAGACTCCGCATTCACTGTGTTGCACGGTCGACACGATACGTCAGCACGTCCACCCAATTGCAAGTGGCAAAAGTGGCATTTAAACTAATACAGGTAGACGTGGAAACCGGGTTTTCTGATGAAAAAGCAATAACATTTAAACCAACATCATTTACATAAAACAAATTTTGCCGAATCGTTTAAATGCAATTATTTATATCCATTTATACACTAATAATGGCAATTATTAAATAATAATAATTATTATTAAATAATTCCTCCCATATATAACATTTCTCGGACTGCCTTCTTCCATTTCTAGACTTCGTCCTGTTCTTACGCAACACAGTACTGAAGTATCGGTTAATGCCCAAGTCACCTCACGTATAGATTACTGTAATGCTATTCTATCTGGCATCCCACAAAAACGTATCCATCGCTTACAACTTCTTCAAATTTCTGCTGTCAGGACAATAACCTGCTGTTCTAAATCCACTGAACACATCACACCGATTCTCTCTCAACGTCACTGTCTCCCTGTTCACTACTGAATACGACACACAATCCCGCTCTGAACATTTAAAGGTCTCCACACCTCACTGATCTCCTCCAGACTGGCACTCCTCTCGCTCACTCAGATCCTCATCTGCAGCTCGGCTTTCTGTACCACACGTCAGACTCAGTGCTATGGGAGCTCAAGCGTCTCTCCTGGTGCTCCTCGACTCAGGAATTCTCTTCCCTCTCATATTCGTCAGCTCAATTCAATATCACATTTTAAAACTGCCCTCAAAACTTATCTTTTCAAACTGGCATACCAATTGTGAATTTTGCACTTTTACTGCCAGTTATCTTTGTTTGTTTGCTAATTATTGGTTTTTGATTTATCATTCTCTTGTTTTAATTTTACTAATGTTGTTTAATTTTATTGTAAGGTGACCTTGAGTGCTAAGAAAGGCGCCTATTAAATAAAATGTATTATTAGTATTAATTATTGAGACAAAAACTTGACCAATATCTGAAAGTCAAAATAGTAAGACTGCAAATGGCAGTCTGGTCTTTCTTTTAACAGTGAAATGATCCACTCAATGACAAAAATCAACAATTTATTGTATACAAATTGGCTTAATCATTTCTGAAAACATTTCACTCATTCCTCTCTCTCTCTCTCTCTCTCACTCTCTCTCTCTCACACACACACACACACACACACAC
>JANRMT010062851.1:2513349-2526213 GCA_026402145.1 Polypterus bichir lapradei | reverse complement strand
CACACACACACACACACACACACACGCACAATGTGGTTAACAGGATATGATCTCAAATCCTTGAAATAGAACTGTCTTCCATAGCTTTTTCTGTGTGTTGCCACTCTGTAATTTGAGAGGATTCAGTCTGTCGGTGTGGTGCAGCCTTAGTTTGTAGATGACAGAGACGACTAAAGACATGAATATAAAATGATGGCTGTCAATTTCAAACTGTGTTTCCTCCATGTGCTTCTGAACCAATCTCGGCCCGAACAAACTGAACTGACTGATCAAAGATCCACTGACAGCTTGCCGTCATGTCGACTGTTAGATAACACGCTCAGCTACTTTGGCCACCTTGACTGGACCCTCAGAAGGAATCATCAAACCTCCTTTGTTTTTGAATGTGAGCGAGTGGTAGCTTTGATCATATGATCCCGGTACAGCATCTGTTACCAAACTGGCACGGCACACGTCACAGGACAGTTTTCTCAAAATCCCGTCTAAGGGCTACCTGACCTCCCACTGCTTCCTGAGGTGGATTTCTTTGAGAAATGTTAACAGCTAACAACAATCTACATAGCTAGTGACTAAATACGTTTAGCCAAAACACTGTTTTGAGGCTCACTTGAGCACATAAATGCATGGCTTTGCTAGCTTAGCCTGGCGTAGCTAAAGGTTAAGATTATAAAACGGGATTTTCTGATGGCCAAATATAACCAAAACAATTGTTCAGCCTTACCTATGAAATGTAATCCCCCGGGATCTGGTTTGGCGCGTACAGCGGTTTGTACATGCATGAGGCAAGCAGCACATGCGTGAGGCATCTTTATCCATTGCTTCACTCCACAGCAGTGGCACTCACAATATGGCGGCGACATTGACGTACGATGCTGCTGCTCATGCGGCGTCTAGTAATATGTCCATGTTGAACTCGGTCCTGGAGACCCCCTGTGGCTGCAGGTTTTTTTATTCCAACCAACTTTTGTTTTTCATTGGACTCGTAGTCTCATGAAGTGAATCCTTGTTTCCCAATTTCTGTGTTTTGTAGTCAATGTAGAAATTACAGAATTTCAGATTTTTATTAACGTGTAATAAGCAGTTATATGGGGAATATATATTTTTTTAAGTCGTTATCAGTATTTTCAACCTCCTTTTCATTCTGTTTTGCCAGGTTTTCTGGTTATTTCAGTGGTTCTTTACTAATTAGCGGGTCTGACACCAAAGTCGTTGCTGCTTTCATTCTCCTGGGTGTCTGCTGTGCTGGTTGTTAATTGTCACTGTTAGGGTTAACGGAAGGGAGCAAACTACTCAGGAAAAGGAGGAAATAATAGGGAAACAACAAAAGAGAGTTAAGCATTGATAGCTTTAGAAACAAATATAAGAAGATATAGGAATATTTCTATAATACGCTACCGTGGCCGTCCGTTTGTCTGTCCAGGATTTTAAATCACCTGCAGCTTGCAAACCGTTTCACAGATTGACCTGAAATTTGGTATACAAATACTATGTGACCTCTACTGTCCTCTTTCGGGGTGATGATTGAACTCCAAGGTCAAAGGTCAAAAATCAAATAACCTGTAGCCTGAAATATGGTACACATATACTACAGCTTTATATTAAAAGCAAAGAGTTCAAGGGTCAACGGTTATGGTCAAGTGTATTCGTGATGCGTGCCGTTACTGGTGTCTCATAAATGTAAAAAACACACTGTTGCGTTTTTCTGAATGCAGAGTACAAAAAGACCAGCTAATTAAATGAGATCAGTTGTTATCGATTATTGTCACCGATTGTGAATCTGGTTGGAACAAAAACCTGCAGTCACAGGGGGTCCCCGGGACTGAGTTTGGGAAGCACCGTGCTACATTTTTAATACAGTTTAAACCAAAGTATACAGTAGAATCAATATCTTTTTTTTATTATTTTCTCTCTCTATTATAAGAAAAAAAATTTTGAAAGGAAACGAGACGCGACTTTCTCAGAGAGACACTTTCATATCCCGCGAGATGAGACTTTGTGCCAAGAGAATTAACCACAGCCACAAAGAGTAGATGACAAAGTAGAACGTCGTAAAGAATTCAAAAATGTTGGCGTGGTACACATGAAGAGCAGGTTAGAGATAATGGAAGTACCAAAATTTGAAAGTCTCAAAAAAACTGATCGTAAAGATTGCATTAGCTCAAACAAATGGAAATTATTACTTGGTGAAATAACGGAGCAGCGAAAAGAGATCAAATATATGGACACAGGGGATATGACAGAAGTATGTAGATATTGTTCAGCTTTAAACTTTAAGTCGGAGACTTGTAGATCGTTTAATTCGTGTTGCCATTAGGGAAGCCATTCCCAGGCTCCCCGGACATTTTTCATTCCCGCATTCCTGGGAATGAAACTGCTGTAATTCCCAGGAAACCAGGAACGGCCAAGCTTGCATATATAGTAAAAGTGTAAAAATCGATCCAGAAATAATAGAGTTATAATTGAAAACTGAAGACTTCATTGACGTCTGTCAGACAACAGCTTTGAACAGCAACTTGAAATTGCAATGCGTCAGTCTGTTGCATCCGCATTATCTGTGCCAAGAAACTTGCCATCACATAATGATAACAAGAAACTGGATGCATCATTAAAAGCTGAAATGGCGGGGTTTCAGAGCAACGGCAAGCGTGGGCGTTGTGTAGAACAAGTGTATCAGTATCTGATGACTGTGCCGCCTACTTCAGTGGAGGCAGAGTGTTCTTTCTCAGCGGCTGGCGTACCCTGCATGAAGGTGCGCTCTCGCCTAGACGACTGTACGCTGGACACGTTGTGCTTTCTACGCTCTTATTACCGCAACTAACTAGGTCGGGGTGCCCACAGTTTTTCGGCTTGTGAGCTACTTTTAAAATGACCAGGTCGAAATGATCTACCTACATTAAAAATGAGACACATACATACAGTATATATATTACTAGCCATGTGCGGCCAACTACGTTGTGCGTGTTAAAGTTGTCTGTGAAGGGCTCCCTGTTTAAACGTGGCTGCCAGTCGTGAACTGGGCCCTTCGTCGCACAGCATTGAGATTTTTTATAAGGGAAACAAAATTACAAAAGAAAACCCTTGGACATTGATTCGATAGGAACGGCCTACTCGGAATCACTGTCCAAATCGTAATTATGTGGTGGTGTAGGAGCATTTCTGCTTCTGTCCGTTCACAGTCCGTCTCGTTTTCACGGCGCTATCGTTTCTTTTCACGATCTCTTCTCAACCTTCCTCCAATCTCGCAGTTTGCTTTGTGGCAATCCAAAGAGTAAGGCGATATACACGGAGCAATGGTTATAAAAGGGGGGCACATAGGTATCCAGGCTCTTTAAAACATAAATAGGGATCACTTCACTGACATGTGAGCAAGCCACGGTACAACTGTGAGACGCGCAGCACTCGCCGGCTACAACGTAACAATAATAATTTCCAGAACGTGCTGTTACGTTGTCATTCATTTTACCCACTGTCATTCTTTCATTCATATGTTACGTAGGCACGTACCTTTTATCTTCGGCAATCTCATTCTCTAACCAGGCCTCAGGAGCTAACCAGCGTAACACTGTCCACCACCCCTTTCGTTATTCGGGCACATTGTTGACATCCGTGAGTAACAACAACGTACTAAACTGGAAGGTGGTCTACGCATGCGTGGAATTCGTGGACAAACAAAGATCAAGATCTAAATGAAGATCTCTTTAGTTAATTTAAAGCACCACAATTTGTTTAGTTTGAATGTCTGTGTTTTGAGGTGTGACTGGAGTACTACAGTCTTCAGTAGTATAAGCCTGGAGGAGATTCTTAATGCAATGCCTATGTTTTAGCTGTCTCTCTACTGCCATCTAGTGCTTCTTCTTCTAATTCATTCGCAGACAAACAAAGATCAAGATCCAAATGAAGATTATATATAGAGATAATTATATATATATATATATATATATATATATATATATATATACACTTACTGAGTATACTTTATACATAAAATATATGTTATCGTACCTTGCATAACTGAATAACCTTTATGGCACAATAACAATTCAATACATTTATGGTCACTACAGTATTTGGATTTAATAATCTTCATGTGGGAAAAGGCTGACTCGCATAAATAAGTAGAGCCGAATAATGCAGTCAAGGAGATTTTGAATTCAGCCGAGTGAAAAATGACGGCTGTCCGATTAACTGCGATTTTAGTTCCCTCTCTTTTCTCTTTCTCAGATCGCTTTTCGGAAGGAAGTCAGTTTTGCAGTTTTTATGAACAGTTCGAAAGTGCCTTTCCACATTTTCCTTCTTTGGAATAGCAATGATAGATTGAAAGATCAGACAAACGCACTTCAATTGTGACATTGTGAGAAAAAAAATCCTCTTCCATTTCCACATCCAGCCCATAACCAACAAATTTTTTTTAAATCCCGTCTTTAGTCGATATAAATTGGAAG
The DNA here is from genome assembly GCA_026402145.1 of Polypterus bichir lapradei. NCBI lineage: Eukaryota > Metazoa > Chordata > Cladistia > Polypteriformes > Polypteridae > Polypterus > Polypterus bichir. The sequence goes on along the minus strand of JANRMT010062851.1, from coordinate 2,521,771 downwards.
GCTAACTTGATCACTTAGATAGCTGGTGTTTTGCAGTAGCTCGCACGTTTGATCGTGCGTGTGGGATGACCAGTGTATTAGAAGAAAAGAGATCTCAGACTGGCCGCCCTGTATGTCAATCAAGTGACAAATGCCATAGGGAGGATATATGATAGACTAACATTAAAAAAAAATTTTTTTGAATGCAACACAATCTACATGCACTACTTTTGCGATGTACCGGTCGATCGCGATCGACGCATTGGGCACCCCTGAACTAGATACATGTACTTATATGACAGCATGAACTGCTTGTAGATAAGGTTAGTCTTTTATTGGTGTCAACATATTGCAGTAGTTTTATTAAAAATAAGTGTTGGTCGTTCTAAAACCATTCACATGTGAGAGGCCCGTGCACTGTGTCATCCCTGGGAGCCCGGGATTCCCGGGAATGACATGCAGGATTCCCGAATTCCTGGGAATGGATTTCCTACTTGCCATCAGGGAAAAGTAGTATTGCCTTACAATGAAGAGGCGCATCTACGAGAAAGCAAAGATTCGTCGTTTGGTGAAAGTGAAATCCACATACGCGAGCGGCAGAGACACGAAGTGGCGGATACTTAGTTCAGGCAAGGGGGTTGGCGAGCGAAGCAAGTGAAATCCTGTGAGAGAAAATTTCAAGCTCCACAAGACAAGACTTTATGCAAAGAGATTTGGAAAAGTCCCGCCCCACATTTGAAACATTTACAAGCTCAATCATCTCTCATTTGTGTGAATGCTATTGTCAGACACAGTTCGTGTAGAGAGAAAGAAACGATATTTACTCACGGGCAGTTATACGTTGCGTTGTCACGATGTAATTCTAAAGACAGAATCAAAATCCAGTGTGATAATTGACGAAAAGGTAAAAGTGAAAAGAGATCGAATATATGGACGGAGGTGATATGACAGAAGTGTGCCGTGTGAAGTTCAGATCACACAGCAAGCCAGCAGCTGATCGAGCAAAAAGGAGGTAAAAAAACACCTGTATTTGTTTAACCACCGTTTTGGAGGTGCGACCACGTCTCCTTGGGGTGCGTTCAGCCCCCTTCTTCACAACACGAGCAGCAGAGACATGAAGTGGCTGGCGTGTAGCACAGACTGTTTGGTCTTGGCAAGTGAAGCCCCCTACTTTATTTAAAGAAAGAAGGTATTCCTGCTGTGTTAGGCCGGGTTCATACTTCACGCGACGCATGCTGCAGCGGACGCAAGCGTTTACTGTTTATAGTTGCGCATGTACTTTACGTAAATCTGGTAGAAATATTATCACGGTTCGGCTCCGCTGTGTTGTGAATTGCCTGGAACAGCCATTAAATTCTGATGACACCTTACCGCAATATCTCTGACAAGGATGTTTAACGATTAAATCCAGCAATCCGGGGATGTGTCCATTCCAGCTAGCATTGGGCATGAGGCAGAAGCAATCCCTGGACAGGGCATCAGCTCCTCACAAGGTAAATACGAGCACACACACACACTGGCGTCATTTTAGTGTCGCCACATCTGCATGTCTTTGGAAGGAAACCGGAGCCCAGTGTGGAAACCCAGCAGGAAAACATGGAAACTCCAGGCAGGGAATACCAGCGACGTGACTCCCTGTAAGACAGCAGCACTAACGCCACGCCACCGTGTCACCCCCTTGTGTGAAATTATTAACAGTATTTAAACGAAATTAACAATATATCTGTAAAATGTAACATACGTACTTTAATGCATTTCATCATGAAAGTGATATCAAGTATAAATCTGAGATTCTAAATGTGCAGAGAGTTGGAATATCAGACATTTAATGTGCTCAGTGTGGCGATTGCTGCTGTCTGGTCAGGAGGAAGCCCCAGAAAAAAAGACGGCACAGAAGACGCTATGTGAGACTTTTAAAATGTATCGTTACGTTGAGGAATATGTGACGCTTGAATATAAAAGCACCACAAATGTATCTGTATGTCGGCATTTTGTTTCACCACATTGAACCGTTCATCAAACATCGAAGCACGTAGCATCCGCAAAGCGGCTTTCTGTCACAGGTAGATTGTAAACGGAGACTCTGACGTCACGTTCCGACTTTTAGCACACTGCACCCCCCGACTTTTTGCTGGTAATGCATCTCACGCACGCGTCGCGTTTAATTTCTGAGGACCTGCTTGGAGGGCGCTTCAAATGAATGCTGGGAACGCGTGGCAGCCATGATGCGTACACGTTCGCAACGTGAAGTATAAACGAGCCTTTACACATTACTTTTTTGAAGCTGTATTTAGATAGGTAGATACTTTATTAATCCCAAGGGGAAATTCCCACACTCCAGTAGCAGCATACTGATAAAGAACGATATTAAATTAAAGAGCGATAACAATGAAGGTATAACAGACAATAACTTTGTATGATGTTAACCTTTACCCCCCGAGTCGCATAGTGTGGGGTCTCCTCAGTCTGTCAGTGGAGCAGGACGGTGACAGCAGTCTGTCGCTGAAGCTGCTCCTCTGTCTGGAGATGATCCTGTTCAGTGGATGCAGTGGATTCTCCATGATTGACCGGAGCCTGCTCAGCGCCCGTCGCTCTGCCACGGATGTCAAACTGTCCAGCTCCGTGCCTACAATAGAGCCTGCCTTCCTCACCAGTTTGTCCAGGCGTGAGGTGTCCTTCATCTTTATGCTGCCTCCCCAGCACACCACCGCGTGGAAGAGGTCGCTCACCACAACCATCTGGTAGAACATCTGCAGCATCTTATTGCAGATGTTGAAGGATGCCAGCCTTCTAAGGAAGTATAGTCGGCTCTGTCCTCTCTTGCACAGAGCGTCAGTATTGGCAGTCCAGTCCAGTTTATCATCCAGCTGCACTCCCAGGTATTTATAGGTCTGCACCCTCTGCACAGTCACCTCTGATGATCACGGGGTCCATGAGGGGCCTGGGCCTCCTAAAATCCACCACCAGTTCCTTGGTGTTGCTGGTGTTCAGTTGTAGGTGGTTTGAGTCGCACCATTTAACAAAGTCCTTGATTAGGTTCCTATACTCCTCCTCCTGCCCACTCCTGATGCAGCCTACGATACGATATGATATTTGTTCCAAGTCTATTTAACGTCTGAGATGTTTTCTAATATGAAAATCAAACGTAAGTTTCAGTGAAACAAAATGAAGAGATTTAAAAAGTCTGTTTAGTCAAGAATCCAGTCAATCGCATATGTCAGAGAAACAATTCAGATTTGTAATCGTAAACCCTCGCCCAGGACTGAGAGCTCATTCCCTCTGTGTAAAAACAGAAGGTCTGTCTGTCTGTGGTCCCCATATAATCCTACGCCCTCTGACCTGTCTGGACCGCATTTGGTAGACTTGCTGTTTAGGACCATACAGACAGGACAGACTGCTTTGGAACCCAACATTTTGATCTTGTGGGTTCCCATGTTTTTGTTTCCTGTGTGCTCCTGTTTGCACACCACTGCCACCAGTAAGTGAAACATCTGAACAGACTGAAGTCAGACTAGCAGACAAAGTGACCGGCGCTTAACATGACTTACCTGGGCAACACTGCATGCTGCTTCTGTCTACTGTGATATAAAAGGAACATCCATCCATTATCCAACCCACTATATCCTAACTACAGGATCATGGGGGTCTGCTGGAGCCAATCCCAGCCAACACAGGGGGCAAGGCAGGAAACAAAGCCAGCCCACCGCAGAGCACGCACACAAACACACGCCCACACACCAAGCACACACTAGGGACAATTTAGGAACATCAGTAAATATAAAACAGAATGCCCGTCTGTCTGTTCCCTATTCAGTCCTACACCCTTTGACATGTCAGGACCAAATTTTGCATTGTTGCTTTCTGGGACCGTACAGACTTGACAGAGTACTTTGAAAACCCAAATGTTGACAATGGTGGGGGGGGGGGGTCTGGGGGTTTTTTTTTTTTTTTTTTCTTGTTTCCTACAGTGTGCCCATCAGTGCCACCTGCTGGCTCAGAGTAAGTGAAACAGCCAAACAGACTGAAGTCAGACTGGCATACACAGTGACTGGCGCTTAACATGACTTACCTGGCCAATGCCGCACGCTGCTCTCTCTTCTGTAATATACGGTAAAATGGAGTGTCATGTGCTTTTGTGTTGTGTGAGGCTCGATTGAGAGTGGCACAAAGGCGAATCACAGGTTAGTTGTTTAACCTCCTGCCTTGTTGCCATTTCTTGGTCTTTTGAGCATTTATAGGCCGTCCACTTTGAACTTAGAGGACAAGACAGACATGACTGCGTTCTCGGTTACAACCCAGCAAAAAGTTTCCTTGATTCTGGCATCCAGTCAACCCAAAAAGAGCAAATTCACAAGAGCAGAAACAGCGATGGAGTGGCAGTGTGGGTGACAGCTAGAAAAAACAATCCGGTCACTATTTACAAAACACAAAAAAATCTGCTTTAGTTTCTTAATCCATTCTACAAACAGCGCCAGGTAATTCGGCTAGTAAGTACACTACCAGCAGGTTGCTATGCCACTTGTGAATGAAGCCCAGCTGATGCTGGACCTGTCACTTTTCTGCTTATTCCTATCATGTAATTGGCTTTAGCAATTTGCTTCATGTTCAGCAGATGTTGCTGCTCAGTTTTTTTTTGTCTTTCTTTCATGTCCTCTTCTCAATCAGTTTTTAACTTCACCAAAGTTGCCATTACCCCAATTTTTTTTGCTTCAGCAGCACGTATCATGTCACAGGTTTTCTCTTAAGACCCAGATCAAGGTTCCCAGTCTGATGGTTCTCAAGTAATTGCATGACAGATCTTCCCATATAATTTTTCCCGGCTGCAAATGGAAGACTTTTTAGTACAGATGAGTACAGGTTTGAGTCTAGAACAGAACTAACTGATGAGGTAGAGATGGTGGGTTTTTAACGTGCGGCATAGGAAGTGAGGTCATTGTGACCGGAAGTGACGTCATTGGGCTTAAGGGGGGGGTAGGGGGTGTCTTCTGGACCGGAAGTGGTGTCATGGAGGCCAGGCGGAATTTCCTGTAATGGGTCCACAATGGAAAAAGAGAAAAGATCAGTGCACCTCGCCACCCCCTGGTCTGGAGTGGAATTACCTTCCTCCGAGCCCTTTAGCTGCCTCCCATGCATATGTGTGTGACAATATGTATTTATTAATTTACTTATATAATAGACAAGGTGTGCTACACATCTCAGACGGGTTGAAATCTAAATAATCAAAGTAGACGTCAGCATGAACTTTTGCAGTGCACCATATATTGCAATGTATATTTTGTAATGCATAGAGTAATAAAATTCATTGCGTTTTCCATTCCAACAGATGCCGTGTCAGAACATTTGTTGTAATGAAATGCTTTACTCTAAAAGATTGTGATATGTCATCTGTTGAAATGGCAAATGCAATGCATGTGTTTGTTATATGCCATTTGGCATAGGATTTGTAACAGCAGTGTCAACGTTTGTGATTCGCCATCTGTTGGAATGACAGGTGCAATGCATATCTCTGTTATGTCATTCAGTAAGAGATTCATAAAAGTAATGTCAGTGTTTGATGCGCCTTTTGATGGAATGACAGAGATATAGCAACTGGGCAGACACACAGACAATTGTCCTTTTGTTAAAGTGGATGATAACTGTCATTCATTAGGTGGCTGAGCAACACGTGTAACTCTCCACATGACCGATACATCAGCCTGGAATTTGCCGGCCTTTCACTGCACAAAAGTCCGTGTGACAGATGTGTGATTTGTTGGCAGTTTTTCTACTTTGCTCCAGTGGTATAACTAAGGAACTCCAAACCCCAACCCCATGACATGTTCCTTTCCATAATTAGGTTTAAGGGAAACGTAAAAAGTGGGTGGGTGTAATTCACAATGGCTATAATACTCAAACTTACCCGAGCAATAAGTGACCACAAAACATTGGAGACCAGACACACAATTCCAATCCACAGTGATGTCATCTCTACCCCTACTTGGGCAGTCTCAACAATGACCACTGTTCAGGTTCCTATCAGTTTAACAAGCGTTTGAGGCGGGGGACGTCATTTGGGGTGCCTGCTCCAAGGGCAGAGATGAAAAGGGGGAAATTCTGGCAAAGCTTCCAATCCGTCTATTGGGTGGAGTGGTGGCTCTGAGGCTAAGGATCTGTGCTGGTATCCAGAAGGTTGCCAGTTTGAATCTCTGTCACTGCCAAGAGAGATCCTATACTCTGCTTTGCCCATGAGCAAGACCCTTAACCTGTAATTGCCCCAGGGGTGCTGTACAATGGCTGACCCTGCGCTCTGACCCCAAGGGGCATGCGAAAACTAACAAATTCCTAGTGCAAGAAATTGTATAAGGCGAAATAAAGAACAAAAAAAAAAAAAAATCCTGGAGGAAAATAGTGAAAATGTAATAATTATGTTTCACCACACGAGGGCACTCGTGAACAGGGTCCTTACCCAGAATAGCCCACTCCTTTTAAACGTAAGGGTTTTATTACAGAAAAATTTAAGAAGGAGCAACAAAGCGTTTAACACAAGAAACTCAATAAAAATTAGGCCTCGGGGCTCACAGTACAAACAGGCCTGAAGCCCCTCTGGTCTCTCACCTCCCACTGTTTTCTCTAATGTCGACCTCCTCCTCCAGTGCACTAGCTAAGCCCTTATCATTACTCTGTCTCCAACTGCTGAAGCTCCTTCAAAGCTGGAGCCAAGAGTACCTCCGGCAGCAGGCATACATCACGTCCAGGACAGCTGGAAGCCCATAAAAGATCTGCGGCTGCCTCTCTGCAGCTCCCTCTGGTGGCTCCAATCCTTCTGGCAGTGCTGTCTGTTGAAACTACATCTCCCAGGAAGCCCTGGGGTGTGCAAGTCTTAGCAGTGTTGCTATGCTGCCACCTGCTGGCTGCTGCACTGACCAAGTCCCCCAACGTTTCATGTATTTGTTACATTACACCAGCGGGTTCTTAGTCATGGTCCTGGTGGGCCGCAGCACCAGCAGGTTTTGATTCCTGCCAATTTCGTAATTAGAACTCAGTCCTTGCTGATAATGAAACTTGGTATTGAACTATTTGGCTTGTTCGTGCTTTCTTTCATCAAAGAGAACGTTACCTGTGTGTTTTGTGGACCAGAACAGATTTTAACTCCACAGGCCTTCCAGTCATTTATTTCAAAATATTTTTTTGAACATGGATGTTTCATGGTTTAAAAGGAAGCCCATTAGCTGGAGAGCGGCTGGTTTATTGGTTCTCTGCATTTCGTTATTAATGAATGTCTGGTTAAGAAAACGGGCAACGATTCAAACTAAAATGGGCAGCTGAGGGTTCTGAATTGTAACTGGCAAGATAACTAAAATTAAGCCCAAAAAAACACACTGCTTTAAAAGTAAATAAGTGGGGTTATAATTAAGAAATTAGTTGAAGTGAAAACCTGCAGCCACTGCGCACCCCCAGGACTATAATTGAGGACCTCTTATCTAAAATGTAACTAAAAACTGTCTTTGGTGAATGAAAGCGCTGCCAAGGCATAGACTTAAAAATACCAGCAAGGTCCGAATCTGCAATGAAAACCTGCGGCCCTCCGGGGCCGGGATTAAGGAACCCACCCTTTGGTGGATCCCGACTCGTCTCGCTAATGGGGTTTTTTAAAGAGATACCATTTTACACTTTAATGGTCTAACTTCAGGCATGTATGGAGATTTGGTGTGAACCAGTGAGTCCAGTGAGTCATTAGCTCCACTAATCCTCTCAGAAGAAAAAGGAGGCCTTTCTGTGCCTATGCCTTGGTCCTCCACACTCGCCGTTGATAAACCAGCCTTTTGTTTCCAGTTAACAGCAAATTCTCATCTTCTCTTGTTCTTCTTTGAGAACAAACTGGCAGCTGCATTTGCTCAGAGCACAGTTAGAAGGCAGCAGTGCCACCTGAGCGGGCTACCATGTGGTGTGCTCTGCCTCCACGTAAGAAAAACACATGTGGGCCCTTCAGTCCACTTAGTGACGTGTGCAACTGGACAGTAAGGGACACCAGGAGAACGGGTGGCCAGAGGGGCTGCCCAGAACCCTTTCCTTGTTTGCCAGGCTCCATCATGTCTGCTGTCCAAAGGGTTGCATGCTTGGCACTTGTTCTCTTCTCACCCCAGAGCTGCTGGAGCAACTGAAGGTCTGTCTCTTATGTAGCACCTTTCTGATCATTCTTTATGTTGTGTTGTATGACTTTTATATCTGTTAGCGCCTTTCATCTCTCTTTGTTTTATATACTGACCTTACCTGTCTATTGTGTAGTGTCTTTATATCTCATGATTTATTTGAAATAAACTATCACTGCTTTTAATATGTTTATTGATTATATAATACTTTTAATATCTATTGATCCATAATATGGCACCTTTATATCTGTTGAATACTTAATTGAATATCTATCTATCTATCTATCTATCTATCTATCTATCTATCTATCTAT
>JANRMT010062851.1:2502128-2513339 GCA_026402145.1 Polypterus bichir lapradei | reverse complement strand
TATCTATCTATCTATCTATCTATCTATCTATCTATCTATCTATCTATCTATCGTATAGTGCCTTTACTCTATCTATCTATTAGATAGATAGATAGGTGAAAGGCACTATATATCTATTGGGGCGGAGTGGTGGCTCTGAGGCTAAGGATCTGTGCTGGTATCCAGAAGGTTGCCAGTTTGAATCCCCGTCACTGCCAAAAGAGATCCTACTCTGCTGAGCCCTTGAGCAAGACCCTTAACCTGCAATTGCTCCAGGGGCGCTGTACAATGGCTGACCCTGCACTCTGACCCCAAGGGGTATGTGAAAACTATGTGAATTTCCCCTTAGGATTAAGAAAGTATCTCTATCTATCTGTCATATAGTGCCTTTCATATCTATCTATCTATCATATAATGCCTTTCATATCTATCTATCTATCTATCTATCTATCTATCTATCTATCTATCTATCTATCTATCTATCTATCTATCAATCATATAATGCCTTTCATATCTATCTATCTATCTATCTATCATATAATGCCTTTCATATCTATCTATCTATCTATCTATCTATCTATCTATCTATCTATCAATTATATGACTCCTTTCATTATCTCAGTCGTATAGTGTCTTTCATAAGAATCTGTTTAATCTGTCTTATAGGGTGTTACCTGTCTGTCTAATCTTAAATATCTTTCATATCAATCCTGTCTTTCCTTTTTCCATATATTCTGTTGGACTGGTACTAAAATGGTTCTGAAGCAAATAACACTAACAGATAACACCAAAACAACCCCCAACCCCATTTTATTCCACCCTCCCTGGTCCACCAGGCTGACTGGAAAGCTAGATAGATAGATACTTTATTAATCCCAAGGGGAAATTCACATAATCCAGCAGCAGTATACTGATACAAAGAAATAATATTAAATTAAATAGTAATAAAAATGAAAAAAAAAATGAAGAAAAAAAAAAAAAAAATTTTTCATTTACTCCCCTGGGTGGAATTGAAGAGTCGCATAGTGTGGGGGAGGAACGATCTCCTCAGTCTGTCAGTGGAGCAGGACAGTGACAAAAGTCTGTCACTGAAGCTACTCCTCTGCCTGGAGATGACACTGTTCAGTGGATGCAGTGGATTCTTCATGATTGACAGGAGTTTGCTTAATGCCCGTCGCTCTGCCACGGATGTTAAACTGTCCAACTTTACTCCTACAATAGAGCCTGCCTTCTTAACAAGTTTGTCCAGCGTGAGGCGTCTTTCATCTTTATGCTGCCTCCCCAGCACACCACCGCGTAGAAGAGGGCACTCGCCACAACCGTCTGGTAGAACATCTGCAGCATCTTACTGCAGATGTTGAAGGATGCCAACCTTCTCAGAAAGTATAGCCGGTTCTGACCTTTCTTACATAGAGCAATAGTATTGGCAGTCCAGTCCAATTTGTCATCCAGCTGCACTCCCAGATATTTATAGGTCTGCACCCTCTGCACAGTCACCTCTGATGATCACAGGTTAGTTGAAGTTAGCTGAAGTTTTCTTCCAGTATCCAAAAATTCCAAAATGCTGGTCCCATTTTAAAATTAGTTTTCTTACAGTACTTTACTAGTAGTTGTATACCATGCAATCCTATGCACATATCTATTAATTTGCACCTATCTATCATCCTAATCTTTTATATAGTGCCTTTCGTGTCTCTTCATAGATCTTGCTATCTGTCTGGCTATTTTTTTGTGTGTGGTGCTTTTTACTTACCTATTAAACAGATCAAAATGTGCTTCATAATAGAAATAGAACCTTTCATGTCTCTCAATCTGTTATATAGTGCCTTTCCTATCACTCGACCTAGTATTCTGTATAGTGCCTTTCACACCTAACTGACCCTTTATGTGGTGCCTTTCACTTACCTGTATATCTATTGCTGATGTATTTTGCCTTTCATATCGCTCTCTTGTCTAATTTAACCTTTATATATTGCACCTTTCACACTTGGCTAATCTTTTATATCCCACTTCTATCTATCGACTTACACATCGCTCGGTGTAATCTAACATATATAATCTAGCACTTTCCACCTATCTTTATATCTCCCTAATATATAGCGCCTTTCACGCCCGTCTAACCTCTTGCTTAGTGATTGCCACATGTGTGCCTGTCTCTCACGTCTGCTCTTTAGCTCTATTTCTGTCTTTCTGTCCTTCTACTGATGAGTTGAGCGAAGTTTGAACGCCAAGCCAGGTAAGTGCGGTTTACGCCGAGCCGCAGGTGACTTTTGTCCTACTTTTTGTTCCCCGCTGTCTTCACGTTCAGGTTTGATTTTTTTTTTTTTTTTTTTTTTTTTTTCATCGTAAAGATGACCACCACCCCCCAACACACACCTCCTAATGTTCAACAAAAACCCTCTTTACATCCCAACAGGTTTCACAGCCGAGAAAGTTCCAGAGAACTTGGATGCAGTGGTGATTGGCAGTGGCATCGGGGGGCTTGGTGTCGCAGCCATTTTGGCCAAGGCTGGCAAGCGAGTGCTGGTTCTGGAGCAGCACAGCCGAGCCGGCGGGTGCACCCACACCTTCAGCGACAAAGGCTTTGAGTTTGATGTCGGTGAGTGTCTCCTCTTAATGCACGTCCCTTATTTACACTAATGATGTCATCCTCGTGTCAAATGTAGGTAAGAGTGTCTCGTGGACTTGCCGAGTGGCCCGTGTGTTTGTGAGTGGGTCCTGGGACCACCTGGTGCTCTTTCCAGGGCCTCTTTGCTTTGTACCAAAGGCTTCTATGATTGGCTTTGGCCGCCTCCACCACCACCCTGAATTGGATCGAGTTTAAAGACTTTGTTGGCGTTAAGCATCAGATTGTTGTCCTGGCACAGACAAGTCAGCAGGTAGGCCTCTTCTCTGCAGCTGTTCCGTCATTGTTGGTGGCCAGGCCTGCGATGGCAGTGTCATCAGTAAATGTATTGATGGTGCTGGAGCTGCATCTGAACGTGGAGGCATAGTGGAGGCTCAGCACGTGACCCTGTGGAGCACCCATGATGAGGGTGAGTGATGGCGGATGTGATGGCTGTCAGTCCACGCCGGCTGAGGCCTGTTAGTCAGAAAGTCCAATTAACAGATGATGGCCCAAGTACCAAGCTTTAGCTTTGATGGCCCAATGGTGTGAAATGCTGAGCTGAAGTCTATAAACGGGACTGGCAGAGCAGGTTTTGTGATCGAGGTATGCCAGGGTGGTATGCAGTCCAAGGGATGTGGCACCTCTGTAACGAAATGTTGACTGGAGGTGGTCAGGACTGCCCGGAATATTCTGTTTAATGTGACCCAGCCTGTCAAAGCACTTCATCCCAGCAGGCACAAGTGCCACCAGTCCCTTATAGAATGCAATACAATTTATTTTTGTATCGCTCAAAATCACACAGTGGGCTTTAATAGGCCCTGCCTTTTGACAGCACCCCAGCCTTGACTCTCTAAGAAGATGAGGAAAAACTCCCAATAAAAAAACATTGTAGGCAAAAAGGATTGAAGAAACCTTGGGAAAGGCAAGAGAGAAGACCCCCTTTCCAGGTAGGTTGGGCGTTCAGTGGGTGTCAAAAAGAAAAAAAAAAGGGGGTCAAGACAATACAAGACACAGAACACAAGTCATCCTCAATGCAATATAATAGTACAATAGAAATATTACAAGTACAGAGCAGAATTTAACAGGAGATGATATCCCATAATACAATTTGGATTTGTTCAGAGCATCCTGGAGACTCTATTGACCCTATTGGCCATTCCAATTCTGATTCAGCGCTGGGCCAGCCAATCTGATGACAGGACCCCTCAACCCAACGATTCCAGTTCTCCTCCATCAGAGATGACTTTACCTTGCGCAGGCAGAACAACTGGGCAAGGTGGGCAGTGGCACCAAGTGCCACATTTGAGTACCGAGAAGAGAAATTGAACAGGTGAGGGTCAGTAATAAATTAGAACTGTCATGTTACTTATTTTTTAGTGATAATGACTAACAACAGAGATGCAGTCTGTACAGTTAATCAGCAGCTCTAGTCAGGGTGTGCTAAACTGAAGTTGTGAGACTTAAAAGCTGAGACCAAAGGGGCATTTCTTATACAATACAATTTACTTTTGTATAGCCCAAAATCACACTAGGAGAGCCGCAATGGGCTTTAACAGGCCCTGCCCCTTGACAGCCCCCCAGCCTTGACTCTCTAAGAAGACAAGAAAAACTCCCCCAAAAAAACCCTAGTAGAGAAAAAAATGGAAGACACCTTGGTAAAGGCAGTTCAAAGAGAGACCCCCTTTCCAGGTAGGTTGGGCGTGCTGTGGGTGTCAAAAAGGAGGCTCAATACAACACACAGAACAGAACACAAATCATCCGCAATACAATATAATAGTAAAATAAAAATATAAGTACAGGGCAGAATTTAACAATAGGTGATATCCCATAATATGATTTGGATTTGTTCAGAGAGTCCTGGAGTCCTTGGCCCCTATTGGGCATTCCACAGCTGAGTCTGTGCTGGGCCAGCCAATTCGATGAAAGGACTCCTCTACCCGACAATTCCTGTGATCCTCCATCAGGGATGACTTTACCTTAGGCAGGCAGAACAACTTGGCAGGTGGGCCGTGGCACCAAGTGGCACATTTGAGTACGGAGAAGAGAAACAGAATAGGTGAGGGTCAGTAACAAATTCTAACTATCATGTTACTTATGTTTTAGTGCTAACGACTAACAACAGAGATGCAGTCTGCACAGTTAATCAGCGGCTCTAGTCAGGGTGTGCTAAACTGAAGCTGTGAGTCTTTTAAAAACTGAGGGGACATCTCTTGTAGTAGCAGGCAGACCAGTCCACAGTTTAGGGGCCCTGTAAGTAAAAGCCCGACCTCCCACTGCTATTTTATTAATCCTTGGAATCCTAAACAGACTGGCATCTTGAGATCCTAATGTGCGTTTAGGTTTGGAAGTCGTGATAAGTTCAGACAAGTAAGCCGGACCTCGGCCATTCAGGGCTTTATACGTTAAAAGGAGGATTTTAAAATCTGTCCTAAACTTAACCAGGAGTCAGTGTGTGATTCTAGTGGTGGCTCATGTCATGATTTGAATAAGTGAACGAAGAAACAAAGTTGGACATTTGATCATGGCGAGTGGTGATCATTTGAAATGCCGTTGTTTGAGTTTTTCGTATACAAGTCTTTTCCCTCTTGCAGGCATCCATTACATCGGCGAGCTACAGGAGCACCAGTCACTGCGGGTTTTGGCGGATCAGCTTACAGATGGACAACTGCAGTGGGCTCCCTTGGACAATCCTTATGATGTCCTTGTGCTGGGCAGTCCAGACTCGAGGCGCGAGTACCCCATTTATAGTGGAGAGCGGCGCTTCACAGACGAGCTCAAGAAACGCTTCCCCGATGAGAGCGCAGCCATCGACAGGTTTACTCAGCTGGCGCAGGTAAAGGCTTAATGGTCCTGGGCATCCCAAGTATGAGGGGGGTTGCGTGGGGGTTTCATTGTTTCAAAACATTTTCCAGCCGTTCATTGTCTGCCCCCTTACACGGGTCAGGGTCACAGGAGGAAGTGTTTTCTATTTTGGAGCACAGAGAAATTCCTCCCTCCTTCTTCTTCCTCTTTCGGCTGCTCCCATTAGGGTTCCCCACAGCGGATCATCTTCTTCCATATCTTCCTATCCTCGTCATCTTATTCTGTTACACCATCACCTGCATGTCTTCTCTCACCACATCCATAAACCTCCTCTTAGGCCTTCCTCTTCTCCTCTTGCCAGGCAGCTCTATCCTTAACATCCTTCTCCCAGTATACCCAGCATCTCTCCTCTGCACATGTCCAAACCAATGTCATCTCACCTCTCTGATTTGTCTCCCACCCATCCAACCTGAGCTGACCCTCTAATGTCCTCATTTCTAATCCTGTCCATCCTCGTCACACCCAGTGCAAATCTTAGCATATTTAACTCTGCCACCTCCAGCTCTGTCTACTGTGCCACCGTCTCCAGCCCATATAACATAGCTGGTCTCACTACCATCCTGTAGACCTTCCCTGTCACTCTTGCTGATACCCGTCTGTCACAAATCACTCCTGACACTCTTCTCCACCCACTCCACCCTGCCTGCACTCTCTTCTTCACTTCTCTTCCACAATCCCCATTACTCTGTACTGTTGATCCCAAGTATTTATACTCCTCCACCTTCGCCAACTCTACTCCCCTCATCCTCACCATTCCCCTGACCCCCTCTCAATCACACACATGTATTCTGTCGTGGTGGTCCTTCTGACCTTCATTCCTGTCTACTTCTCTAGGGTCTCCTCCACCTGCTCACTACAGATCACAGTGTCATCAGCAAACATCACAGTCCATGGGGACTCCTGTCTAATCTCATCTGTCAGCCTGTCCGTCAACATTGCAAATAAGAAAGGGGCTCAGGGCCGATCCAGTTGAAGCCCTGTGGCACAGCAGATACTGCCACTCGGCTCCCAGTCTGGTGACTCCCTGTTTGATCTTCACACGCTCTTATTGTATAGCACAGTGGCCTGGTGGTTCATCTTGCTGCTCTACAGTTCTGTAGACTTGGGTTCAGATCCTGACCTGACACTCCGTTTAATGTTTGCAAGTGCAGAATGGTGGCTGAGCCACTGGGCCCTGGGTTCATATCTTGACTTTTTAACTGTCCATGTGATTTTCATGCACTTCGAAGGTGTGGGACAGTGGCCTAGTGGTTAGTCGTGCTGTTCTGAAGACCTGCGTTCAAATTGCAGACTGGCCACTTTCTTACGATGTTTACAAGAACATAGTCTTTCATATCTATCTATCTGTATCTATTTAGTGTAATGTAGTGCCTTTCCTACTGTGACGGATGGACAGGACCATTACCTGGCCGAGGGAGAGACTGTTTGGGACATTATCTCCCCCGAGATGGTAGAGGGCAGTCTTTCTGGGTTGCCACTGCACCCCGGATTCCCACAGGGAATTCTGGGAGTTGTAGTTTGGAGCAGCCCTGTTGGGCTCAGGGGGTGCTGTAGGTGCAGCCGGCTCGTTGGAGGAACCTCAGCCTAAAGAGGGTCGAGAAACACCTGGAGCACTTCCGGGTGTGCTATAAAAGTAGCCACCTCACCATCAATCAGGGAGGCAGAGTCAGG
This sequence comes from Polypterus bichir lapradei, assembly GCA_026402145.1. Lineage (NCBI taxonomy): Eukaryota > Metazoa > Chordata > Cladistia > Polypteriformes > Polypteridae > Polypterus > Polypterus bichir. The sequence continues at coordinate 2,506,219 of JANRMT010062851.1, read as the reverse complement.
TGGTGGAGGACAACGCTTGCAAGGAGGAGTGGAGGCAAAGAAGAGCAAGAAGAAGAAGAAAGGCCTGTGTTCACTTGTATTTAGTGCTGTGTACTGTGTTGTGAAGTGAGGAGCGAGAGGAAGACTCTTCCCCACTGAAGAATAAATGAGTGCTGTTTTGAACTTCTCACATAGAGAAGCTGAGACACGGTTTGGGAAGCGGTACGCCCCCTGGTGGACCACACAGTCTGTATCTGTCATATTGTGCTTTTCACATCTGTCATATAGTGCCTTTCTAGCTATATATCCACATAAACTTTTATCTTCCTTTATTTCATTAAAATAATGCAGTGAAGTTTATTGTGTTGATAGCGGGGTGCACCTTTTTGTCTTTCTGTGTCATATCAGGTGGTTGGCCATGATGTGAGGTTCATGGCGATACTGAAGATGATACCCAAGCCGGCGGCAAAGTTCCTCATCGGCACCGGACTCCTCAAAGTCATCTCCCCGCTTTTTAGAATGGCGCCCCGCAGCCTCGCTGAAGTTATGGAGGAGCTGACGGCCAACAAGGAGCTGCAGGCGACGTTCAGTTACATCTTTGGAACCTACGGTAAGCGAGGCCGCAGCGTGTGTCGTCAAGTCAGTGGGAATGAAAGGTGTGTGGGAGACACATGGATAGAACACGGCACAAAGGACGAGGGACCACAAACCCACCTAAATCTAAAGGGGACCAAATGCTTTGCAGTGAGTCAAAAAACGACGACCATGCAATGTCGGTGGCGGTTAAGCAGGCCTCCTTTATCTGTACAAGTTTTTGTTAATGACCCGCCACTTTGCTGGGTTCAGTAGCAGGGATTTTTATTTTCTGGTCGCACAGCACACTGAGTGATGGTCTTAAAGGGAGGGCTGTGATATTTCAGACAGTTGGAGAAGAGTCCATAATCCAGCTGAACAGCCAGTCGGATTGCATGATAGTGCCACGTGATTAACACAGCAGGAACTCTGAGAAGGGTCTGTCTGAGCACCGCACGACATTGTGGCTTCTTGAGATGCCTTTCCAATACTCGACTCACCCACTAAAAGATACTCCTGCATGACAGCCATCGTTATTCGTGAGTCAGATACTGTAACTCTCCCACGACCCTAATCTTAACCAACATGTGAAGACGAGGCTGAAGATGGTGACTTATTCACAGCTTCTTATTCCCCTGGCTACTTATTCGCTGCTCCATATTCAGTACCAGCCAGCGAATTCTAACTCTTTGTGTAAACTTTGTCAAGCTGCAGTTGAGCTTTTCCTGCCCCAGGATGGGTACCTGTGTCAAACAGACTGGCAAAGTTGGCACACTCCAATATCTAATGAATAGGATGTACTGTGAGGTTTCAATGGGACTGTAAGGGGTTAAAATTGCATTGTGTCACCCCAGTTGTCACACTTTTATAAAAAGACTGATGCCTTGGTTAAGGTTCAGTTGAGTTTTGCCCGGCCCAGGAAGAGCTGCAACATGACTAAGTTTCAACAAAGTGTCAGAATTAGCGAGAAGCATCAGGCTGCGGTCAGGATGGTTTTAGGCCTCTGATAGAACTGAACCCTTCAGACACTATGAGGCCCGGAGCCTCCTTGCACAAGGTTTACTTTTGAAGTACTTTCACGTTTCATGTCAAGTCGTCCAGCCGCATACAATGCAGGCTGATGCTGTACAACGGCAACCAATGTGGAAATAAAAATCTCACGTTACTCGTGTCGCAACCAGTTGTATGCTCACATCGTGCAAAATACATGTATTTTTTTTTACCTAAAATCTTGAAATAAATAAATACAGATGCTTGTGGAAAATGAAAGTTGTCCACAAAAAGGAAGCCTCCCTTGAAATTTTGTACCATTATTGTTGCTGGTAATGGTGTCCTGGTTGCTAGTGTGTGGCATGTGATGCCATGACGCAGCACGTATAAATCACAGCAGCAGCCATTATCCCCTCGTGCAGGTTTCTGGATATATTACCAAAAGTATTGGGACGCCTGCCTTTACACACACATGAACTTTAATGACATCCCACTCTTAACCCACAGGCTGTAATATGAAGTCGGCCCACCCTTTGCAGCTCTTAACAGCTTCATCTCTTTTAGGAAGGCTTTCCACAAGGTGTAGGAGTGAGTGTGTTTATGGGAATTTGTGACCAGGAGAGCACTGGTGAGGTCAGGCGCTGATGTTGGATGAGAAGGCCTGGCTCACTCGCAGTCTCCGCTCAGACTCATCCTGAAGGTGAGGTCAGGGCTCTGTGCAGGCCACTCAAGTTCCTCCACACCAAACTCGCTCCTCCATTTCTTTACAGACCTTGCTGTGTGCCCTGGTGTGTGTGTGTGTGCAGTCATGTTGCCATCCCATAAACTGTTCCCACCAAAGTCCAAAATGGCTTCATATGCTGAAGCATTAAGAGTCCCTTTCACTGGAACTAAGGGGCCGAGCCCAACCCCACACCGTAATTCCCCCTCCAGCAAACTTTACACTTGGCACAATGCAGTCAGGCGAGTCCCGTTCTCCTGGCAAGTGCCAAAACCAGACTTGTCCATCGGATTTGTCACCCCAGAGGACACGTCTGCACTGCTTTCGAGTCCAGTGGTGGTCGGTGGGGTTACACCACTGCATCAGACGCTTTGCATTGCACTTTGTGATGTCAGACTTGGCTGCGGCTGCTCGGCCATGGAGACCCATTCATTCCCTGAAGCTATCTCTCTACGCTGCACTGTTCTTGAGATTTTGGAGGTCTGTAGATATCGACTCTGCAGGAAGTTGGCGACTTCTGCCCACCTCAGCATGCGCTGTCCCCGCTCTGTGATTTGATGTGGCCTACCATTTGGTGGCTGAGTTGCTGTTGTTCTCAATCGCTTCCACTTTGTTATAACACCACTGACAGCTGACCGTGGAATATTTAGTAGCAAGGAAATGTCACGAATGGCACAGGTGGCATCCTGTCACGGCACAACATTTGAACTCGCTGAGTTTCTCCTGAGAGCGACCCATTCTGTCACAAATGTTTGTAGAGGCCAGCAGTCTGCATGGCGAGGTGCTCGATGTTATACACCTGTGGCCGTGGAAGTGATTGGAACACCAGAAGTCAATGATTTTGAAGGGGGCTCCCAATACTTTTGACAATACATTGTATAAAAACAAAATTGCTTGCATGTGTCCTTTTTCCAAGGGTAGTCCTGGCACCAAAAAACCCAACCGAGGCGGCTGCTGCTTCTGTCTATCGCCTGATTTCTTCTCTTAATTGGACTCCCCCCCCATTAATGAAGCAAGCTGTCATTCCCTTTTTTTTTTGTTTTCTTGTGTCATATTGATATTGATGATTAATATTTTTTGTTTATTAATTCTCCGGTTATTTAAGTCATTTTTCCTTAATTGCCTAGTACACATTTAAAATATACACACACATATATTATTATTCTTTGTTTAATTTTGTTGATTTTATTGATATCACACAACATTCCATACAAATAGATAAATTTTACAAGAATAGGATTGAAAACAAAAAAAAAATTGGTATGGTTTCAGGAGTCTTGTAGTCTGTGCCAGGCTTCACTGATGCCCAGTCGACTGCGTTGTTTTAAATGTACAGGGTGAGGTGTGAAGGGGACATCGGCTTCCATTTTTTTATTTGTCATTTACAGAAGCTTCAAATCCCCAATTATTTCGGCCTCCCTTTCTTTTGTGTATCGTGGCCTCCCCTGATCTCATCTCGTGTGTGAAAAGCCCAACCAGAATGGTCATCAGATGTCTAGCCACAGGGACACAACTCTGTGGTGCCACCTGAAAAAGTCACCATGCACCAAACTGGCAAATCCTAAACCTTTTAGAAGTTGATTTTTTTTTTTTTTTTCTAATTGTTGAAAACTTTCCTCTCTTTGTCTTTCAGGAGTCATTCCCAAAAATGCAAGCTTCTCATTACATGCCTTACTGATTTCCCATTACCTGGAAGGGGCCTGGTATCCTCAAGGGGGCTCCAGTGAGATTGCTTTCCATCTCATCCCTGTCATCGAGAAGGCCGGCGGTGCAGTGCTTACCCGAGCGCCGGTGAGGCAGATTCTGGTAAATGAAGCCAAGAAGGCAT
>JANRMT010062851.1:2421825-2492128 GCA_026402145.1 Polypterus bichir lapradei | reverse complement strand
CTAACCGAAACCAATGTACGTACTTATTTCGGTGGTATGATGCCACTGTCGGCCACCATATTGAACTTTTCAACAGTCTTTGTTACTTATGGGCCCATCTTCAAGAAATTTGGTACATGGGTTCCCAACGCTAACTGAATCCTACTTACGTACATATATACGTCCATAGCCTGCAGCTCAGTCACTGTGTGAGGTGGCGTTGGGTCCCCCATCCCAACGCCTCCCACGTTGTTGGCTGCCTGCCTATATAAGGCCGTCCGTCGCTCCAGTGTCTACATTCCCTTCCTTCACGTCTCCCTACTGATAACTACAGCCTTTTTGTTTAATCCACGGCTTCTCCGCTGTTTTATTGTTTGTTTATTACAATTATAGTTATTGTATAGGTATTTTAGACTTACTTTACATTGCTCAGGTACCCATTTCATTTATCATTCCAACCCCCATTACCATGTCTATCGAGGTGATCACTATCGATCAAAAAACTGTCACTTACCGAGTGGTTTTCATGCCCGGAGTTGGCACCTGCCTTTTCCATTCTCTTTGTTACATATTGCACAGCCATATCAGGCTCACTCTTGATATCCGGAGGAACATTGTGTCTTATGTATTGAATGACTGGGACAGGTTCAAGGTGTGTACTGATGACGGTACAGGAGATAATTATACTACACAGGAGCACTAGAAGAGTGAAATGCTTAAGCCCTTCACCTATGGTTCTGCATGTGAGTTGATGGCTGCCGCTGAATTGTTCGGTTGTCGCTTTCAAGTGTACCGAAATGGCCAAATATTTTACACCTTTGGACAACCTCTTAAACATCTTAGATTCACAGGTGACGATTTCAGTAGTGGACACTTTGATGTTTATGAGTGTTTAAACTCTCAAAAGCTGGATGTGATTTTATTGATGAAACCGGTTGTGTGCTTACAATGCTTGACAGATGCCGAATGTCACTTCAACACAACAAATCCTGCAAATACTATTGTAATTGAAACAAACCATGAAACTCAAACCGATTATGACAGCAGTAATCCAAGCTGTGAGATTTGAGACAAGATTACTGTTCACATGGCCAACTGTAAGTTACATGCTCAAGAGTAAGCTCAGCACACAGCTTGGTCATATTACAACCGGAGGGCCGAAATGACAACATGGTATACAAAGAGATCCTTAACAAATAATTATTGGCATATTTTCCCTCAGTTTAAAAAGGTTAAATTTTCTTCTTAATAAAAATTTTAAGGCACTACTTCGCCGCTGAGAAGCGCGGGTATTTTGCTAGTATACATATACACACACACACACACACACACATAAAAAGAGGAATAACCTTAGAGGTCAATCATTGCCCAGAAAGCAGATAGTAGATGTCATGTAGTATATGTGTACTGAATTTCAGGTCAATACATCAAACGGTTTGCCAGCGACTGGTGACTTAAAATCCTGGACAGACAAACAGCCACGGTAGCGTATTATATATAAAGATTTCGATTTCAGGCTTCGTACATTATACACTTCATTTTCACATTTTTCATGTTACTAAAACATGAAAAACATTTCTGTTTTAACGATGTGTTTACATAGATTGTTGTAGACACAGAACACACATGAAATGCATGTATTCCAAATAACGATATATTATTTACCCTCTACAACTCCAGGCACCTCACACGCAGGTAAACAGACTTGAACTGAGAGAACTTTCTACCCTTTCTGCGTTAGTTGGGGGATAGCAGGCTGCTTGTGTTGATTGACACATTTACAATACAAAAGATGCTGACGGAGAGGTGCGAAGGGATTTAAGGTGGGCCAGGGTTACAAGTTTTTTCGTAGGCTTTGGTAATTCTAGTGTTAATTAATTGTTGAGCTATGGCCCGGTTCATCAAGTCTGTAATCACAATCATAAATGAAAGCACTAAATTGGTAGACCAGGAAATCTTCACTCCTTTTTTGAGAAGGGTCTGGCTGCAGCCACTGTAAGGTGTTGAGCTCCACAGTAAGCGGAAACACATGACCTCCACAGTAGGCAAATGAATATAGGACCTACCCAATCACCAGCCCTAACCTTAAAAACACTGGGGAAAGCGGCAACAGTGAAATAGCATGCCTAAGCTTAAGGTAGTGGGGGAGGGGCATATTCCTTCTTTAGCATATAAAATAACCGTTCGCGGAAATGTCCATCCCGGACAACAATTAACACGAGGCAGGACAGGATCCAACTTAAAAAGCTATTTCTTCCACAAACTAAAAAATCCTTCTAAAAACACACATGGATGAACACCTATCCAGAAAAGACTACAATGAAAACGGTTTCTTTTAACTAAATGAAGCCAACCCGAACAACCGGACGTACAAGGCAGGATAAAATTAAAAAGACTAAACAGGACTAACTAATATAGGACCTACCCAATCAACAATCCTAACCTTAAAAAACACTGGGGAGGGCAGCAACAGGGAAATAGCACGCCTAAGCTTAAGATAGTAGGGGAGGGGCGTTTTTCCGTCTACTCTGGCGGTCACGTGTTTCCGCTTTCTGTGGAGCTCAACACCTTACAGTGGCTGCAGCCAGATGCTCTTGCCTTTTTTGGTGAACTGTTTAAAGCCTTGGCCTCATTTTTGGGCCTATGCAGGCCATAAGCCTGCCATTTTGAGTTTGGGGCTCGGCTGCCTGATTTTTTTTTTTTTTTTTTTTTTAGATTCAGACCTGTAATGGGGATCAGGTCTGGTTTTTGGTTTTCAGAGGCCTGCCCCCCCCTTTTTTTTTTTTTTTTTTTTTTTTTGTAATTTTTGGATTAGCAGGAATCATAACATAAAGCAGGGGTCCCCAACTCCGGTCCTGGAAGGACCCAATGGCTGCAGGTTTTCATTCTAACCCTTTTCTGTTTTTGTTGCTAATTAACTCCTTTGCCTTTAATTTCTATTGACTTGTTTTTTTTAAGATTTGTTACTATTGAATTTCTTCATTATTACCCTGAATTGCTTCATTTCTTTCCTTAAATGGCACCCAAACAGAAATGAAATGTGAGGTGAGTGAGTCAAGAGAAGACCGCCTAAGTCAGGGCCTCAAACTCCCACCAATTTTACTCCAACCAGCTACTTAATGAGGTGCTGAGTCTTGTCGTTCATTAAACCCACTCTTTACTTCCATGACTTGTCGCTGCTCTCATTGTGCAATGGCAGACATGTCCAACATTGTGGATTTTCTCTTTTCTAAGAGCACTGGGGACCTGAGCAGCATTCCTGAAACCTTCATCCTTCTTTATTTTCTGATATTGTATTATGGACACAGAGGTTTTTCCCAGTTAATTTTGGGGTCTGTCAGTGGTGTGTTCTGCTCCTGATCTGTTCAGTGCTTGTATGGAGTGGTTGTTGGGCAGGGTTGTGGGGTCCAACGGCTGTGGGGCATCTGTTGGTAAAGTGAGATTCACAGATCTTGATTTTGCTGACAATGCTGTGATCTTCGTGGAGTCAATGAAGGCTCTGATGGGGGCTCTCGAGAGACTGAGTGAGGGGACTGAGTGTCTCGGCTTGCAAGGGTCCTGATTAAAACCAACATCCAGGCCTTTAATGACCTCATGGGCACTGCCATCAGCGGTGTGTCTGTCTGCAGAGAGAGTGTCGACCTCGTCGAGAGGGTTACTGACCTCGGCAGTGACATTCATGTCTCTGGTGACTCTTCCTATTAAGTCATTAGACATATTGGGAGAACATGGGGGTCATGAGGTCGCTGGAAAGGGGTGTGTGGCGCTCCTGACATCTGCAAAAGGACGAAGGTCCATGTCTTTAGAGTCCTGGTGCTTCTTGTCTGCCTCCATCCAGTTGCTTAATCAGGCCCCGAGTCTTGACGCTAATTAAATCCGCTCTTTGATTCCATGGCTTCTCATTGTGTAATAGCAGACATGTCCGACATTGTGGATTTTCTCTTTTCTAAGAGCACTGGGGACCTGAGCAGATTGGCATTCCTGAGACCCTCATCTTTCTTTATTTTCAGATATCGTATGATGGACAGACACAGTTAGCTGGTTGTGTTTTGGTTCATTTTGTATCTCATTATTGTTTGACTGCTAATTAAGGAAAAAGAAACAAGTGGTCTGAGTCTTCAAGAGCAAGTCAGTGAAAATAAATTCAAAAGAAGTTAATTAGGAGCAACAACAGGTCACTAGTTAAGAAATGGGTTAGAATGAAAACCTGCAGCCACTGCGGCCCTCCAGGACCAGAGTTGGAGACCCCTGACATAAAGGCTTACCTTAAAAAGATAACCCAAAGGGAAAAAAAAATCCTCACACCTGTCTTGTCCTGGAGGAAACTCCAAATTCTAGCAAGATGGAAGCCGCTTGATAGCTCATAAATAGATAAAGCGATGACATGAGAGACGGGGGAAAAAAACAAAACAAAAGGAGAACACTTTTTTTTCCCCTTGAGGCTTGCAGTGCCACCTGCCAACACACAAGTTCTAGAAAAGCCTCGTGTCAAACAAACATAAAATTCTGCCTGCTGTTTTTCAGGACAGAGGCGCCTGTTCAGTCATTCTCTTTTATTTGCAGGTGTTTCTGTCCAAAAGGGCGATGGTGAGGTCCAAGTGTACGCACCCATCGTGATCTCCGACGCTGGCATTTTCAACACTTATGAGCATCTGTTGCCCAAGGAAATTCAAACAATGCCATGTAAGTAGTGTTTTGTGTCACCTCCAGCAGTATTCGGCTCCTGAGTGACTGCCACTTGGTGCCACAGTGTTCGGTGTAACATTAAAACAAGGTCTTCCCACTGTAGAAGTGTGCCCTTATGGAATCCAAAGGCCGAGTCACCCCCTTTAATCATTAGAGTTGCTCTTTATTTTAAATTTTTTATGTACAATACAGCAGCTTGTGACTCACTAAGAGGCCATGGCTGAGGGTTTTGGTAGAGTCTTGCGGCCTATGATGTGAATGGTACAAGACCAGCCACCCAGCGTTGTCACCTTGAGCCCTCCACTGTCAGCACGAGTGGATTGTTGCAGGACCTCTAGTGGTCCGCCAGGTTAATTACTCAGGTTCGTCCACTACGAGCTGCCAAGTCCTCTCCCTGCTACAAGACTCCTAGTTAACCTAAGGCAGGTGTGACCTCTGTGTTTGTGGTCTCTCCCGTAGCTATTCAGCAGCAGCTCAGTATGATGACGCATGGCCAAGGGGGGCTCAGCATTTTTGTCGGCCTAAAGGGTACAAAGGAGGAACTGGGGCTGAAGGCCTGCAACTACTGGCTTTACCCTGACAACAACATCGATGAGCTGTAAGTAGAGGGTCCAGAGAGACCGTATGTTGAATGTGGTCACTTCCATAAAGTGGGAGTGAATGTGAACGCTCATTTTTGGTCAGATTCTATGGCAGTACGTTAGATTAGGTACTGCAAAAATGCATTTATCACTACAATGCAACAAGACTGAGAGGGGTCTTCATAGCACTTGTAAAGCATCAGTAGAGTATAGCGGTCTAAAACCCAGCTAGGATTCACACCGCTTGGTGACGGTGACTTATTTATTTTTTTTGCTGGGGATCCCAGGAACTGCACCCAATCTTAGCCCGACTCACACACACACTCCCTCACTTAGACGAAATGCATACGGAATTTAAACAGAAATTCACAAATGTATTAAACAATAGTAAAGGAAATCTAACCACTGTAAAATGAAAGGACTTTGACACAAAAAGAGGTTTGGGTCAGCCACCCGTATCTATACTAATAAAAGGCAAAGCCCTCACTGACTGACTGACTGACTGACTGACTGACTCATCACTAATTCTCCAACTTCCCGTGTAGGTAGAAGGCTGAAATTTGGCAGGCTCATTCCTTACAGCTTACTTACAAAAGTTAAGCAGGTTTCATTTTGAAATTCAACGTGTAACGGTCATAACGGTCAACAACGTCCGCCATGTTGAACTTTCTTATTCATGGCCCCATCTTCACGAAATTTGGTAGGCGGCTCCCCTGCGCTAACCGAAACCAATGTACATACTTATTTTGGTGGTATGACGCCACTGTCGGCTGCCATATTGAACTTTACAACGTCACTAATTCTCCAACTTCCCGTGTAGGTAGAAGGCTGAAATTTGGCAGGCTCATTCCTTTACAGCTTACTTACAAAAGTTGGGCAGGTTTCATTTCGAAATTCTACGCGTAATGGTCATAACTGGAAGCTATTTTTCTGCATATACTGTAATGGAGTTGAGCTCGAAAGCCGTGGGGGGCGGAGTTTCGTGTGACATCATCACGCCTCCCACATAATTACGTGAGCTGACTGTCAACACACTACGTAGAAAACCAGGAAGAGCTCCAAAACGCGCTGAAGAAAACATGCATTATATAATTGAGAAGGCAGCGAAACAATAAGAAGCGAGCGACTGACCTATTCATAAGTACAGCTACTGCGGAAACAAAGCACGGCGTGAACCGTAAGTTTATATTAAGTTTATAGACACACTCCCGCTGCCGTTTGACATGCCTACGCCGAATGACGCTATTCCCGAGATACAAGTTTACTGAGAAGACACGAGGTATAAACAAGACTTTGGATCACTTTGTAACGGAGTTAAAATTGCTGTAGCAAGAAACTGAACAAAACGTTAATGTTTTACTTTTAATAACTTAGACTACATTTTATTTTTTTCCCTTGCACTCAATGAGCGAGGCCAATGCATATTCATAAGTGCAGCTACTGCGGAAACAAAGCATGGTGTAAACCTATAAAGTTTAAATTAAGTTCATAGACAGGCTGCCGCTGGCGTTTGTCATGCCCACGGCTAATGCGGGATACAAGTTTAATGAGAGGACGCAGGGTATAAACGACAGTTTTGATCACTTTGTAACTAAGTTCAAATTGATGGTGAGAGGCTGTGCTTATGCAAATTCTGAGAGACTGTGTTTGTGGGGGGATTGACAGTTAAGGCGGGTGGAGGAGTGACGTCATCATCTCCCCTCCCATTCACCTCATTTCGCTCTGAGCTGAGCTCCGCGGCTAACGCCGTCTTCCGAAGCAACTTCGTCACACACTGCCACCAAATACTCACAGAAAAATCCACAAGTTAATACACACTCTGTCTCGAGAGTTTCTCCACACTCAATGTATTCCTCGCGTCACCGTTATACCCTCTGATCTCCCATTTCAATTGAAATGCCTCAAATTTCCAGTAAGGCTCTGCTTCGCGATGAGAATTAATAAGTCTCAGGGACACGCCCTACATAAGGTTGCCATTGATTTGAGGCAAGATTGCTTTCCTCCTGGACAAAACTATACGTTGCATTCTCAAAAGTTATATATATATTAGGGCGAAGCACGTGCCGCGTACTGTTTGCATTATTTCACAGTAAAAATATTTCAATATATTCAATATATATATCACCGCTTTCCGATTCATTTTACCCTCGCACCCCCTTGGTTTGAGTAGAAGTATGAAAAAATATGAGGTTAACGCAGAAAAAAAGATCACCAATTGAAGTTTTATGAATAATTGATACTTTTTTCGCCATCAATAATTGTTTTGGTAAAACCATACTCAGTTTAATCCTCCTTCCATGTTATAATTTTTCCGCGACTAGCCATGAATAAAAGAAAGGTAAAAAAGTAAGAGCGAAGCGAGGGTGACTTATTCAGGCAGGCAGGCAACAGCTCAATAGCTTGATTTTGGATATAAGTAAAAATTTATGCAATGATGATTAAATGTAACTTTCATTCCTACTAAACATATTTCTGTCGACCAAATAAAAATTACTTATATTTAAAAATTAAATAGAACTTGAACAAATACAATAGTTCATAATATCCACGCATACTTGCACGTAAGAGCGGGAGTCATCCGTTTTAACAAACAGCGTATTGCACTGATACGAAATAGCTGCCCATTTAATTATTTAGGAATGGATAAATAAATTAAGATTTTGTACAAATAATGTTTTTAATTTTTCTTCCTCAATGGATTCTGGCACCCCCAGCAAAAGCTGCTCGCACCCCAAAGGAGAGAGATATAGATATATAGAGATAGATATATAGAGATAGATACATAGATATATATGTGTATGTATATGTGTGTGTATATATGTAAAGATAGATAGACAGATATATAGATATATATAGATATATATATATGCCACCAACACTCATAACAGTGACAAAACAATTACATTGTCAATCATGTTACGTTATTATTAAAATGTTTCCTTTTCTTTTTCATTACTTCTTTAACACACTACTTCTCCGCTGCAAACCATGGGTATTTCCCTATATGTGTGTGTATGTATGTATGTATGTGTGTGTGTGTGTGTGTGTGTGTGTGTTTGTGTGTGTATATATATATATATATATATATGTATATGTATATGTATATGTATGTATATGTATATATATTCATATATATGTGTATATATATATATATATATATATGTATATATATATATATATGTGTGTGTTTGTGTATGTGTATGTGTGTGTGTCTGTGTCTATATATATATTACAGCAACACTCATATCAGTGACAAAACAATTACATTAACAATCATGTTACGTTATTTTTAAAATGTTTCCTTTTCTTTTTCATAACTTCTTTAACACACTACTTCTCCGCTGCGAAGCGCGGGTATTCTGCTAGTACTTGAATAAGGCTGCAAAAATAAGATTTGATTTGCACAAAAGTGTACAGCTTGAGTCAACAACAGAAGTGACTTCAAAGTGAGAAGTTGTCTTGCTTTTAAGGCAGGTTGGCAGAAGTGGCGTCTCAGGGAGAGGAAGGGCGGACCCGGAAGTGGCGTCTGGGGGGGGGTTGGAACCGGAAGTGGTGTCATCTGGTCCAGGCACAATTTGCCATGTCTGGTCTGCAGAGATATAAGAGAAAGGTTTACTGCACCCTGCCAACCCCTGGCCTGGCGTGGAATTACCTTCCTTTTAGCTGCCTCCCATGCGCACATATTTTGACACCTCCCGAACCAAAACAATCCCACCCCAGTTCCCTTTCTGGCGATTTACAATGAACAAATTAAGCAACAATAAACAACTAACAAAAACCACTCACAATGAAGCCCATAACAAAGTCCATGGGAAACGGCAACCAATGTAGTGAAATGATGAAGTCCGAATAATTCAGAGGTCAACCTGCTATACGTAAATGTACAGAATGGTCCTACCGGTATATCTTGATGATGAAGAGTGATTGGATCGGTAGTGCTGTTTCTCTGAAGGATGACAACCAATCCAATTCAGTCCTCATGCAGCCGGCAGACGCAAGACAGTCCATACACACGAACAGGAGATCATCCAGGACAAGAATATCAATAATCCACAGGCAGAGAACGGGAAGACAAAACAGACGGGTAATTCCAGACACACAATACAACAGCCCTCTTCTCTGTATAACTGGGCTGCCATTTACACCTCCCGCTGGCCTCCTTGTCCCCAGCAGCCCCTGCACCCTTGGTGGGCGTCCAATCAGGTCAAGTGCAGGGACTGTTGGGAGATGAAGTTTTTACTGCCCGGTTAATCTTCTACAAGAGTGTTTATTCATCTAGTGGCACAACCTCACTTATCCTGAGGTGGCTTAGCTGAGACTCATTTCTCGTGATACGATATGACATACGGTGGGTATAAAAAAGAATCCCCCCTTCGAAATATTACAATTTTTTTTTGCTTTGCAGCCTTAAATGTAAATACTCGAAAACTAATATTTTTTCCAGCTTTACTTACTCAATGCCACCGATAACATCCAAGTGAAAGACATCACAGCTACAGATCAGAAGAATTATAAAAAATCAAAAACAAGACCTACTGAGATGAATAAAGGATCACAATGTCAATGTCATTTTATTGACCCACCTTTTGCTTTAACGACAGCTTTGAGTCTGTTAGGTGTGCAAAGCTGATAGAGAAGAATCCTAAATTGAGCCCACTCAATATTTGCCCCCGACTCTTCTTTACAGTTTAACTGTTCAAGTCCGGGAACGTTGGTGGTCTGCCATCTTCAGATCTTTCCACAGATTTTCAGTGTGATTTAGGTCTGGGCTCTGACTGGCCACACCAGGATATTCACTTTTTTCTCCTTTAGCCACCGTGTGGCCAATTTTGCCGTGTGCTTCGGGTCGTCGTCGTGTTGAAAGGTGAACATTCTGCCTATCTTCAACTTTCTGGCAGAGGGTAGCGGGTTTATTTTGCCCCATCCATTTTTCCTTCTACCCTAACGAGAGCCCTAGGCCCCCCACACAACAGGATGCTGCCACCTCCATGCTTTACTCTAGGTATGGTGTGTTGTGGATGGTGAGCTGCATTGGTGTACCATTTGGTGTTGAGGCCAAATAGTTTGATTTTGGTCTCCTCTGACCAGAAGATCTTTTTCCACTTGGCATCCAAATCTTCAAGGTGCATTCTGGCAAAGCTCAAACGAGCCTTCATGTAGCCTTTCTTGAGAAGTGTTTTTTTTCCTTGCGACCCTCTTGAACAAGCCACCATTGTGGAGCTCTTGTGAAATTGTTGTCACCTGCACACCATAAATGACACTCTGTGCCATCAAATCCTGTAACTCCTTCAAAGTGGCCATTGGCCTCTCAGTAGCTTCTCTTACCAGTTTCCTCCTTGCTCTTCCATCCAGTTTGGAGGATCCAGGTAGGGTCCTAGTAGTAACAAACACTTCTTTATGATGTGTTTGTGGGATTGATGAAGCCTTTGAGATGTTTTTTTCTCCATCTCCTGCCTCATGTCTGTCCACAACTCTCTCCCTGAGATCTTCTGAAAGTGTCCTGCCACCCATAGTCAGTTGTTTGATGTCAGTGGCACTACCAAGCAAGGGAATGAGTGGACCAGGAACAGCTTCACTAATCACACTCATTACAACTGATCACAGGTGGGAGGAAGCCAGTAACCACAATGGAAATGGGGGGGCACTGACACCTGAGTGAGTTTGGGGAGGGGGGTCCTTTATTCATCTCAGGATTTCTTGTTTTTGATTTTTTTTTATAATTTTTCTGAACTGTAGCGGTGATATCATTCCCTTGGATGTTATCGGTGGCATAGTAAAGCTGGAAAAAATTATTAGTTTGTGTGTTTTCATTTAAGGCTGTGAAGCAAAATAAATGGGGATATTTCAAAAGGGGGGGGGGTCTTTTCTATGCCCACTGTGTTTAGTATAAGGCCTGTGAATTCTTCATAGTGACAAGTCATTTTACCAGCGTGTCAATATGCCGCACCGCACAGACATGAGTACTGGTGTTTAATAAGTGTTATGAAGACCAAGAGTAAGAGTCTATGAGTAACTAATGCGTTTTTGCAGGACTGATATTCATCAGAAATCATTCTGTGAGGGTTTTGCAGTGTTTTTCTTGCTGATTTCAAATCTGTACTTAGTGTTTCTCTAGCACATCTAATTTTTGTGATGAAGCGAGTTAAATATTGCATGATTATTTGTTATAATTAGCCCCAAGCGTATAACGAGATTTAACGACAGTTGTCTGTATTTTTATGTTACAAACGGCATTAACTACCATTGATTTCAGTTGTTATCATGCCTAGAAATTTGTATTAATAATAATAATAATAATAATTCTTTGCATTTATTTAGCACTTTTCTCACTACTGAAAGCGCTCAGCAATTGCAGGTTAAGGGCCTTGCTCAAGGGCCCAACAGAGCAGAGTCTCCATTGGCATTCACGGGATTCGAACCAGCAACCTTCCAATTGCCAGTGCAGATCCCTAGCTTCAGAGCCACCACTCCGCCTTAGTCATTAGTCATTCAGACAATTTCTGTTATGCGTGGTTCATTCATGACAACATCGTCCAGTTACCGCAGACCTTAAGAAGATGCACAGATTGTACTTTGGCTGTCCACTTGGTGACCAGGATTAGTCTTGGGCTCCACATGTCATCGGTAGGAGGGGATATTTATAGGTCCACTGGTCCCGTCTGTGTTGCAGGATGATGGTTTTAAACAACCCCTCTCAGCAGCCAAGCTCGAAGCTTTGGAGGCACTCAAGTGGCTCTGTGAAAACTTTCTGGGTAGCCACAAGTCTTCGGCATACAAGGAGGGAGTTCAGAATCTGCTTGATTCCTACCAGAAACTGGACGTTGAAAATGCACCTCTTGTATGCTGTGACAGACAGCGGGTGCTGTCGTCCCCTTGAACCCTCTGACCAGACGCCAGACTCCAGATAAAAGTCCAGTAATTTTCTTTATTTGGACAAAACAGTGCACAAAGCACCCTCCACTCCACTATACTCATAAATCCAGCTGTGGGACCTTCTGCAGACAGGTGTGTGTATGACATTCCTACTCAGTCCGGTACAGGTGGGCTCCAGACAAGGTGTAGAATCCATCTACGTGATGATCAGTAGAACGGGATTCACCCGAGCCAAAGTCCCATTTTCTCTTTTCCATTCTGGGGTATCAAGTTGTTGCTTGGTGAGGGGAAAAATTAACTTAAATGGCTTTAGCACAATCTCAATACTTTTCTGAAGGCACTTTATGTCACTTTGCCTCTCCGTTTGTTAAACAGTACTTTTTATTTCTTAATAAATTCTGCTTAATTGTCCCCTTCAGCACAGTGGCCTATTAGAGTCCTTTGTAGATGTGACAGATGCTGTATGTCGTATCACATTGACAATCTATTTGTTACTGAGTAGCACTTTTGTCTAGTAACTAATTAATTGATTAGTTAAACCCCCCCCACCCAAAAAGTCAGAGGCCTGTTACTATTCTTTATCATTGTTACCACTTTTATTTCTTAATTATTAGTTTTGTGTGATTACTTCTCATCCATATTGCACAAGCCTATGACAGGCCATTGTAGATTTGAAAGACACTATGCACCATATTCCACCTTGCCTAGCTGTTTGTTAAATAGAACTTTTATCTCTTAACTAACTAGTTAACCATAATTCATTAATAAATTAATTGATAGGCCTTCTCCCATTCTTTATAGATATGACAGACACAATAGATCACCCGGCCAATCTGTTTGTTCAGTAGCACTGTTATCTCTTAATTTATTAATTAGTTACACTTAATTGATCACAGAGCCCCATTCCAGTTCTTTTCAATAGTGACAGGCACTATATTTAATGGATCACCTCGTCTTTCAACAGTATTTCTTAAATAATGCAGGGAGATTCATGTGAAAGAGGCCCCGAATATTCTGTAATAACTCTCGCTAGGACGACCGTCCAATGTGCTCCTCAGTATATGGAGCTTCAAACAAGCCGGGACGCCCCTGCACCGGAGCAATGAGGTACAGTTGTGCTTGAAAGTTTGTGAACCCTTTAGAATTTTCTATATTTCTGCATAAATATGACCTAAAACATCATCAGATTTTCACTCAAGTCCTAAAAGTAGATAACGAGAAATCAGTTAAACAAATGAGACAAAAATATTATACTTGGTCATTTATTTATTAAGGAAAATGATCGAATATTACATATCTGTGAGTGGCAAAAGTATGTGAACCTCACGGATTAGCAGTTAGTTTGAAGGTGAAATTCGAGTCCGGTGTTTTCAATCAATGGGATGCCAATCAGGTGTGAGTGGGCACCCTGTGTTATTTAAAGAACAGGATCTATCAAAGTCTGCTCTTCACAGCACATGTTTGTGGAAGTGTATCATGGCACGAACAAAGGAGATTTCTGAGGACCTCACAAAAAGAGTTGTTGATTCTCATCAGGCCGGAATAGGTTACCAAACCATCTCTAAAGAGTTTGGACTCCACCAATCTACAGTCCAACAGATTGTGTACAAATGGAGGAAATTCAAGACCATTGTTACCCTCCCCAGGAGTGGTCGACCAACAAAGATCACTCCAAGAGCGAGGCGTGTAATAGTCGGCGAGGTCACAAAGGACCCAAGGGTAACTTCTAAGCAACTGAAGGCCTCTCTCACATTGGCTAATGTTCATGTTCATGAGTCCACCATCAGGAGAACACTGAACAACAATGGTGTGCATGGCAGGGTTGCAAGGAGAAAGCCACTGCTCTCCAAAAAAAACATTGCTGCTCGTCTGCAGTTTGTTGAAGATCACGCGGACAAACCAGAAGGCTATCGGAAGAATGTTTTGTGGACGGATGAGACCAAAATAGAACTTTTTGGTTTAAATGAAAAGCGTTATGTTTGGAGAAAGGAAAACACTGCATTCCAGCATAAGAACCTTATCCCATCTGTGAAACATGGTGGTGGGAGTATCATGGTTTGGGCCTGTTTTGCTGCATTTGGGCCAGGATGGCTTGCCTTCATTGATGGAACAATGAATTCTGAATTATATCAGAGAATTCTAAAGGAAAATGTCAGGACATCTGTCCATGAACTGAATCTCAAGAGAAGGTGGGTCATGCAGCAAGACAACGACCCTAAGCACACAAGTCGTTCTACCAAAGAATGGCTAAAGAAGAATAAAGTTAGCGTTTTGGAATGGCCAAGTCAAAGTCCTGACCTTAATCCAATCGAAATGTTGTGGAAGGACCTGAAGTGAGCAGTTCATGTGAGGAAACACACCAACATCACAGAGTTGAAGCTGTTCTGTACGGAGGAATGGGCTCAAATTCCTCCAAGCTGGTGTGCAGGAATGATCAAAAGTTACGAGAAACGTTTAGTTGCAGTTATTGGGGGGTCACAGCAGATACTGAAAGCAAAGGTTCACATACTTTTGCCACTCACAAATATGTAATATTCTATCATTTTCCTTAATAAACGACCAAGTATAATATTTTTGTCTCATTTGTTTAACTGGTTTCTCTTTATCTACTTTTAGGACTTGAGTGAAAATCTGATGATATTTTAGGTCATATTTAAGCAGAAATATAGAAAATTCTAAAGGGTTCACAAACTTTCAAGCACAACTGCAGGCGCCGGACAGCCATTTGCAACTTCTGGGTGCATCCCGCCCGTAGCCCTTCACTCAGTCAGGATGGTGGTGTAAAGTATTGAGCAGCGCGTTGTCTTCATGGGGCGAACCTGCTGGGTCACCAATTCGTTTAAGCGATGTCAGAATCGACTGATTGATTGTGTGTTAACGGAAGGTGTATTCCTGCAAGATGGAATAACGTGTCACACATCAGCAAGGAGCGCATGGCAGAAACTGAGTCCTTCTTCGGCAACAGGGTCATTTCAAAGGGGCTTTGGCCACCACGGTCGCCGGATCTGATACCACCAGACTTCTTCCTTCAAAAGAAAAGTCTTATCAGAACAAGCCTGGCATCCAACATGAAATTGCTGCTACTCCCCCCACTGAGACGCTTGCCAATACGTTCCGGAATATGGAGTGCCGCGTTGAAGTGTGTCTGGCAGAAAACGGAAACCACTTCCAGCATCGCATGTCATGCAATCGATTACACACACATCAGGGTAGAGGGGGGATTTGTTTGGTTCAGATTGCTTCATCCTAACAACGGGAGTTACAACAGAACATTCGGGGCCTCTTTCGAGTGAATCACCCTGTACTTGATATCTCTTAAATAATTGTTTAATTGCCCCCCAAAGTACAGACACCTATTACTGTTCTTTAGATATGAATGGTGCGAAGCTTCTGTTTTTATTTCAGAACATTCCAATATATGTCAATAGATCATTTAAGAAATTCAATTCAACTATAACCTCATTTATTTGTAATTCGAAACATCCACGTATCCAAAGGGCGACCCTACAAAGACCTAAGGCAGAAGGCGGCATGGCACTACCTAACTTTCAGTTTTATTACTGGGCAGCAAACATCCATCCATCCATTTTCCAACCCACTATATCCTAACTACAGGGTCACGGGGGTCTGCTGGAGCCAATCCCAGCCAACACAGGGTGCAAGGCAGGAAACAAACCCTGGGCAGGGCGTGCGCACACACATACACACACACCAAGCACACAGTAGGGACAATGTAGAATCGCCAATGCACCTAACCTGCATGTCTTTGGACTGTGGGAGGAAACCCACGCAGACATGGGGAGAACATGCAAACTCCACGCAGGGAGGACCCGGGAAGCGAACCTGAGTCTCCTAACTGCGAGGCAGCAGCGCTACACACTGCGCCACCAGGGCAGCAAACATACAAACTATAAAAACCTGGACATGGACACAAATATATGAACAGACACAGGCTTGGTCTGCAATAGAAATAAAATCCTGCAGCACTTCTTTATATTCCTTGCTTTGCACCCCAATAAATACCAGTCATCGTCAATATACTAACAACCCAATTGTGCTTCACTCACTCAGAATATGGAAGTATTTTAAGATGGAGAAGCTTTTATCTGTGGCACCTCTGCACGAGAACCACCTTTATCCACCCTGTCAAACGTACATAGTTCTTAATGTCTGGAAAACATTTGGGATTAAATCACTTCGAGATCTGTACACAGACAACATCTTCGCATCCTACACTCCAAATGTAACTTTCCAGCAACACATTTGTTTCACTACCTTCAAATTCAAAACGATGTTAAACAGAACCTGCCCAATTTTCCTCACCTCCCACCTACCTCTAATATTGCTCAGTCTCGAGGACTCGGACAGCATTTCTGTAATTTATAAGGCTATTTTACAGTCCCTTCCTTTCAAAGATCCTAGAGTACAGTGGGAAAAGGGTCTCTCACTCAACATCTCAGAAAAGGAGTGGCACAGAATCCACTCGAGCTACACATGCGCAGTGCATACAATTATTCAGCTCAAAATTATCTGTCGAGCACATCTGTCTTGTTTAAAATTGTCCAAAATGTTTCAACCTACGAACGCTGCAGTCGAGCTCCAGCCTCATTGGGCCACATGTGCTGAGTGTCCACCAAATTAACATCATTCAGGACCCAAATCTTTAAAGGCCTTTCAGACAGCCTTGGGGTCACAATCCCTCCTAATCCACAAATAGATGTGTCTGGTGGGCTCACAGGTGGGCTTAAAGTGGAGAAGGACAAACAAACCGTAATTGCCTTTACTACACTACTGGCACGTAGGCTTATCTTGCCCTTATCTAACTCTCCCATTCTAAGTCAGTGGGTAACTGATGTTGTACATTATTTGAAACTGGAAAAAAATCTAATTCTCACTTCAAGGATCTGTACAAAACTTTTTTAAAACCTGGCAGGATCTGATCAATAACATTTTAGAATAAGCATTTAAATTGAGGAAGCAGATTCTCTCCCCTCTTTTACTCCCTTTATTCATTTATTAATTTATCTATTTACTTATTTTTACTAGCTTTAAGTTTTACTCTGCTGGCCTAGCTCCCTTTCTCAGGGGTGGGGGTTGATTTGTTTCAAACCTTTTTTTTTGTGAAACTTGAGTTATTTGTGAGGAATGTTATTTGACTTTAATAAAATCAATAAAATAAAGAAAAAAAAGGATAGGAAAGGCGCTCTATGTCACTTGGCCTATTTCTTAAAAAGCCCTTTTCTCTCCTAATGTTCTTATAGTGAATTAATTATGTTTAACTGATTCTCCCCCAAGTCACTGAGGTCAATTCCAGTTCTTTGTAGATATGTATTTCTTAATTAATATATATTTTTAGGTCTTCATCTACTCACTGTGTTTCTCTCTCTCCCATCAAAGCACGGAAGCCTATTACAGATCATCGAGGGAGGACGCTGCCAAGTCTTGTGCTTTTGTGTACATCGCCTCACCTTCTGCTAAAGACCCCACGTGGGAGCAGCGATACCCAGGTATCCAGGAGGGGGGCAGGTGTATGTGGAGGGTAGGGGGGTGGGGGGGGTCAGTCACCCGAATCCAAAATGAAGCCCAACAGACATTTCTTAATTAACGAACCAAACGACACACCAGGAATGACCAGCAGCGTGACCATATACAGGTGCCGGTCATAAAATTAGAATATCTTGACAAAGTTGATTTATTTCAGTAATTCCATTCAAAAAGTGAAACTTGTATATTAGATTCATTCATTACACACAGACTGATGTATTTCAAATGTTTATTTCTTTTAATTTTGATGATTAATACTGACAACTAATGAAGGTCCCAAATTCAGTATCTCGGAAAAATTAAAATATCAGTTAAGACCAATGCAAAAAAAGGATTTTTAGAAATGTTGGCCAACTGAAAGGTATGAACATGAAAAGTATGAGCATGTACAGCACTCAATATTTAGTTGGGGCTCCTTTGGCCTGGATTACTGCAGCAATGCGGCGTGGCATGGAGTCGATCAGTCTGTGGCACTGCTCAGGTGTTATGAGAGCCCATGTTGCTCTGATAGTGGCCTTCAGCTCTTCCGAATTGTTGGGTCTGCCGTATTGCATCTTCCTCTTCACAATACCGCATATATTTTCTATGGGGTTAAGGTCAGGCGAGTTTGCTGGCCAATCAAGAACAGGGATACCATGGTCCTTAAACCAGGTACTGGTAGTTTTGGCACTGTGTGCAGTTGCCAGGTCCTGTTGGAAAATGAAATCTGCATCTCCATAAAGTTCATCAGCAGCAGGAAGCATGAAGTGCTCTAAAACCTCCTGGTAGACGGCTGCGTTGACCTTGGACCTCAGAAAACACAATGGACCAACACCAGCAGATGACATGGCACCCCAAACCATCACTGACTGTGGAAACTTTACACTGGACCTCAAGCAACGTGGATTCTGTGCCTCTCCTCTCTTCCTCCAGACTCTGGGACCTTGATTTCCAAAGGAAATGCAAAATTTACTTTCATCAGAGAACATAACTTTGGACCACTCAGCAGCAGTCCAGGCGAGACGCTTCTGACGCTGTCTCTTGTTCAAGAGTGGCTTGACACAAGAAATGTGACAGCTGAAACCCATGTCTTCATACGTCTGTGCCTGGCGGTTCTTGAAGCACTGACTCCAGCTGCAGTCCACTCTTTGTGAATCTCCCCCACAGTTTTGTTTCACGATCCTCTCCAGGGTACAAGCGGTTATCCCTATTGCTTGAACACTTTTTTCTACCACATCTTGTCCTTCCCTTCGCCTCTCTATTAATGTGCTTGGACACAGAGCTCTGTGAACAGCCAGCCTCTTTAGCAATGACCTTTTGTGTCTTGCCCTCCTTGTGCCAGGTGTCAATGGTCGTCTTTTGGACAACTGTCAAGTCAGCAGTCTTCCCCATGATTGTGTAGCCTACAGAACGAGACTGAGAGACCATTTAAAGGCTTTTGAGTTAATTAGCTGATTAGAGAGTGGCACCAGGTGTCTTCAATATTGAACCTTTTCACAATATTCTAATTTTCCGAGATACTGAATTTGGGACTTTCATTAGTTGTCAGTTATAATCATCAAAATTAACAGAAATAAACATTTGAAATACATCAGTCTGTGTGTAATGAATGAATCTAATATACAAGGTTCACTTTTTGAATGGAATTACTGAAATAAATCAACTTTGTCATGATATTCTAATTTTATGACCAGCACCTGTATAACAGAGGTCACTAGCAGGCGGACTGCAGTCAGAGTCCGGACCCAGAAGCTGTCTCACACGGACCCAGACTTGCATCCAAAACAGAAGGTTATGGTTTAAAACCTGACGGGGCACAGCTTTTGTAGTCTTTATGGTAATATTTTAGTGGATGAGGAAATGCACAGACCAATTGTATGCTCAGGTCTGAGGAAAGTAGCCTTGTACATCTTGACCATGTTTGGCTCCACACACAACTGTGAGGCAGCTTTCTGCAAAATGAACATAATCAAAACTAAATATCGTTCCCGGCTCACCAATGAACACCTCCACATGTCTATGAGAATGGCTCGGACTCCATTCAATCCCAGGTTTAAAATCCTGGCAGGACAAGCTAGAGCTCAGTTCTCTCACTGAGCAAAAAAGTGGGGCGATGAATATAAGCGGGCATTTAAAACAGTTTAATTCTTAAGACGTGTTGAGATTTATTATCTGTAAAACTGGTTGAGACTGTTGAGTCAAGACGTGAAACAGAAAAGGGGAAATTCAAGCTTTTTCTCCATTTATTTTATTTTTCTGAAGTTAAGCACTTTATTTAAACATGCACAATTTTCACATTTTATTTATTTTTGTCTTATTTTGAAATGCAGCCCTACTTTTATTTAGTAAATTTAAGAACATTATATTATATACTGTGACGGAACATTATACATATCTGCAGTCATACATACATGTTCAGTTCTGTGTTACGTGACAATAAATATTGTCAAAAAGTTTTTGAATTGTACTGAACTCATTTGATTTGAAAGTCTGGTATTGATTACATGCAGATGCTGATACAACTACTAGGCTGCTTAAGTATATATGATACTAAATAGTTACACAACATGATCTTCCGGACCTTTGCTTTAAGAAATTTTCTCTAATTGAACCTCTTTAGATTTTAGTTGAATACCCCTGATATATAACATAGACATCCAAGTGCCTGTCTGGGCCTTCTTGTGTGGGTAAGTGGGCTGACCGGCACCCCTGTAGTTGTAACCCCCCTTGCCCGTCTGCCAAAAAGTCTCCAGTATGTCTTCCTCTCACCAGTCCAGCTCTTGCCCGACAGTTCCTCCCGACTCCAACTCTTTGTGACAGTTTAACTGAATGAAGCTTTTAAGACCTGACCAGGAACCACTTCCACAGAACTCTCCTGGTCGAGTGTCCCCAGTTGTCCCCTCAGGCCTGATGAGCCCAGGTCACCTGTCCATAAAACAGAGCAGGGGATCCCAACAACTGAATGTAGGGATCTTCTAGTAAATTAGCAGGTGGCTCCCCACTGACCTGCTTGGAAGTCTGTGCTCTTGGATTGCAGCACTTCTTGTTCATATAAACTCTTCAGCCTCCTGGTGGTGGTATTGGTTAGCCTACTGGCCCTCTGCTGCATGCAGTGCAAATTCTTTCATGGCACCACTTTGCAATGTCCACTGCCCCTGTCTTAGGCTGGGTTTATACTTGACGTGACGCATGCTCCAGTGGACGCTACTGCTATGTAACTTGCACGCTTACTTTACATAAATCTGGAAGTTTCCACCAGGTGGCAGTGCAAGATCACAGTGAGAGCAGATTCGGATTCGCTGTGTTCTGAATTGCCTGAAATGCCCATTATATTCTGAGGACACCTCGCCACAATATCTCTGAAAAGGATGTTTAATGATTACATCCATCAATCCAGGGAGGCGCCCATTCCAGCTAGCAGCGGGCGCGAGACAGAAATAATCCTCGGACGGGGTATCAGCTCCTTACAAGGTGAACACGAGCACACACATACACTCTGGCGTCATTTTAGCATCCCCAGATCCCCAAACCTTCATGTCTTTCAAAGGAAACCAGATCCCACTGTGGAAACCCACCAGGACAACATGCAAACTCCAGGCAGGGAACACCGGGGACGTTACTCCCTGTGAGACAGCAGTACTACTGCTCTGCCACCATGCCGCCCCCACATGCGTAATTATTATCAGTATTCATTATTTAAACAAAGTTAACAATTTATCTGTAAAATGTAACATAAATACTTTAATGCATTTCATCATGAAACTGATATCAAGTATAAATCTAAGGATTCTGAACGAGCAGAGAGCTGGAACATCAAACATTTAATGTGCTCAGTGTGGCGATTGCTGCCATCAGTTCAGGAGGAAGTCGGTTTTAAGATGACGTTTATGACGGTCTACTTTAATGATAAAATAAGCCAACATTTCCACTTTAATCACAAAATTGTCCTTTTCACCGTGTCCTTAATTTTTTTTCTCTGTGACTCAAATACGTCACCGTACATTCTGTTGCTGTGAAAGTGCAAAAAAAAAACAAAAAAAAACAGAAAAAGACGACACAGAAGGTGGTATGTGAGACTTTTAAAATGTGTCATTACGATCAGAAATATGCGACGCTTAAATATAAAAGCACCACAAATGCATTCCTATCTCGGCATTTTGCTTCACCACATCAAACCATTCATCAAACATTGGAGTGCAGACATCGATCCCGAAGGATCCTCGGAGCAGCTTTCTGTCACACTTAGATAGTAAACAGGGACTCTGACGTTGCGTTCCGATTTGATGACACTGTGCCCTCTTACTTTTTGCGCGTCACGTTAATTTCTGACGATCTGCTCAGAGGACGTGGCAGCCATGATGCACGTGCATCCGCGTTCTGAGCGTGAAGTATAAATGGACCCTTAGTGATGCTTTGGTGAACGTGGATAGATCACGGTCTACATCCAGAGAGTGCAGCCAAACAGAGGCCATTGTGGTGCCTATAAATTGTCTTCCCCCAAACACCCAACCCCGGATTGTTTCACAATTTTATTGGTATACAGCATTGAATCTCAGTGGATTTAATTTGCCCTTTTTGACAAATACTGATTCGAATGCGATGAATACTTATATAATGAAGTATTTTATGCTTTGTATTTGTAATTAATTTAGGCCACTTTGCCAGAGGTCTATTTTTGCTCTGATATTTAAGAGTCCTTTTCTGTTGATCAGTGTTGAAAAGCCAAATTAAATCCGTTGTAGAACATGAGAACAATCTGGACAAGAACAGGCCGTTCAGCCCAACAAAGTGCGCCAGTCCTGTCCACTTAATTCTTCTAAAATCACATGAAGTTGAGTTTTGAAAGTCCCTAAAGTTTTACTGTCCACTACACTTCTTGGTAGCTCTGTGTAAAGAGAAACCACTACTTGGTCGCTTATTCCAGGTGTCTATCATTCTTTGTGTAAAGAAAAACTTCCTAATGTTTGTGTGAAATTTACTCTTCACAAGTTTCCAACGGTGTCCCCGTGTTCTTGATGAACTCATTTTAAAGTCACCGTCTCGATCCTCTGCACTCATTCCCTTCATCATTTTAAACACTTCAGTCAGGTCTCCTCTTCATCTCTGTGAAGGCTCAGCTCTTTAAATCTTTCCTCATCACTCATCCCCTGTAGCCCTGAATCAGCCTAGTCGCTTTTTTCTGGACCTTCTCTTGTGCTGCTATACTCTTTTTGTAGCCTGGAGACCAAAACTGCACCCAGGACTCCATATGAGGCCTCACCAGTGAGTTATAAAGCTTGAGCAGATCCTCCTGTGACTTGTACTCCACACGTCAAAGCGCTATATAACCTGACATTCTGTTAACCTTCTTAATGGCTTCTGAACACTGTCTGGCAGTTGATAGCTTAGAGTCCACTACGACTCCTAAAGTGTACCTTCAATTTTCAGACCTCCCACTGTAAATTTAAACCTAAGATTTTTTTCTTCCTACATGTAATACTTTACATATACTGACATTAAATTTCAAGTATTACAATTTAACCCAACCCTGAATGCTGTCCAAGTCCCTCTGTATTGATTCAACAGCCCTGGAATCAGCCTAGTCGCTCTTCTCTGGACCTTTTCTTGTGCTGCTGTGTCTTTATGGAGACCGAAACTGCACACAGGACTCCAGATGAGGCCTCACCAGTGTGTTATAAAGCAGAACCGCCTGTGTCTTGTACTCCACACGTCAAGGCGCTATATAACCCGACATTCTATTAGTCTTCTTCATGGCTTCTGACGACTTTCTGGATTTATTAAGGAATTAGAAAGATTTAAATGAGAGCAGGCCATTCAACCCAACAAAGCTCGTTTATTCCACATATCTGTGGTTCTCTGTCCAAAGAAACACTTCCTAATGTGAAATTTACCCTTAAGTTTCCAACTGTGTCCCCGTGTTCATGATGAACTCATTTTAAAGTCACCATCTTAATCCACTGCACTCATTCCCTTCATCATTTTAAACACTTCACTCAGGTCTCCTCTTAATCTTCTTTTACTTAAACTGTAAAGGCTCAGCTCTTTTAATCTTCCCTCATAATTCATCTCCTGTAGTCCTGACTCAGCTTAGTTGCCCTTCTCTGGACCTTCTCTAGTGTTGCTATGTCACTATGAAGACCAAAACTACACCCAGGACTCCAGATGAGGCCTCACCAGTGTGTTATCTCTATATATAATCTTCATTTGGATCTTGATCTTTGTTTGTCCACGAATGAATTAGAAGAAGAAGCACTAGATGGCAGTAGAGAGACAGCTAAAATATTGCATTAAGAATCTCCTCCAGGCTTATACTACTGAAGACTGTAGTATGCCAGTCACACCTCAAAACACAGACATTCAAACTAAACAAATTGTTGTGCTTTAAATTAACTAAAGAGATCTTCATTTAGATCTTGATCTTTGTTTGTCCGCGAATTCCACGCATGCGTAGACCACCTTCCAGTTTAGTACGTTGTTGTTACTCACGGATGTCAACAATGTGCCGGAATAATGAAAGGGGTGGAGGACAGTGTTATGCTGGTTAGCTCCTGAGGCCTGGTTACAGAATGAGATTGCCGAAGATAAAAGGTACGTGCCTACGTAACATATGAATGAAAGAAAGACAGTGGGTAAAATGAATGACAACGTAACAGCACGTTCCGGAAATTATTATTGTTACGTTGTAGCCGGCGAGTGCTGCGCGCCTCACAGTTGTACCGTGTCTTGCTCACATGTCAGTGAAGTGATCCTTATTTATGCTTTAAAGAGCCTGGATACCTATGTGTCCCCCTTTTATAACCATTGCTCCGTGTATATTGCCTTACTCTTTGGATTGCCACAGAGCAACCTGCGAGATGGGAGAAAGGTTGAGAAGACATCATGAGAGGAAACGATAGCGTCGTGAAAACGAGACGGACTGTGAATGGACAGAAGCAGAAATGCTCCTACACCACCACATAATTATGATTCGGACAGTGATTCCGAGTAGGCCGTTCCTATCGAATCAATATCCAAGGGTTTTCTTTTGTAATTTTGTTTCCCTTATAAAAAATCATAATGCTGTGTGACGAAGGACCCAGTTCATGACTGGCAGCCGTGTTTAAACAAGGAGCCCTTCACAGACAACTTTAACACGCGCAACGTAGTTTGGTGTACATGGCTAGTAAAGCATAAATTTCACTTGTACTGCACACGTCAGGTCTCCTCTTCATCTCCTTTTCCTTAAACAGAGAAGGTTCAGCTCTTTGAATCTTTTCCTCATAATTCATCAGACCTCATATTGTGTATTCAAGTCTCACATTTGGACTTCCTACATGTAATACTTTACATTTACTGACATTTAATTTCATCTTCTTTTGCCCCATAGTCAGCCTAGTTGCTCTTCTCTGGACCTTTTCTTGTGCTGCTTTGTCCTTTTTGTAGCCTGGAGACCCCAACTGCACCCAGGACTCCAGATGAGGACTCACCAGTGTGTTATAAAGCTTGAGCAGAACCTCCTGCGACTTGTATTGCACACATCAAGGCGCTATATAATCTGAAGTCTGTTAGCCTTCTTAATGGCTTCTGAACACTGTCCAGCTGTTTATAGTGACGAGTCCACTATGACTCCTAAATCCTTCTCATAAAGCATACACGCTGACCCTCAGGCCTCACTCTCTTGTCTTTTTCTTTCACTTCAGGAAAGTCCACTCTGACGATGCTGACCTTTGTCAGCTTTGATTGGTTCAAAGACTGGGAAAAGGAACAAGTCGGCCAGAGGGCAGAAGAGTACCAGAACCTTAAAGAGGCATTCATCCAGACCCTCCTCAATGCGGCCATCAATGTGTACCCCTTAATAAAAGACAAGGTATGCTGAAATTCCAAGACCATCCAGTATAGATTGGCTTCTTGGCCATTCTTTTCATTGGGCGTAGCTTCACTGTAGGTTTATTGTATACTCCAAAATGAGCGATTTTGTTAAACAGCATTAACGATGTGCATCTTGTGCACACCTGACAGTACGTGTTGTGGCTAAGGCACTCCCTGTGAGAAGGGTCCAGGTGCAGACCTCCAGCAGGAGCCTCTGTGACGTCATTCAGGGACCTGTGGCTGGAGGTATGAAGTGGAGAGTCCTGGCACAGGGCAATGTGTGCATGTAAAGGTGGATATGGGTGCTAAGCATAAAACAGAAAATAAATGTGGCCGCGTTTTGCTCAAAATATGCTAAATACTATGAATTAACAAGAGTGCGACTTCAGTAACATAAGATAATTTATTATTTTTGGATTTGGACTGGGAATCTCCTTAAGACTAGTTACAGTGGTCTGTTTCGTGACCCTGCTGCTGGGCCCTGTCTGCTCGTGGTGCCATCAGCAATGCCAAATCTGAGACGTAGGCACCATCTGTTCCTGCCAGTATTGTGTGCACATAGGATGCTTCCTTTTGTCTGATAAAGCTGACATTGACTGTCTAGTCAGGAGGTATGGGGGGGTCTGCCTCGAGTTCAGCGTCCTGAGGTCAAACCCCTTGCACTTGTTGTTGCCCATGTGGAGTTTGCACATTCTCCCAGCGTCTCTATACGTTTTCCCACAGGTGCTCTATTTCTCACCCCCCAATATACAATACAATACAATA
Organism: Polypterus bichir lapradei; assembly: GCA_026402145.1. NCBI lineage: Eukaryota > Metazoa > Chordata > Cladistia > Polypteriformes > Polypteridae > Polypterus > Polypterus bichir. Next base: position 2,465,873 of record JANRMT010062851.1, on the reverse strand, counting down.
CAATTTATTTTTGTATTGCCCAAAATCACACAAGAAGTGCCGCAGTGGGCTTTAACAGACCCTGCCTTTTGACAGCCCCCCAGCCTTGACTCTCTTTAAGAAGACAAGAAAAAACTCCCACAAAAATCCCTTATAGGGGAAAAAATGGAAGAAACCTTGGGAAAGGCAGTTCAAGGAGAGACCCCTTTCCAGGTAGGTTGGGCATGCAGTGGCTGTCAAAAAGAAGGGGGGGTCAATACAACAGAACACAAGTAATCCTCAATACAGAATAAAAAATATATTACAAGTATGGAGCAGAATTCAACAGCCGATGATATCACATAAAGTGATTCTGATTTGTTCAGAGTCCTCGGCCATCAGGCTGCCTCCCCCATTTGGCCATTCCACAGCTGGTGATCCTCCATCAGGGATGACTTTACCATAGGTAGGCAAAACAACTTGGCAGCTGGGCAGTGGCACCGAGTCGGCACATTTGAGTCCCGAGAAGAGAAACAGAATAGGTGAGGATGAGTAACAAATTCTAACTATCCTGTTACTTATGTTTTAGCGCTAATGACCAACAACAGAGAAGCAGTCTGTACAGTTAATCAGCAGCTCTAGTCAGGGTGTGCTAAACTGAAGTAGTGAGTCTTCAGCCGGGATTTAAAGGCTGAGACCGAAGGGGCATCTCTTATAGTAGCAGGCAGACCACTCCACAGTTTAGGGGGTCCTGTAACTAAAAGCCCGACCTTCCACTGTTATTTTATTAATCCTTGGAATCCTAAGCAGACCGACTGGCATCTTAAATCTTAATGTGCGCTCAGGTTTGTAACGCGTGATGAGTTCAGACAAGTAAGCCGGACCTTGGCCATTTAAGGCTTTATATTTGAAATCTGCCCTAAACTTAACCGGGAGCCAGTGTAAGGATTTAAGAACTGGAGTTATGTGTTCGTATTTTCTTGTTCTTGTAATAATTCTTGCAGCAGCATTTTGGATTAACTGGAGACTGAATAAAGAACAGTTTGAACATCCAGTGAACACCGCATTACAGTACTCATTCCTACTAGAAATAAATGCAGGAATTAATTTCTCAGAATCCTGTTTATTTAGAAAGTGCCTTAATTTCCCAACATTTTTAAGATGGAAGAAACATGATTTGGACAACTTTGTATGGTGCGCTTTAATTGACAGGCTACAGTCACAGAGAACTCCTGGATTGCGGGCTGATTCAGTAAAATTAATGGGGATTCAACTGAGTTATATGATGGCAAAATTATTGTTGTGATCAGCGTCATTCCCTCCAACAATTAACATCTCTGTTTTATGGTTGTATTTAAAGACAAGTAGTTCTCATCCATCCACTCCTTTAATTCAGTAACACAACTAATATCCATCCATCCATCCATTATCCAACCTGCTATATCCTAACTACAGGGTCACGGGGGGTCTGCAAGAGCCAATCCCTGGGCGCAAGATAGGAAACAAACCCCAGGCATGGCACCCACACACCAAGCACGCACTAGGGACAATTTAGAATCGCCAATGCACCTAACCTGCATGTCTTTGGACTGTGGGAGGGAACCCACGTAGACACAGGGAGAACATGCAAACTCCACGCAGGGACAACCTGGGAAGCGAACCCAGGTCTCCTAACTGTGAGGCAGCACCGCTACCCACTGCGCCACCGTGCCTCCAACACCACTAATACCCCCCCCCCAAATACCCCCCTTATGTGTTACTTGGTAAATGTTTTGCCTGGTCTGTCAACAAAATGTACATATGGATTCCTTGTAATCAACTAGGATCCCATAGCAGCTGCTCCAAGACCATGTTTATCCATCACAGAATAGGCAGAAAAAAAAAAATTGGACCGGGGACAGATGGCAAAAACAAAGAGATGAAAAAAGCGGAAGGTTTAAACAAAAGAGTTGTTCTTTTGAAACCGGCTGAGATCAAAGTTACAAAATAAATGGAGAGAACCAAAGCTGAGTGTAAAATGGAAAGTAAGCAGCTACAGTCGTAGTCCTTCTTAACACAGCAAACCACTAAGTACACTGCAAATTCATCTTTTAAGGCATACGATATCTTGGGCTATGTTAACTGATGCAGCGCCATCTTTCAAAGTGTTCCTCTGCTTGCATCACACGATGCCACTTCCTGTTGTGACGTGCCTAGCAACTAAACCAAAGGGAAAACAAAATGGAGTCAGCCAGTCAGTCATCATCTACCCTGCTTAGTTCTGAACCGGTTCACGTGTGGTCCTAGAGCCTAACCCAGCTGGCATAGGGCGCAAGACGGGAACAAACCCTGGACAGGGTGCCAGCCCATTGCATGACGAACACACACACACATTTAGTGCTGCTAATCCACCTAACCTGCGTGTCTTTGGGCTGTGGGTGGATACAGGAGCACCCCGAGGAAACCCACACAGACATGGGGAGAACGTGCAGGGAGAGGACCCAGGATGCAACCTCTGGTCTCTTTATTGAGAGGGTGCAGTGCTAACACTGTGCTGCCCACAAAGTGGCGTCATACTAAATAAATAAAATAACGGTACAAGATATTCACATTTTCAGAGCTACTATTCATTGTAAAAGTTTTATGACCGTTCAGTTGTATGGCATTTCTAAACTGGTGCCCTGTGGATGTGTGTGTGGCCTGGTGACTTGTCCTGGAGCCCTTACTGTTGGGCGCCACATGCTTGCCTTTGTCTCTGAATTTGGTTGGGGTGGGGGGGTGTTGTTCATGTCTGGTCTATTTTGTTATGTGGTAAAGGTGTAAAGTTTTTGAAAGGTCTTAGCAGGTGGAAAAGTAGCCATAGGGGGCGCCACTGGTCAAGTGTAAAGTTATTGGTTTATTACGCTCAGTATCATCACATGTGACATGCTCATTAACAATATGACTGCAGATTTATGGCACAATTTACAATGCTGTGTAGGCCAGTGGTGCTCTGGGTCCATCCTGGCACCCTCCCGTCGCTACGGTTTTCTACATGTTGGCCAAACAGGAAGTGACGAGCTTATGTTGGCCACAGCGAACCTCTCACCTCGGTGGCTTTAGGGATGCAAATCTGCAGCTGTCAGTCGAGTCGGTGACGTGCTATTGCACTTCTCTGTGTCTTCCGCAGATTGAATTTGTAGATGCGGGGACCCCCCTCACCAATCAACATTACATAGCAGCCCCCCGGGGTGAATATTATGGCTGTGATCATGACTTGGCCCGATTCCAACCAGAGGTGTGTGCTGGGATCCGTGCCAAGACTCCTGTGAAGAATCTTTACTTGACAGGTAAGCTTTGTGCAAGCGGGTGTGTAGAACTAATGGAGTGGTGGGAGTGCCGCCGTTCTGCTGAATGGCTAGATGTGTGTGTGTGTGTGTGTGTGTGTGTGTGAGAGAGAGAGTCTGCAGGATTGCTTTGCTCTGCAGTAGCAGTTAATATTTAATATTTTGACATGTTCAGAGTCCGGTGACATTCTGACCGTGGTGTGTATTGGAACTTGCATGACAGGTAAGACTTTGTGTGTCAGTGTGAGTCTTGATGTGTATGTGAGTGAGTGTGAATCTTCTCGGTGTGTGTTTGCATGCATGAATTTGAGTCTTGAGGCGTTAAAATTTTATATGCGGGTGTGTTTGTGAGTCTTGACAGCTAAACCTTTGCGTGTATCTGTGTGTGAATCTTTAGTTGACGGGTAGAGCTGCGTGTGTTCATGTGTGCTGTGAACGCCTTGGGCACGTACCGCCACCCTAACCTCAACACAGACAGGCACAGAAACGCACACAATTGCAAACAACATGCGATTTTTTTTTTTTTTTTTTTCTTTTTGTTGCCTTCCCAGGACAGATTGCACAAATCACCACAATAATAGAGCTCAGTCCTTCTCTTTTCTCTCCTTTCTCTCTTCTGCCATCTTGACTCCTCTCCCATAAGCTTTGTCCACCTTCCAGCTGACGAGCGGAGTGAGGCGCCCTCTTTTATAGTGCTCCAGGTGCTCTGCGATCCTCTCCCAGCGGCACTCCTGGGTGTGGCAGAAGTGCTGCAGTCCAGGCTCCGGAACTCTCCAGGCGCCCCCTGACAGGGTTGAGCTTCCAAGCCCCGATGCAATCCAGGGGAAGGTATTGCCTTGATCATGTCCTCTCCCCTGGTCCTTCCATCACATAGGCATCCCAGCCAGGTGAGGGTCCCAGCCGTCCGCCACAGTGCATTTTCATTTATTTGGAGTCTTTATATACCTAACAGATAAGACTTTGTGTATTTGGGTGTGAGCGTGACTGTTGAGATAGAAGGCCTTGTTCGTGTGCGAGTGTCTGTTGGAATGACAAATGCAATACATATGTCTCTGTTATATGCCATTTCTTTTGGGATTTGTAAAAGCAATTTTAATGTTTTTGATGCACCATTTTGAAAAATGCTCTGCATGTGCCTCTGTTATGTACAATTTGGGGTGGGAATTATAAAAGCACTGCTATATGATGCTTGGTAAGGGATTCATAAAAGCAGTGTTAATGTTTGATGTACCATCTGTTGGAGTGAAACATGCAATGCATTTTATTACTACAGAAGTGGAGGAGTTCAAGTATCTCGGGGTCTTGTTCACGAGTGAGGGAAGAATTGAGCGTGAGATCGACAGGCAGATAGGTGTGGTGTCTGCAGTGATGTGGGCTCTGCATCGGTCTGTTGTGATGAAAAAGGAGCTGAGCCGTAAGGCAAAGCTCTCAGTTTACCGGTTGATCTACGTTCCTACCCTCACCTATGGTCATGAGCTGTGGGTAGTGACCAAAAGAACGAGATCGTGAAAACAAGCAGCTGAAAGGAGTTTCCTCCGCAGGGTGACTGGGCTTTCCCTTAAAGATAGGGTGAGAAGCTCAGTCATCCGGGAGGGGCTCAGAGTAGAGCCACCGCTCCTCTGCATCGAGAGGAGTCAGATGAGGTGGCTCGGGCATCTGATCAGGATGCCTCCTGGACGCCTCTCTGGTGAGGTGTTCCGGGCACGTCTATCTGGGAGGAGGCCCCGGGAAAGACCCAGGACATGCTGGAGGGACTATGTCTCCCGGCTGGCCTGGGAACGCCTCAGGATTCCCCCGGAAGAGCTAGAAGTAGTGGCCGGGGAGAGGGAAGTCTGGGCGCCTCTGCTCAAGCTTCTGCCCCCGCAACCCGATCTCGGATAAGCGGTAGAGGATGGATGGATGTTTGTGATGTTCTGTTAGTTGGAAGGACAAATGCAGTGCACGTGTTTGTTATATGCCATTTGGTATGGGATTTGTAAAAGTAGTGTCTGTTAGAATGACAAATGCAATACATATGTCTTTGTTATATGGCATTTGTTGTGGGATTCATAAAAGCAATGTTAATGTTTTTGATGTGCCATTTGTTGGAATGACAAATGCACTGCATGTGTCTCTGTTATATACCGTTTGGTATGGAATTTTTAAAAACAGTGACTGTTGGAATGACAAATGCAAACCGCTTTAAAGCACTTTTACCGTTTGCTTTCTATTATTACAAAAGTTTGTGAGGCACCAACTGTGGGAATAGCAGAGACATAGCAACCAGAAGGGCACAGAGACATTTAACGTTTTATTAAGATGGATGTTTGAATCTGTGATAAGTGTGTGTGTGAGAGAGAACTGATGCTTTAAGGCTTTGTTTGTTACTCTTAACAAGTAGGCACTCTGTGTGTGTGTGTGTGTGTGTGTGTGTGTGTGTGTGTGTGTGTGAGCGAGTGCTTGCATGTGAACCTGCTTGAAAGTAGGAGTTTGTGAGTGTGTGTGACTTGTGAGGCCCATGGCTTTGTTTGTGCACGCGTTTCTGAGTCTTCACTGGTACACTTGGCATGTGTGTGACGTGATGCATTAACTTTCGGCGTGTGCTTGTGTGAATCTTCTTCAGAGGCCCAGCTTTGTGTCTGCACATGTGATGGTCCCTCTAGTGTTCCTGTGCAGGTTCTGAAATGTCACAGAAGACCATGTGAGGACCCCCCAAATCATTGGTGTCATGGCACTTGTGTTCTGAGGTGTAGCCTGTCAGGTTTCTCTGTTTTTACCCGTGAACTGACCCGGCCCAACCGCACTCCCCCCGGCCCACTTCTGTTTCGTCTAAGCCACCGTCTCCGTCCCTCTTGATTTGTGCACTTTCCTCCTCCTATTTGGTATTGTGTGTGCCTGTTGGGTTTCTCATTCCAGTAGACAGATGGCCACTGAGCGACACTCATCGTATTTCGACTGTCCCCTTGCATGGCGGACGTGTTGCCCCTTTTTATTTTTCTCGTGCCCCCTTTCTCTTTTCCCAGGTCAGGACATTTTCTTGTGCGGATTTGCAGGCGCCCTGGCCGGTGCGCAGCTCTGTGCTTCGACCGTTCTCGGACGTAACGTCTTCTGGGATCTTGAACGGCTACGGAAGAAGCTGAAGAAGGAGAGCAAGATGGAGAAGATGAAGGCGGGCTGAGCGGCCCCCGCGGCGCCCGTTCCGTCTCTGCTGCTTTTTGTCATTTTAAGTCTTTTTTTTTTTTTTCTCTCTCTCTTCCGTGTGATCTCCTGCTTGACTTTGATTTTTTTTATTTTCTAACCCCACTGCTTTCTTGGTTTCTCCAGCCTTTGCTCTCCACGTGGTGCCATCACTCACTCGTGTGTTGCTCCTGTGACATTTTTTGGTCCTCCTGGCCCAGTTCAGGGTCACTTTAAGCAGGGCGTCCACCTGGTACTGACTTTTCCAATTCCACCCGCAACAAAGTGCCACCCCATTGCCTCCTGCTTTCTCCCACTCTCAAGTGAAAGGCACCGACATTGGGCACGTAGCCTGTGGGTATTCTTCAAACAGCAGCATCTACAAGATGGCAGCCATCTGCCCCTTTAGGAGCTGCCATGCGTATGCAATGCAGTGACTTGAGTAATTCATTAGAAGACGCCAAGATGGCTGAGCGCACGCCAGCTTTTTCTTCTTTTCCCATATCATGTTAGTTTATTTACTTGTTTTTTTAAGAAGCCGTTTCCTCCGAGGTTCTTTTATGTTTCGCCCACCTAAATAAATGGTGACCACCCGTATCCACTGGCAATTCCTCATTTCCGTCCAGCACCATCAATCCTTGCTGGATTTCCTCTGGACTGCAGAACTCCATCTTAGAGTCACCAGTTAGCCTGACCTGCATGTCTCGGCCATTTAAGGGTTACACACACAGGAGTGAATACTCAAGTCAGGGAGAAAACATGCAAATTCCATGGTGTAACCTGTAGGGGGCACCACTGAGCCCCAAACCCCCCAGACACTAACACAGTCCCGGGTTCAAATAAACATTTTTGTTTATTAACACAGTACCTTTCCTTTATGTGATGTTTGTTTCCCTCCTCCCAGTCCAGCAGGTGACCTTCTGACTCCACTGGCCGAGGCTGGATGGCTCCCTTTTATGGTGGACCCAGGATCACGTGGCAGTGCCATGTCACTGAATGGTGGTATTACTTGTGGGTCATGTGGAAGTCCCATGAAACAGGGAGCTGTTCTTCCTGCAGCACCCTCCGGTGGCACCCATGGAACCTGATAGGGGATGTCCCTCAGGACTACAAATCCCATGATTCCCTATGGGTGGCCATACTGGTCCTTGCCAGAGGAGCACTGCCAGTGGGGGAGAAATTGTTCTAGATAGACCGTCTCTTCTTGTCAATTCACTGTGGCCTTCCAGCCAGGAAAGGCACCATCAACCAACTTGACCGGGATGCCTGCCCATCCACCTTGGCACCTACAATGGATAATGATCAGACCCCAACTTGAACCCAGGAATAAGGAGCTCTGTGATGAGATGGCACTTGCCAAACTCAAAGTAAATTACCAGTACGGATGTTATACTGGGCCGGTGCTGTGGTAGCACTGCTGCCACGTAATTAGTTGACCAAGGCTCGCGTCCCAAGTGCTCCCTGCATGTGTTCCCAGTGCACTTGTGAGTTCTCTTCCCAAGTCCTAAGACACACCAGTTAGGTGGGCTGGCATTGCTAAATCAGCCTGTGAGGTGCGTGTTTGTGTGGCCCTGTGCAGGTGTTGTTCCTGCCTTACCCCTTTGGATTGCTGGGGTAGGCTCCATCTACCCTTGATAAGACGTTTAATAAAATAGATGTATGGGTTGTATGCTGCGATGGCGGACAAGGCCTTGTAAGAAAGAGACAAAGACCAAGAAAAAAGGTCTGGGGGTGGCACCCTGTATACTTGGACAAAAACAGCTTCTCATCTTCAAGCCAAGAGTGAAGTCTTAACAGGCGCAGTCCACAGCTGAACTGTGAAACACACAGGATGGTGGCTTTATAGTTGTGGCCAAAAGTGTTGAGAATGAGAATGGTTTTCACAAAGTCTGCTGCTTCAGTGTCTTTAGATCTTTGTGTCTGATGTTTCTATGAGATACTGAAGGAGAATGACAAGCTTCAGACGTTTCAAAGGCTTTTATTGACAATGACATGAAGGTTATGCACTGAGTTCATATTTGCAGTGTAGTTGGCCCTTCTTTCTTTTTCAAGACCCCTCTCTGCAATTCACCCTGCCAGGCTGTCTGCCAATCAACTTCTGTGGCCCAAACCTGACTGATGGCAGCTCAGAAATTGGTGGGTTTTTGTTTGTCCACCCACCTCTTGACCTCATGTCCTCAATGGGATGAAGGTCTGGGGAGTTTCCTTGCCATGGACCCCAAATTTTGATGTTTTGTTCCCCAAGCCACTCACTTCTCACTTTTTGCCTTATGGCCCGGTACTCCGTCATGTTGGTCACCAGACTGTTCTTGGATGGTTGGGAGAAGTTGCTCTCGGATGATGTTTGGTGCATTGGCTTGGTTGACCTTCAGCTGTCTTTTATTGAGCCCACTTTGTCTACATTCAAGGGGTCACACGAGGTGCAAGGCAGGAACCAACTCTGGATGGGATGCCACTGCGTCGTCAGGGGACCAAACCCCCACTCGACGAATATACAGACGCTGCTTAATTTGGTACATGTGCCATGGGGAGCAGCGTAGTCTTACCAGCATCATAGGACCCCCGCCAGAGTAGTGGGCTGAGACCCCCTGTTTTGATAGCAAATGAGAATCAGACACAGGCATCAAAAACATAGTGGGCTCTTATGCTCCTGGGGTCCCTGGCCAGTGCCCATTGTGTCCATACATTAAGATGGCCCTAATGGGGACACAGGCAGAACATTCCAGCACCACACAGAAAGTGGCCAGGTGGGATTTCTTACAATACAGTGTCCTCAACTGCTTCTCGGCCACTGCGTTTACAATTTTTATTTTATTTTAATTATTCATTGCTATCAACTCCAAGTGTTCATAAAATGTCGGTTTAAATAAAATGTTGTGAAACAAAATTTGAAGTAAAAGGGAAATGAGTCATGAATTAGATGATGATGATGGTGGCGTTTCTGCAATACCAGAAGTGCTTGATGCAGACAATGGAGAGGACGAGCCACACATACAGTCTGAATTACCAGTCAGGGTCTGCGTCTCTTTAAGAAGTTAGTTAAAGCAAACCTATGCAGGATTGGCACGGTGGCACTGGGGGCTGTGCTGCCATCTTTCACACCAGGTAGCCTGCCTTCATTGCCTTTCTCGTCAGTCTGCGACTTCTCCGCGGGACTCTGTGGGGTTTTTTTTATTATTATTATTTCTGTCACATCTCCAAAAACGTGCAGGTCACCAGTTAGCCTGACCTGCATGTCTCTGCCATTTAGGGGTTACACACAGGAGTGAATACTCAAGTCAGGGAGAAAACAAGCAAATTCCATGGTGTAACCTGTAGGGGGCGCCACCGAGCCCCAAACCTCCCAGACACTAACACAGTCCCGGGTTCAAATAAGCATTTGTGTTTATTAACACAGTACCTTTCCTTTATGTGATGTTTGTTTCCCTCCTCCCAGTCCAGCAGGTGACCACCTGACTCCATTGGCGGAGGCTGGATGGATCCCTATTATGGTGGACTCGAGATAACGTGGCAGTGCCATGTCACTGAATGGTGGCAAAAAGGGAAATGAGTCATGAATTAGATGATGATGGTGTTTCTGTAATACCAGAAGTGCTTGATGCAGACAATGGCGAGAACGAGCCACACATACAGTCTGAATTACCAGTCAGGGTCTGCGTCTCTTTAAGAAGTTCGTTAAAGCAAAGCTATGCAGGGTTGGCACCGGGGGCTGTGCTGCCGTCTTACACACCAGGCATCCTGCCTTCATTGCCTTTCTCGTCAGTCTGCGACTTCTCCGCGAGTCTGTGTGTGTGTGTTTTTTTTTAAACTATTATTTCTGTCGCATCTCCAATAACGTGCAGGTCAGATAAACTTGGTTCCAAAATGTTGCGAATGTGATGGACTGCTGCTGTCCCGTCCAGGGCTGGATCTCCTGCCTTGAATCCAGTGTTGTAGGGATGGGGCGCCCGTCTGGAGTAAGATTGCAGTCAAAAATAACTTGTGATAATTTAAGTCGAATTTTTTGACGACGACCCTACTCTATACGCCCGCGATATAACGACGAGATTAAACCAAAACTGCAGACGCTGCCGTCTCAACGGCGAATCCCGGCTTGACTGTAGAGATCAAGGGAAACGCTGCCGAGAATGGCCACTAGGTGTCACTGCGCACTCGCACTTCTCAGCGGGGCGGAGCTCAGAGGTTCGGGCCGCACAAATGAGCCCCCCGAGAGCCAAACCGTTCAAAAGTGCTTGGGAACAACTGGACACGTTGAGACTAATAAAAGATAGACCTCAGCTATTCATACAGGCATATAAACTTAAAACGCAGTACGTCGACAGCGCGCTACTAATTAAATGAGAGAGAAGTTGGGAGCATGCGCTGATCACCGCCCGTTGCTGCACCCACCATACGACATTTACATCCGAGTGCAGCCGTGCAACGGGTGACCCCTCAGCGCCACACTGAAGAGGGTGAGGTTTTTATTTAAACAGTGGCTGGAGTGCCAATCCCCCAGGTTTTACTTGCAAGTTGGAGGACCTGTTTGTATGGCTGGATGCAGATTGACGTCATACCCAGAATGGAGCAACTCCAGGTTAAGGGCCTTGGATCGTCCATGAAGTCCTTAAGTCGAACCTGGGAGAAGATGAAGAAGAAGGCATTGCATTTATATAGCGCCTTACATAGAGAGAGGGGGCCACTTTAACCCTCACTGATGTGCAGCACCCACCTGGATGATGCGACGGCGGCCATTTTGCGCCAGTATGCTCACCACACCTGAGCTGTTAGGTGGTGTAGTGGTGAGAGATGGTTAGGGGGGCTGGAATGACCAGGCTGTGGTGGGCAATTTAGCCCAAAGGAATGCACCCTACTGTTTATGAAAGATGCCCAGTGATCTTTAATGACCACTGAGAGTCAGGATCTCGGTTTGAAGGATGGCACCATTTTCTTAGCCCAGTGGCCCTGTCACTGCACTGGGGGCATTGGGATCCACATTCAGACCACAGAGTAAGTGCCCCCTGCTGGCCTCACCAGCACCTCTTCCAGCAGCAACCCAAGCTTTTCCTAGGTGGTCTCCTATCCAGGTACTGTTAAAGCAGGGGTGTCAAACTCCAGTCCCGGAGGGCCGCAGTGGCTGCAGGTTTTCATTCTAACCATCTTCTTAATTAGTGACCAGTTTTTGATGCTAATTAACTTCTTTAGCCTCAGCTTTAATTAGCTTGACTCAGGCTCCTTAGTTGTTTTTCCTTAATTAGCAGCCGGACAGCAATGAGACATAAAACAAGCAGGACATGAGCAGCTCACCTGTAGCCATCAAACAAAATCTGAAAATAAAGATGAAGGTCTCAGTAAGGTTGATCCCTCAGGTTACCAAAACATTTTAGGAGTTCTTAGAAAAAAAACAGAATATCAACAGTTCTGGAAATGTCTGCTGTGGCAGAAAGAGAGCAGCAAGAAGCCATGGAATTGAATAACTGGTTTAATTAACTGCAAGAATCAGCGTCTCATTAAGGAACTGGTTGGAGTTTGAAGCCCCAATTTAGCTGCTCATCTGTTGGCTCGTTTCACATCTCATTTCTGTTTGGCTGTCATTTAATGAAGAAAAGAATCAACTCAGAAGACTTAATCCTTAAAAACAGGGCTATTAAAATAGAGGGAAAAGAAGTTAATTAGCATCAAAAACTGGTCACTAATTAAGAAGATGGTTAGAATGAAAACCTGCACCCACTGCGGCCCTCCAAGCCTGGAGTTTGACACCCGTGTGTTAAAGGAAGGGGCAGACGCCATGTGGAGCAGTCAGCTATAAATCTGAACTGAGCGATGGGATTTAAAGGGTCTTTACAGTCGTGGAATACACAAAAGCCCCCTTAGCATATACTGAATAGCTGATAATATGCTAATATGAAATGATGAGTCCTGTCTTAGGTTACATGAGAGACACGCGAGGGGCTTCACCACTGCAGGAACTTTGTTTTCAGGAACCACTGAGTTCCTGTACCTTGTGGTTCCTGACCACCTTCATGTGTGGCGTTCCCACCACACAACAGGAACTTTAAAATTTATGCAAAATATGTCTGTAGTACTAGGGTGTTGTACCATGTTAGCCATTATGAATGTAGAGAAAAGCCAAGCAAAATGACACCTTTTATTTGCTAACTAAAAAGATGACATCTTTGCCTGAAGAAGGGGCCTGAGTTGCCTCAAAAGCGTGCATATTGTAATCTTTTTAGTTAGCCAATAAAAGGTGTCATTTTGCTTGGCTTTTCTCTGCAAAATATGTGGCATGCAAATAAGAGTGACACAGCATGGTGCGATTTGGAGTTCATGGGGGAACCCACACCCCTTATTGCTTTGACACACTCTGGACTTCACAGGGGGGTGAGGGGGGGATTATTGCTTGAATGCAGCGCATGTTGTGGCAAAATGGGGGGGGGGGGGGCTCACCAAAGTCCAGACGACTGGCTGATTTGTAAGGCGGTGCCAGTCCTTGTAGTCAACCAATCAGCACAATTCATTGCCCGAGCCCCACCCATGATAGTTCCTGGTTGAAAGAAATGTACACACCCTGGAGGAGGAGCTAAAAAAGTACATGAAACTACAAATGGCCTGAGTTCTTGTGGTGGGAATGCTACAGACGTTCCGGAGTTCCTACCAAGCCCGTGGTTCCTGCAGTGGCTCTTTAACTTCAAGGTCGGAGGCCTCCTAGGAGTCTGCACTCCAAAAGACCTCCGTTAAAGCGGTTAGGCAAAAAAGTAACAGAACTGAAACTGCTTGCATGTACCAACCAGGCATGTTCTTAGCTTTAGCAGATATATATATATATATATATATATATATATATATATATATATATCTTAGACACCCCCCCCATTCCCCCCGTATCACACAAGTAGTACATACATCTCAGAATAAAGAGTCCTCGTGGGGGGAGTTAAAGGATCAGGGGCTTAACCTCCTGAAGCCCCCCCCCCCCCAATAATGCCACTGCAGTAGACGAGTGGAGGTCGGTTGGGCAGGGAGGGGTGGGTACTTTCACCAACCCAATCCCCGCTACTCAGTACAAAGGGTGCCAATGACAAACTCGCCGTATTTCAAATTCGCATTTGATGGGAGGACTGCAGCCTGTCTCCACAAAATGGGGGTCCGAGCCCACTCACAGGCCCTATTTAGTGCTTCTGCTTTTTTTTCCCAACTTGCTGGTCTTTTGACACATCAGAGTTAAACTCTCGCAGTCGCGTGGAGACGAAGTGTACTCATTTAAAATGAATTGATGCTTTTAGTCGGTAGTGCGGTGGCGCAGTCGGTGGCGCTGCTGCTGCACCAATCGTCTGCTCGCTCGTTGTCTGTGGGGAGCTTGCGTTTTTTTTTTTTTGTTTATAATCAGGTATTCCTCGCGCATCCCCATTGGCTTGTGCGGTAACTTAATCATCGATCCCATAATTAAAAACGCATTTTATTTATATAGCGCCTTTCCCGTCCTCAAAGCATTTCACAGAAATTCAAAATGAACATCAGTCATATACAACACTGAATAAAAAAAAATCGCCCTGCGTGAATGCGTGGGTCTCCAATTCGGTCCCGCTCGAGTGTGGATGTCGGTGTGCGGTGACACGTCCTGGACCACCCTATAGCCTACTTAGCGGGTTTAAGTCGGTGGGTATCGTGCTCGTGTTGACTTTCAGGCGTCTCCTGCAATAGGACATGCGGGGGTCTGCAGAAACGTCATCAATGTCGCCGACTGTCTGGACGCTTCACGAGCTGGTTTAGAGCCCGAGGTGTGCTTGTGACGATTACAGACAGCCGAGTCCTGACCTCTCCGAGGTCCTCGTTAAATGTCGCAGTCCCGAGTAGCTGGATGGCGTTTTTGTACGTGAATGTGGAGTGTGGTGTGGTGGGTAACCCTTTGGACTTTAGACCCTGAGGATGTGGGTCCAAATCCCACCGCTGACACTGCATATCCCTGAGCAAGTCACTTCACCTGTGGCTGTTCCAACTGCAGAAACAACGAAAAAATAGGACCCGGCCTATCTCAGATGGATAAAGGCGTCAACCGAAGTAAGCTAATGAATGCTCTCCATTGTACGGACGGCCGCTGTGGGCTGCGCACGGTGTAATTTGGCACCGTTCCTTTTTTCTTTTTTCCATTATAATTCCTCCTGGCTTTTCTGAATCCAGAGAATTCTCTAAAGACCTATAAGAACAATCAAATACAGGACCACCATACCACAATAGACCTACAGAGAGAAAAAAAAAAAAGAAATGGGGCGAGGAGTTTGAAGAAGAACAGGTGCAAACCACAACACGACATAATTGAGACAAGCAGCGCAAAGCTACAGGGGGTCTTGGCAGGGCCCCAAATTCAGTCGCAATGCCCCTCCATAACGCTGTCTTCCTGGGTAACCACCCACCCCAGACCCTCAATAAACTGAGCTGTGCAGGACTTAAAGGGGGAAAACGACCCCACTTACTCCCACCCCCAGTTGTTTCCAGGCCTACCCGCTTTGCAATTTCTGGCTTCGCCACTGGCTGTCTAAATCACGGACTGCGTTTCGTAGCGAACGCGGAGACGACCCAGCACCAAATTACTGTAACGGCCACTGGGGGACGCACGCGTGACCAGCGAGTGTGTGTGCACGCGCGTGA
Organism: Polypterus bichir lapradei; assembly: GCA_026402145.1. NCBI lineage: Eukaryota > Metazoa > Chordata > Cladistia > Polypteriformes > Polypteridae > Polypterus > Polypterus bichir. The sequence goes on along the minus strand of JANRMT010062851.1, from coordinate 2,450,829 downwards.
GCGCGCTCCCGTGTCCACGCTCATATAGGATTTCTTTAGGCTCGGAGCTGCACACATGGTTGCAATTGTCTAATTACAGAGTCGTTGTGAAATAACTCGCGCTGTGCTTTGCGGCTGTAATTTTAAAAAGGAAATTCTTAACTGAAGGGTCGCAGCTGGGGGGTGGGGGGGCAGGCAACGTTTCTGTAAATCCATTTAAAGAAAGCGTCGTCGTAATATGCATCTATTTATGCAAAACTTTGGTTCTGGAAAGATTTATGCAAATACCCGACATGAGTAGAAGTTCGCCAGCCGCTGTGAAATGACAAGCGCTGCCTTGTGGATGTTAGCTCATCCATTTGTATATAGGGGGCGTTGCCAGGAAGGAGGCGGGGCCTTTGTGGGAAGGACACAAGGCTGGAATCAACCGTCGTCGGGACGCCGTCACGTGCAGCTGGCCGATTTAGAAGCGCCATGGAGCCCGTCCGGCCAGACTTATAAAACAGCGAGCGGGAGTCTGGGTTCAAAAATGGACACTTAATTTTATTGATATAGCGCCTTTCCCGTGTTCAACGTGCCTAAGCAATATTTAGTAGAGAAGAATAGAAAAGGCTTCAGTAAATGACACCAGTTAGAAATGATGGAGAAGAAGTCTGTGACTATGTGCAGCTTCTGTCATTCTCAAATGCACTTTTCAAGAAAGCCTAAAGCAACAGCTTGCATTGTGTATAGCGCCTTTCTACACCAAACACAATTTACAGCATCTGAGAGACACAATCGGTCACATTTTACTTTTTTGTTTATCCCCATCAGAGCACATGCAGGCAGACGAAGTGACGGGCTCAGAGTCACATCGTGTCAGTAGCAGGAACTGAACCCACGATCTCGGGGTTGGAGGCGAAAGTCTTAATCACTACGCCACACATTTCTACAGGTGGCGCACCGAAAGGTTATGCCATGCTGGTTAAGTGACGTGCTCAGGGTCAGACCTGCGGCTATAAGCATTTTTGTCTCAGAACCTCCCAATGCCTGGGGATAATAATAATCATCATAATAATAATTTTGATGCATATAGCTACTTTTCATGCTCATATAACGCCTTCCATGACAAACGCCATTAGAGAAGTTAAGTACAAATACTTAAGATTACAACAGTAAGAGATGCATAGGAAAGGCTCCGTTATAACACCAGTTAGTCACCTGATTAGTCACCTCGTCGTGCTGCAGCTGAAGACCCCGTCGCCCCCATGACTTTCCCGTGTGCCTTCCTTTAGCGTCACTTTCAGTATGTCTGTTGTTTTTTTGTTTTTAAGCTAAAGTTACGCCCGCCGCTATTCTTCACATTTAATCTCAAGTGGTTGTCTCTTCACACTGTGGTTCCATTGTTAGCCATTTTGCACTTTCTCAACAATGGTTAAAGAAACAGCCTTCATTGTATATAGCGCCTTTCTGTAATGAATTCAACAACATACTTTACAAGTACATAAACCTTCATGCAGCAAGTTCTGTATATTCTAACAGAAGGCGCACCAGTACAGGTTAAGTGACTTGCTCACGGTCACACTCAAGCATATTGATTTCAGCTTCGTCCAGTACCTAAGTCAGCGTTTCTCAATTTTTAAATATTTGCGACCCGAGTTTTCATAATAGTTTTAATCGCGCCCCCCTAACGTTTTTTTGAAAGGATCCCACTAATACCAATTTGTTCTTTTTTAATTAATGACATATCATAGATACATATTTTATTATACCTATTTAACTTTTATCGACATTTATCTAACTCTATATTTATTTTTCTAGTATCGGAATGTAGTTTAAGTTAATTTGTTTTGGTTTCCATAGATGTATTTTTCATATTTTCGATTCTTGTTTTCTTTCTTTCACATCTTCGCGCCCCCTTTTTGTTACTTCGCGCCCCCTAGGGCGGCCCGCCCCACAGGTTGAGAACCACTGACCTAAGTATAATAAAAAATATATTTTTATATAGCGCCTTTCCCTTGCTCCAACACCTATGAATGTTCAGAATAATAGAAGCTCACTAAATAGTACTGGATAGAAAGCGAGGAGCCATTTATTTAGTGTTAAGTCACCCCATTCTGCTGCAGCCGAAGACCCCTAAAGCTCCGCTGTGTTCCCTTCCATCAATCCCGGGGTTCCTGTCCTTACTTTTCTGATTCTTTGTCCGCCGCTGTACTTCACATTAAATCTGAGGTGGTTGTCTCTTCATAGTAATGTTCCACTGTTTGCCGTTTTCCAATGCACTTCTTCGACGAAAGTAAAATATATATAGCGTCTTTCTATAATGAATACAGTAATAACCCGCATGCTATTTCCATATATTTTTTACAGGTTGTGCACCAGGAGATTAATTCACTTCCTCCGGGTCACACTCAGGCCTATTTATCTGAGAACCTCCCAGTGCCTTAGTGATTATACTAGATATACTGTGTGTGTGTGTATATATATATATATATATATATATATATATATATATATATATATAGCGCCTTTCCACTGCTCATAGTGCTTTATAAAGATTTAGAAGGTTACTATTGTCATAAAAGCTCAGTCAATAACACTGGGTAGAATTCCAAAGCACTTTTCAAAAAAGATGAAAGGGACGGCTTTTAGATTATATAGCGCCTTTCAATAATGAATACCATCTTTAGCTGTTTTCATATATTCTTACAGATGGCGCACAGGCAGGTTAAGTGATCTGCTCCGGGTCACCTAGTGGGGTGATTTGAAGATTGGGACCACTGCAGTCAATACACCGTTCACTTATATAGCACCTTTCTTAACCAATTAGAATAGTAAAACGTCCAGCGCCTTTCGAAGCGATGTGATTTACGGGGGGAATGGGGGCGCCGGATGATGTGACTCGCATCTGGCGCTGGCAGTAGAAATTTCAAACTTAGACTCTCTTAAATGGGCTCCATGGGTGAGCCTGAACTGGAACTGTCTGAAAGGCGCTAGAATACCTTCAGGTCCGTTTTCGTAACAGATTCTACAAGGCCAGTCCAAGTGGGGTTTGCCACGCCCCCCAATTCGAGGGATGCTGTGTTGTGACGTCACCTGCCTAATTTCGACGCCGCACCTGCCCCGAAGCGTCACTGTCCAGATTCGCTGCTTCATCACAGTGGACGGGTGCGGGGTCACCTCGGGGCTTTATCTTCCAGGCTTGATCCCCTGCCTTGGGCTGCTACTGCCTCTCTGCACTGTTATCGAGTCGGATTTGATTTTAATAAGTGGCGTTGTGTCCTTTTTATTTATTCATTTATGTTTTTTAGTTTTGCTGGACAAACAGCACGTAAAGCGCTGCGTCTTTGAATTTGGAAAGGCTGCTGAAACACGCAGGTTATTTATACATCGGGGACTCCGGTGTCACTGCCCCTACATGGAAGCCTTCTCTGTCCTGCACGAAACCATGTGGAACAAACACACACAAACACATACACACACACACATGCACACCCACACGCGGATGCCCACTGCCAAAAAGATTGAGAAATGGACCGTTTGCAGCCATCTTTAAGATAAGCAGCGCGCACAGCAAGTAAGTATACAGCCAGAAACGCGCGTCCGAGCAGAGTCTTGGGGGCTGGCCGTGTCTCCCCTCATAGTGAGACCACCGCGAAATGGACTTGGGAATCGGCTGGATGCCTAAATAATAATAATAATAAACTTCAGCGCTCGTCCGAGAAAATCACCGCTCGAAACTAGTGACGCGCAAAGGGCACACATTCTGGTGGGGGGCTGACACGAATGACACCGAGGTGGGAATTGGGATCAGGCCTGGACGTGTGACAGTGCCGCAGGCGGCTCACACTGCAGAATGTCACACGGGAGTGCTGTTGGTCGCTGACCTAAAGTGAGGAAATTCTGCACTTCCATGCTGACCAAGCCGGCGGTGCGGCGGCCTTATTTCTAGATAGATAGATAGATAGATACTTTATTAATCCCAAGGGGAAATTCACATAATCCAGCAGCAGTATACTGATACAAAGAAACAATATTAAATGAAATAGTAATAATAAAAAAAAAGTTAGCATTTACTAATTTACTAATTTCTAATGAGAAAAATAAAACACCATTATAAATAAATAAATAAATAAATAAATAAGAGCAACCGACAGGCGGCGTGCTGGTCGAACAGGAAGAGCCTCCCTGTAGCTGGTGCATGTGACAATGAGACTGCTGCTGTCTATCAGTGTTTCTTTCATATAGTGCCTTTCACGTCCATCTATCTATATACACTATACTGTATCTTCCTAATATATGTTTATATTATATAGCGCCTTTCTAACTGGCTATTTAATTCACTGTATACAATCCCCTTCCTATTTCCCTATGTACATAGAATAGCACTATATAATTAACATTATTTTATATAAATAGATTGGAAAGGAACTATAAAATGTACATGGATAGTAATGAAAGGCGCTATATAATATACATATTTATAGAAAGACAGTACAATACACTTATATATATATATATATATATATATATATATATATATATATATACGTATTGCCTTCCCTATCTATTTATATCGTAATTAATTATATAGTGCCATTCTACCTGAGTTATTTCCACATCTCTCACTGTACTTTATATTATCTCTCATGTAATGTCCTTCATATCCTATCTGATATCTATTATATAGCGTCTTCCTTACCTATCTACCATGAAGTGTCTTAATACCTACCTAATATTTATTTGATATTACGTATCTTTTGCTCTAGCTGCCTATTACTTATATAGCATCTTTCATATCTATCTACAACAACAACATTTATTTCTATAGCACATTTTCATACAAACAGTAGCTCAAAGTGCTTTACATAATAAAGAATAGAAAAATAAAAGACACAATAAGAAAACAAAATAAGTCAACATTAATTAACATCGAATAAGAGTAAGGTACAATGGCCAGGGGGGACAGAAAAAACCAAAAAAAACTCCAGACGGCTGGAGAAAAAAAAAAAAAAATCTGTAGGGATTCCAGACCATGAGGCCGTCCAGTCCCCCCTATAATGCTTTTATATCCGTTTATTTGAAATAATTTATCTGATGTAGTGATCTGTCACGTGATTTCACGCCTGTCAATCATATAGTGCCTTTCTAATCTTTCATATAGTGTTTAATCAGTCTAATCTTCAATATAGTGCCTTTCAGAACTCTCCATATATGTTACTGCCTGTCTAATCTTTTACACAGTGCTTTTCACTTATCTATTCATTAGATAGATAAGGTTCTATATAAGAGACAGGTAGATGACAAGCATTATATAATAGAACCCTTCATATGTATCAGTTTCTCTATTTGTAATATAGTGCCTTTCTTATCTCTCTATGGTGCCTTTCGCGTCTGTCCATCCATTTACCTTTTGACGTTTGAGGAGACATAGCGTTGCTATTAATAAGACAGATAAGTAGATACTGTAGATGTGAAAGGCACTATAAAGTAGATAGATAGTACACTATTTAAAGTGAACGTTAGGCTCTTTTAACCCTTTAGACCCCACTGCAGCCCCCCACATACCCGTGCCTCCCTGCCTTTGGTGGCTAATTAACCCGCCCGCCTATCTCGCTCGGCGATTTGCCTCCAGGTACACATAAAGCATCCTGGCCTTTGCTCCATTGTCTTCGCTCATTGTTTCGTCCTTCTCGTGTCGTCAGGTCGCACCTCTGTTTCTTTTGTCCCACTGACTATCACGTGGCCCCTTTCAGATGTGGACGATAAAGGATTTCCCGTTTTTCTGTTTCGGTGGTTGAAAAGAAACTGAGCGGCGCTGAATAAAACACGTGAAAATGAAGTCCAAGTAATCCGAGTCTAATTTCGCTTTATGGGTTGTAAATTAAACTCCCCCTCTATGACTCCCTGACCCGTTTCATCCAGCACAGGAGCTCGTGGGGGGCTGAGCCTATTCCAGCAGCACTGGGTGTACGGCAGGAGGCAGACCTGGATGAGATGCCAGTCCTTTGCGGGGTCTGCCCTCGTTGACACTTCCACGCAATCCCCGAATAAACTCCGTGTTTTGCCTATAGGAAGAAAAAGACATGCACACTCCAGCGCGTGGCAGCCGAACTGAGGCCTATGGGCTAACCGCTGCGTCACCCTGCCACTCTTATGTAAGTCAGAAAAAAATAAAAATAATAAGATATGTTTGAAGTAGAACCTCAAAATTTCAATAAAATGTATGCAGATTTCCGTTTGACCCCTAGGGGGCTCTAAAGTCCTTCTATGAATAAGTGGCTTAAGTTTCTGCCAAAAAGGGCAAATCGCTTAAAACCGATATGTGCAAGTGAGTCGTGGTGACTGCTGAATCCCCCATGCGTGGCCACCAAGGACCGCGTAGTCGTTATTTTCCACTTTTTTTTTTCAATTTATCCGTTTAAAAAAAGTGAGGAGACAAAAAGGCACGAACGAGAGAGAGGACTTCCGGTGAGGAGGGGGAGAGGGCACGATGCCTACGTGACGATCCTAATTACAAACTTCTCCTTGGAGTTTCTAACTCGCCTTCCCTGTTCATGCGGCAGATGCGTGTACTTGAACGTGATGGAAAGACGTCCTGCGTGGGGCAAACTGCTGCGTGGAAGGCGCGTGCATCTCCGAAGGGCCACGAGTGTGCGCGCCTGCGCTGTCACTTACTTGTCTGGCTTCACAGTCAAATGCGAGCACTCGTGTTTTTGCCTCTTCGCGAATGCGTGTGGACGCTGTTTGCTGCCTTTTGGCGGTCATGGAATTAGAGAATCATTTCAGGTGTCCCAGACGATGATCGCCGATGCCTGAAGAGTTTCGTAAAAGTGCGCGCGTCACACTTTTCAGTTCGGCGTGCGTGTCAGATGAGTCCTCGACCACTAAATGTCCGCGTGTGGGTGTGACAGGGTGCGGGTGAAGAGGCTTCCTGTCACAGCGGTTGCGGCTGCTCGCGTGTCAGAAGACGCTGATTTGAGGCGAAAGCCTGCAGCGAACTGGATCGGAGGGGCGTGACCAACTAGGAGAAATGGGCGGGGCCTGATGAGCTCCCAGCCCCAGTGTTCGTCTCTGGAATCAAAGCATTCGGAAAGCGGCGAGCGGCTGCGTGTCTGTCGGGAGTCCCTGGCGTTAGCTGGCAGATGGCGAGCTCGAGGGAGGCACGGAGGACAGCGCTATATGAGCGCGTTCAGGTAGGGGGGCACGCCGACTCCTGACCGCGTGGTGGACGTGGCTTTAGTTATTTATTGATTGGCTTTTCGTTTTTCAGTAACTGCCGCCGTGCAGGAAGCCGACTTTGCAGACTCCCCCGAGCTCTTCAGGCGCTCACACGAGGACTTTTTATTTTTCTTTTTTTTTTTCTCCAGGAAGTTGCAAGAAACAAACGGTTGTGAAAACGAAAGAGCCGCCCGCTTCCGAAGGTCGTCGCGTCTCCTTTTACACATTAACTTCTGATAGCGACAACTTTGTGTCGCCGTACCGTGTGGGCTCCTCCGCTGGAGGGGTGGCGCCTGCTTGTCAGCTGCACCTGGCGGTCGCAGGGGGTGCTAATAAGGGGGGACAGATGCGAGCGCCCGTGGCGGGGGGGAGCGCACTTTCTGCTGGCTCACCGGGGCTGGGCGTGTCGAGCCGAGCCCACTCCAGTCTCACGTCCGCCTAGGTGGAGGCCGACTGTTGGGGGCACCTCACGTTTTGACTTCGACTTTTGCCGACAGGAGCTCAAGTGCCATTTCGGGTTCAAAGCCTACCTTCATGTTGCTAGGTGTGAAGAACCTAATCGTCCCAATGCGAGCCAAGGCAGGGCGGTGGACAGCAGTTTGGACAAAAAGGGGGCGTGATTTCGCGCGAGCTGGGCGTGGTTACGCGCAGACTACCCGAGCAGCACACGCGCGTTCACGCGCATCCATCCATCCACCTAACTTTAGTCCTTCATGCGACTCCAATGTTTGGGACGGAGCCACGTACCTTACCGGCTCGACGGCCCTGCTAGCTACGGGGTAAGGAGCTCCGATGTCACGCGTGCCTCTTCGGTGTTGTCATCCGTGCCACACCGACCTGTATGCTCTTTAATGAGGGTGTTCACTGGAGAATGAATAAAACGATTAGAATGATTGGAGGGCGTTTCCTGCTCGCCATTTGCAAAATTTCCTCCTAAGTTAACTTTTGCTCCTCCTTGGAAAACTGGTCCCCCATTCCTTAGAGCACAAGGGGCAAAGATGCCCATCTGACTGGGATTTGGCTTAACCAGCCTTCATTTTCCATAGGCAGGAAGAGAGAGGCTGAGAGGCTGCCAGACCATTCAGTCCTATTTATATATAGTGTCTGTCACAACGGTCGCCATCACAAAACACTTTACAGACCAAAGAGGTCACAACCTAAAAAAAAAATCAAATAAGAAAAAGCAGATTGGCAGAAATGCCCGGGCCGAGTCTGCAGAAATGCCTGTTGAAGAGAGGAGAAGTTGCTGTGACAAAGATAACTGGGCTTGTGACCAGCACCAGTGTCACCAGGGCTATCTAATGTGACCAACATTGGTGTTACGTAGGCTGTCTATGTTGTGACAAATGTCAGTGCCACCTGGGTTACCTAATGTGGCCAATGTCACCTGTGCTGTCTATAATGTGACCAACATTGGTGTCACCTAGGCAATGTATATTGTGACCAATGTGAGTGCCACCTGAGCTGTGACATTGGTCACAATACAGATAGCCTAATATGCACCAAATGTTGGTCACATTAGATAGCCCAGGTGGTACTGACATTGGTCTCAATACAGATAGCCTAGATGACACCAATGTCACTGCCACCTGGGCTATCTAAGGTTAGCAACATTGGTGCCACCTAGTCTGTCTATATTGTGACCACTGTGAGAGCCACATGGGCCATCTATAATGTGACAATGTGAGTGCCACCTGGGCTACCTAATGTGGTCCATGTCACCTGCGCTGTCTATAATGTGACTAGGGTCAGTGTCACCTGGTCCATCTAACGTCACAAGTGTCAGTGCCACCCTTTCTATGTATAATGTGACCAGTGTCCATGTCACCTAGTCCATCTCATGTGATCACCATCTATGTCACCTGGTCTATCTATAATGTGACCAGTGTCTGTGTCACCTGGTCTATCTGATGTGACCAGTGTCTGTGTCACCTGGTCTATCTATAATGTGACCAGTGTCTGTGTCACCTGGTCCATCTGACGTGACCAGGTTCTTCATGTTGGTGTGTTCTGCTGCTTTGCCAGTTAGAAAGCGAGGAGGAGTCCGTTTAGTCATCTCGTTCTTCTCAAGATGAAGACCTCGTCCCCTCCGTGACTTTCCAAAGCTCCGTCGTGTTTCTTCCTTCCGCGCTTCCTGGTAGTCCTGTTTCTTACTTTTGCGCTTTCCCGCTGTTCGTCCCTCCAAGATGAATTTCATCCCAGATGCTGTTCTCTTTTGTTCTTTGCAGTTTTCCAGTGTCTCTCCCAGTATATAGCGCCTTTCAACAGGGAATGCGATCTCAATTCACTTTACAGAACAACCTCTGCAGCTCTTTTCATTTGTTGATGCAGGTGGGCCACAGACGGGTTAAGTGACCTGCTCAGGGTCACACGTGGCGCTCCAAGTGAGCCGCTGAAGCCTTTGTGTCTCGGAGTGTCCCAGTGCCAGGGGGTACTAATAATAATAATAATAGTGCCCTTTATGTATACAGCTCCTCTCACATGCTGCCGCTGGCTCAGTGGTGGCACTGGGTCCTCTCTGCGTAAAGAATTCTTCTTCTTATTAATATAAATGTATCTGCCATTTTCGGCAGTCCGTTTCCACTCAGTAGTCCACAGTGACAAAGTGAGAACTTGTGACCAGAAGGCTCTTCAAATTTATTAAAGATCAAAGACTAAATTCCGGCTCTGAAGCTTCCTGGGAGTCTCCAAGTTTGGCGCCCCTCGATCTGCACAGGTGATCCTCTCAGACTCCCTTTAATTGAACGAGAAGCCTCTGTGAGCCGCCATCGTCGGGTCTCTGCTCAGATGTTCTATAAGGTTGAAGTCCGGACCACCCAAGGACACTCGGGAGACGTGTCCCAAAGCCCCTCCGGTGTTGTGTTGGCCGTGTCCTTCATGTCACTGAACCGTCACTCCAGTCTGAGGTGGCTTTCCCTCTGCAGTGGCTCCTCTTTAAGGACCTCGCTGGATTTGGCCGCGTTCTGAGCAGTGTCCCTGTCCCCACAGTGTGATGCTGCCACCACCACCGTCAAGCGGCACCTTAGAGGTGGCATTAAGCAGGTGACGAGCAGTGGCCCGGTCTTCAGCAGTCACAGTGCCTGGAGTCTTTTCTGTTTGTGCTCACAGAGTCCAGGTGGTCTGTCATTTGCCTTTTACCCAGACCGCCATAAACCCCCGAACGGCGACGTGTTGCTGAGATGGCCGTCCCTCCAGACAGTAGGTGACTTCTGAAGCTCTGCTAGATTGACCGCTGGCTTCTTGGTAGCCACCCTTATGCCATATTAGCCTGGGTACTCAATTTGGAGAGCCAACTCATAGAAGAGTCCTGGACACCCCAAATGTCTTGAGGCCACCGGGACCACCCAGAGCTTTACAGACAGTTTGACCCCCTTTGCCGTGGTCTTCACTCTTGGAGGCCTACAGAGAGTTCCTTGGACTTCATGGTTTGGTTTTTGTCCTGTCATGCAGTGTGACTTGTGGGGTCCTCTACACACACACAGGCCTTACTAAATGACGTCCAGTCAGTTCAGGGGGCCACAGGTGGGCTGCAGTCAAGTTGTAGAAGCATCTCAAGGAGAAGGAAAGCCAACAGGATGAGGCACCTGAGCACAATGTGGTGGGCTACAATAAAGGGTCTCAGAAGGAGAGATTTCACTTTATGATTTGAATACATTTGCAAACCTCTCTGGAGACGAGTCCTCACTTTGTCATTCTGGCTCCCCAAGTGAAGCTTCATGGGCAGAAATGGTCCGTGTCTCCATGTAAAGTGAAATCTGCAGAACGTGAGGGGGGTCTGAAGACCTCCTGAATCCACTGCAGTGCCTGTGTGAGAAACTCCAACTTGAAGAGTAAAAGGCAGAAGACGCTGATTTGAGGCGAAAGCCTGCAGCGAACTGGATCGGAGGGGCGGGGCCAACTAGGAGAAATGGGCGGGGCCTAATGAGCTCCCAGCCCCAGTGTTCGTCTCTGGGGTTACGACAGACTAAAGGGTCCATAAATAAATTGGATTAGAAAGCCAGAAGACCCCTGCGTCTGTTCAGGATGAAGACCCCGACCCCTCGTTGTTTGCCGTTTCCCGATGCACTTTTTCCTCCCAAAGCTTACAGGAGCAGCTGTTTCAGTATATAGCGCCTTTCTGTGGTGAGTACCGTCTCCATGACTACAGACACAACCCTCCGCCGTTCCTTCTACTTGTACAGGTGGCGCCCAGCTCGGGGTCACCCAGTGGGGTAGGAGGACTTAGGCTTATATAGCGCCTTTCATGGCCAGTGTTTGCTGCTATGGTGCCAGCCATGATAAGTTAGCCTTGGGAAGAACTTTTCTCTTTTTTTTTTTTTTTTTTTTTTTTTTTTTGGGTTCACACAAAAGACATTTGGGTTGTGGACTTCCTTTCCATGATGACTTCTGTCAGAAGGATCAAATGTCAAACGCGGTCACACGTTTCAAAGTGGGGCACTTCAGGTGACAGTGTTGGATCATGTGACCAGGGCTTGGTGTCAGCGGTGGGTTCTGTCACCTCACAGACCCTTCGCGTGACTCTGCCTGGTCGCTCTTTAGGGGGCCTCTGTGGAGTGTGCGTGTTCTCCCGGTGTCCAGGTGGGATTCTTCGCTCTCCGAAGGCCTGCTGGTCTTGACACTTGGGTACAAAAATGGGACCCCCCATACCCCCCTCCCAAACCTAAAGATACAGGGTGCCAGTCCATCCATTACAGGACCAGTCTACTGTCTCCTCTCAGATTAGATAGCAGCTAGACGGCCGTTCTTTGGCTCACCGTGTGGTAAGGCGCTATATGAGCTTGGAGTGGTTAGGGTGGGGTCAGAAAAAAGGGATAGGTGGGTAGACGAATGGATTAGCGGTCTCACCGTTTCCTTTTTGTTCTTCAGACTGGAAGCAAATTCACACCCGTTGTCCTTCCCCGGTGGTCCTGCCCGGTTACTTGAACAGGTCCCACTGAAAGGCACTATATAGAAGTGACGAGCTGTGACTGTTCACTCATCCTAATGAAGTTTCCTGCCTGCTTTTATTAAATATAAAGTAGTCCTTCACAGGACCTGATGAAAGGCGCTATATACACAAATAGCAAGGAGGGGCTAGTCGATCTAATGCTAAAGAATTTTGAAGCCCCTCCCCCTTCTGGCTTCTTGTTTCACCAATTTATAAATAGAAAGTAATCACAGGGCTTGATGAAAGGCGCTATATGCACAGCGTTTCAACGATTTGGCCCCCTGATCCTCACTGATTTGGAAGTCTCCCTCCAGTCTCGCTGAGAGGACAGCAAGTCATATAGCGCCTTTCATGGCCAGCCACCTAGTCGTTCTCTATCTCTGCAGAAGATGCCAGTATTGTCCCTTTTTAAAGATCTGAGCAGGATGGCAGGACTGCAGAGCTGAGGAAGCAGGAGAGTCAGCTGTCATATAGCGCCTTTCATCCCCAGGTACCTTCCAGCTCCTCGGTATGTTCACATTTATGAAGCAGGTGATGCTGGAAACTAAACCAGTGGCTGTGCAGGCGCTATATAATGTGATGATTGACAGATTGAGCCTTCACTGGGGCGGGGTGGGGGGGCACATTCAAGAAAGAAATTGGCTCCGGTCACCGCTGGGGGGCACAGATGGCACTGCTTGGGTGCAGGGTAACACCCCCAGGGTCAGCTTCTCTTATATAGCGCCTTTCATGGTGTGTTATCCCTGACCCCCTCCCCTCCTTATTTCATGTTGTTTTGCCTTTGTAAAGTGGTCTGTGGTGGTGCCCGCTGTGAAGCCGATCCTGCTGGCCTGTTTTGTCACCCTGGCCATGCTTTCCATGTCTCTTCTCGGGGGTCATGCTGACCGAGAGGAATGTGCTGAAGTGGGCACCTGTGCTAGGCCAGCTGCCCAAGTTGTCCTGTGACATAGTCTGTGGTCTTGTGGTGTTGTCGCCTCAGGTGCCCACTATGCCAGTTTTTCTTATTTTATTTATGGTGCCCCTTTAATTGCGATGGTGCATATTATGCTCACGTTTTCTATTTCTAGGATGCCCACCACTTTCCAGATGGTGTCTGCTGCCTTTTTGCCTTGCCAAGTGGTTTGCTTCGCCTATTTTCCTTTTTGTACCCGCCATATCTGACCTCCTGTGGTACATTTGCCCGTGTGGCTGAGCCACTGGCCTCCTTTTAAGTTTTGTGGGTGTCCCTGGGAGTCGCTGCCACATGTGGCTTGGCTGCACCTGGCAGACTCGTAGCGGACACGTCTGTGCCACCCAATATTTTATTTTCTTCACAGCAGGTTTTTGTCTGTGGTGCACTGGGTGGCACTGTTGCCTCAGGGCTTCAGGTTCAAATCCCAGCCCTTGTGCCTGTGTGGACTTTGCACGTTCTCCCTTATGTCTGTCGGTTTTACTGCGGCTCCTCCAGTATTATGTCAGGCGGCACCTCTGGCACCCCTCTCTGGGGTTGGCACCCAATGTCTGGCCTTGTGCCCGATGTTGAGGAATTGTCTTTGGCTTTCCATGATCATTATAATGATGGGTGTCATAGTGCCACACATGACCCATTGCTGTAATGCCATGCCAACATGAGGTGGATAGCGTACTGAATTCCTGCTGGAAAACATGTTGGCACAGTGAAGTTCATATACGGTGGGCGGCCTTTCCACTTTGAGGTCTTTTGATGTTCTCGTCTTGTAAACCTGATCGTTCTGTCACCAGTTCTTCCTTCATATAGTGCCTTTCATGCCTGCATTTATTAACGCTACCAGTCTCAGAATTGGTAGTAACAGAGATGTCTGTCATCTGTGGCATTGTAGCTGCTGACAGGTGACACGACTGAAAGGGTTAAACCTTTAAAACGTCCTTCCCTGTCACCCTAGAGGTTGGTCTCTTTGTGCCACTTTTTGTGTTGAAGGTCACCAGAGTCCACTGGCCTTGGCACAGTGACACCACATGGGGTGAATGCCAGCAGCACACAGCACATCTGGTTGGTTCTTCATATTTCTGGGTTCAATGGCAGGGGGCACCACCAACATAAAACACGGAGCCTGGCATTTTGAGCTGCCCATGTGCCCACTGAGGAAGAGTTGGCTCATGATTGAGAAAATCAGTTCTGTATAGTGCCTTTCATGGCAGGATGTGTGGTCCACTTCAGAGTGGCACTGGGGTTCAGCGTCCCACTGCTGAGGTGGCCCTGTGACTTTTAGTTTTTTTCTGTATTCACGTTGGTTAATCCGTGTCAGCGCAGCGTAGTGTGTGTGTGTGTTTGAGTGTGTGTGTGTGCGGGTGGGCGGGTTTACATGTCTGCATGTCTTCTGTTTTATTTTGTCTTCCCTCTGGTATTGTTGATGTTATGAACTTAAACAAATGGCGGTGCCACTCTGTGGTTACTGAATGGGAGACTCGGATTTACCAGGCACTGATGCCAGTCAGAAAAAGTTAAGGGCTTAAAACGGACTGCTGTGTCACATGTCACCTTATGAGTGTATTGGCTGTGGTGCCTTAAACATCTGTCAATGATATAGCGCCTTTTGTGTCTGCCGATCTGTTATATACTGTAGTGCCTTTCATATACTTGATTACCTGGTTGCATATAATGTCTTTCACATCAGTCACATATAGTGCAGTTCTCATCTAACTGTCTCTGATTTATATAGCGCCTTTCATATGGATCAGTCTTTTATACTGCAATTCCTGTTTAACTACCTATGGCTTTTATAGTGCCTTTCATATTTATCACTCTCATATAGCGCCTTTCCTTTATACACTGCCTAAGTTTTCTATAGTACCTTTCATGTCCGTCTCCTATACGGTGATCTAACTGCCTTTGTTTTATATAGCGCCTTTCCGAGCTCGCACTTCGTATTTCTCTGTCATGTAGCACCTTTCATGTCTGTCAACGATCCCAGTGTCCCTCCTGAGCAGATGCAGTCTGACGTCTTCTCCTCGCTGAACCGACTTCATGTTGAGAGTTGTTCTCTAAAGATGCGCCCTTCAGTAAAGCCGGCCCGAGATGTGTCTTTATTTTATATAGCGCCTTTTGGAGTGTTGGACATTCCATTGAGTGCCACTCGAGGTTTTCCCATCAGTTGTTTCCTCATGGGCGTTTGTCCAAGGAGGCCTGTGGGGGTCCACGTGGTCACCAAGAGTGTGCCACGATGTGCGCCGCCTCCGCTTTTTTGTCTGTGTTTATTGGTGGGCCGCCGCTGCCCCTGTTTCACCACACGCCTTCAGGTGAAATTCTTCCGCTGGCTCCTCTGTAGCGCCCGACATTTTCTCTCCCACTCTAGTTGCAGTGGTGGGATGGGGGGGGTGTCAGAATTTGCATTTTTACATCTGGATAAACACGTCTGTGGCCGCCGTGCCTCTCGCATGAACTTGTGCTGACTTGGCCGCCCTGCTGTTTTCCAAGCCGAGGGGCCGGTGGCGTGCTGCTGCCTGCCCGCTGGCTGACTGGCTTACTTGTGGGGGTCTGTGGCTGTGATGACTGGGATCTGGCTGAATCACATTTATATGACTTCACTGGTGTCTAGTAACCTTTTATGGTGTGGGCAGCAGTGCCCCTATGCCTGGTGTCGGGTCACGGCCGCAGAACTGAACAGTGAGTAGAGGCAAATGTGGGGTCAGGCAGCTTGTCCTGGCAGCGGTGGGCACAAGGCAGGAACTGGTCCCAGATGGGATGCCAGTCCAACACCGAGTGCTCGTGCATTCAGTCTCAAAAGTTCAAAGGAGGACGAGTCGGCTGACAGAGGGCAGCCTTGTTGACCACCAGTTCAGCCCCTAATATGGCCGCACCAGCCAGTCAGGCGGTGAGTCACAAGACCTGGCCTCCCAGGTAATCCATCACAAGGTGTAAAGCCCAAGATTCTGGTATATAGCGCCTTTCACAGTCGTTTTGTAAAATGGCAAGCAGTGAACACGTTACTCATTATCTCATATCGTGGGTTTCACAGCTGGCACCTTTCAGTGGTCCATGAAATTTGATTTGTTTGAGTTTTGTTCATTTTATTGTAGTTATGTGTGATTGTGATTTCTAACAAGTGCTGACATTTTGTCAATCTGTTGCCAAGGTGCAATGTGTTGCTAGGGGGCGTGGTCCCAGCAATCACATGCTGATATCACGAGCGCGACCATATAAGGGCTCAATAGGCGCTTTGTCTGAGATTGTGGATGGCTGCAGTGGGGCGCTAGGGGGTGTGGTCTCAGCTGTCACATGTAGTCACATGACTAGTGCAGCGATCGAAAAGTTGGTATCACGTTAAGCATTTTGTCCGAGATTTCAAACTGATGTCGTACAGCCAGCGTTCCATCGCCGACTCGTGTCTTTTCTTTTTACTACTTCTTCGGTTGTTCACCTTTTTATATTTTATTGCTCTTTCAGAACTATTTTGTGTTTCTATCATGTTGCTATTTGTTTTTTCAGCTGTTTCCCTGACGCTGTATTTGTGGGTTGTGCCAAGGGAGGCAGGGCCTTCTGACATCACATATGTAGGCCCCGCCCCCTGGCTGTTGAGGCTTTGACTTTTGTGAACGTTTGTTCGGCTCTCTGGGTTGTTTGTGCTCTTTTTCTAATTCTTTAGTTTATCGAATTCTGTTCTAATTTTCAGATTTGAATACTGCGAGGCTTTTGTTCTTTTTGAAGTAAAGTTTTGTATTTTAACTCTTCAATTTTTTAAATTCTTTTCTGATTTATAAATGTAAATATTGTAATGTTATTTGAATAAATTATTTTTATTTGTTCTTACTTAGCAGCTCTCAGTACTCGGATTTTGAATAATAAAGCTCCTTTTTTTCTGCTAAGGATGCTATCCTGCCGACTACGCCACTTGTCCTCTATTGGTCCATTTCACACCACAGTTCCATAAATGCGTGATGTGTTTGTCATATAAATGTTACGAGCACGATGTTAAAAAAATTTTTTTCCTGTTTGATATATACTGTGTCTTTTTAACTCGGCAGAAGTCAGTGGAAAAAATGTAATTAAAGAGGTGCAGAGTCAAAACATGAGAGACAAACCAGAAACGTTAAAACAAATATCATTAGCCGGAAAAGAAGCTGGAGAACCGTTAAGAGAAATAACGTAGTGAAGAGCGGGCCAATGATGACGTCAATCATCTCGCAATCCAGGGGAATACTAGGAAAATATACTGACACGAAACTTAGAAAATGCCGGCGCCCATAACAATATTCACACTTTGTCATTTATTGGCAAAAGACTTCGACTTCATTCCTTCCATTTCCTCATCGCTTTGACTCCTGACTGCCAGATTCATCTTGGCGGGTACAGATGCCATGCTGAGTGAAGAGTGAATTTTATGATACGGCAGACGTCGGCCTTCGTTTTTTTTTTTTTTTTAAATTGTGGTAACAAAAACTTGGCTTTCTTGCCAACCCTGGGGTTGTGTTGTTCTGGAATGCCCCCTTGATTTTGGTATTTAGTCCCTGAATGATACCACCCACTCTTCTTCTGAGGATGTGATAATGAAACGTCCTGCCGACTATGCCATTTGTCCTCCAGTAGCCCACGAAACACCACAGTTCTGTTAAATTTGCTGTGTGTTTGTTGTATGGATGATGGGTACAGCAGGGGGTACTTTTCTGTTTATATCCGTGTGTGTGTGTGTGTGTATATATGTATGTTGTAAAGGGGCAGCCACAGCCATTACCTGGTCAGGATGCCAGCTGGATAGAAGAACTGGGGGAGAGGGCATCTGCAGGGCACTACCTCCCCTGGGGCGTTAGAGGGCAGCCATCCCGGGTTTTAGCGCTGGACCGTACAGTGGATACTTTCCGTATTGTGGTACTATGGTTGGGGGGTGGGGGGGTTAAATAGAAAAGCATTTCCTCACGTGAACAAACGTATGCTGTGTGGCAAACTTGAGTCTCTGCCTGTCTGTGTCGGGTTAGGGTGGCTGTATGTGCCCCAGTGTTTCACAATGTGTATATGTACTGTATGTGTGTAGATAGATATAAATAGATATGTAGATGTATATAGACCGAGAGATAGAGATAGATATAGATAGATAGATTTAGATATAGATATATAAAGAGAGAGATAGAGATAGATAGATATAGATTTAGATATAGATATATAAAGAGAGAGAGAGATATAAATAGACATGTATACAGACTTGAGAGCGCACTTGAACCCAGGGCACTGCTGAAGTTAGGCAGCAGCACTAATATCGTGCTGGCATGGACACCCTGTTAATGGCATACTAAATGAAACGAGCAAAGCCAACGAATAATTCAGGATGATTGAATGGATACTGCTGCCCAATAATATTAGAAATATGCGAGTAAGTGTTATATGGGAATAAATTCCAGGAACACCTGAGGAACTGAAGCGTTTGTCATGGCAGCAAGGGCAGCAGAGTGGCCACATGTGTGGCATGTTGCCCAGACATTAAGAATTTCAGCGTACTTGTTACACGTGGCAATGCAGCTACTTTTGTCTGTCAGTCCTTTCATTTAGTGCCTTTCATATCATGTCTGTCTATTAATTATATAGTGCCTTTCAACAACAACAATTTATTTCTTCTATAGCTCAAAATCACACACAGGGTGCTGCGATGGGCTTTCAAATCTATTATATAGCGCCTTTAACATCTATCTATCTGCCGTTCACGTCTGTTTATTAGATAGGTGTGAAGGGCACTATATCTGTTATATCAAGTAGGCAGATTTGAAAGGCACTATATAATAGGCCGATCGGTACAACACCTTGTGATAAAATCAGAATCTGAATTAATGAACGGGGTCCATCATACTGGGATCTGCAGGTTCGAGTCCTTCTAACAAAACAGCAGTGATGATCAGGGTGGCTGCGCAGGCACAATCCTGACGGGATGCCTCATTGTGATTCGCTGGTGCGACTCCTTATAATAGAATACGAATATTAATGAATTGACGTCATCAAACTGTGATTGACAGACGCAGCTCCTAATAATATTCTTATCTTGGTTTAATTGATGAAGCTCAGGTAGCGCAGGTGGCAAGTCCGACTGGGAAGCACGAGGGTAGACAGGACCACCCGTCCCGGTGCGGTCGACCCCTTTTTAACCTTTGTCCTTTAGATGGACCCTGAAAGCCGAGACGCCTGGTGACAGCTGGATATGTTGGGTGGGATTCCAGTTGTACTTGCGGCCGCTGACCCCCCCTGTTTTGCCTCCGTGTTGGGTTTGCTGGACTGGGATGTGTGTAAAGTGCGGGAGATGCTAAGAAAGGCGCTATATATTCATAGAAATCCTGAGTTGGTGTTCGGGGGCTGATGGTGTTTTCCTCTGCTGTGCCGCCCACCGCACGGACTGACCACCTGTCCACTGAAATGGCAGCCGGCCGCTGCCTCGTGACTCGTCCGCTCCAGTCCGCGGGAGTCGCGTCTGCTCTGACAGCCGCTGGGGGCGGCGGCGTGTTGTCATCTTCTTTTTCTTCTTCTTTTTCTTCTTCTTCTTCTTGTTCTTTTGTTGCACTTCACGTAAGGAGCGGCGGCGCCCGCTTTGTGTTTTTCACCTCACTAAAGTTCTTCTTATTTAAATGCGTAACCCGAGCCGAGAGCCGCGCTCGGCCGGATTGCGCAATTCGCATGAAAAGTTACGCAAATGTCTGCTGGGCGGAGAACAACGCGAGCGATCACACGAGCATCCGCGGCGCCGTCTAAATATTTGTCCTGGACGCTTTTCTTAATGTTCAGCTTCATCGATACTTTACATGATTTTCTGTCATTTGTTTTGTCATTTAGTCATTTGTTTAAAGCCCGTTGGCAGGTGGCGCTGCACGAAACCTCAGGATGAAGTCGTTCCGTTTTGGATTTGATATGTCGCGCCTTTCACTTATCTAATGAAACAGTTACTCGGCTAACTCGTTGTAAAAGTTAACTGCGCAGTTCACTAATTAATTTATTAGAATAATTCTCAGAGCATCACTCCATTGGCTGCCAACTATTAACCTCTGTGTTAAGTGAGAGCATCCTGAGACTCCGCCATTAAAACTGACCCACAGAGTTGCGCTCCAAAGAAGAACCCAAGAGCTTATTGTATAGCGCCTTTCAGAGCCCGTCACTCATTTCACGTTGTGGTTTTCATGGCCGCTGAAACAATTGCTGCTCATAAACTGAACACGCAGTGCGAGTTTCTGTGAAATGTGGGCACCGTTGCCTGGCAGTCAGGATTATATGGCGCCTTTTATAGTAACCACTGGGATGACGTGCCATCCATCTCTGCGTGTAGCCGTCGTGTTTTGAGCTGTACGCTAGAAGGTGCTTTAAAAAAAAAAAAAAAAAACGACCCATGTTATATAGCGACTTTCACAGGACACAGTGTCGTAGTCCCCGTCTGTCCCTTGTCTTGATGAAAGACGCTGTATAACACCGACTGATGGACTAAATGTTGTGACACATACCTTAAAAGTCAAACCAGTTATAGTGTTGCAAGGCACTATAAATCGGCCTCTGTTGGGTATTAACACAAGTTACTGCCTGACACACCCTAAAGAAAACCGAGGACGGTGTGTGACACTTTTAAACAATGGAAGGCAGTGCAAAGGTGGCACCCCCTTCAGCCTTGATGTTTGTTTTAGGACCCGATCAGCGTCCGTGTTTTACGAGCGCCGCTCGGCGTGGCCCCACCAGCTCCGTGCCTTTCAGAGTTTTATCTTTTTATTTCGTGGTCTCACCCAAGTGTGACGTGTTCGCAGCTTTGAGACGGGAGCCTGCGAGTCCCAGCAGACTTTCCAGAGTGGTGTTTGCCCCTCGCTGTTGTGAGACCACTGGAGGGGCCAGCCGCCATTCCGCTCCGAGTTGCATTTCTGCTTTAACTTTTGACTGAGATTGCTGCACGTCGGCTCCAAATATCAACCAGCAAGCTGACGTTAGTGAAGTCTCATGATTGGCACCGCACTGTGGGGTCCAACGGGGGCCTGGTCAGTGGGTTGAGGGTGGCGTCCTTCACTGTGAACATGATGGTGGACTCCAGATAGACATTCATGTGAAAGGCGCTATTGAAGACTCCTCTTGTAATGAAGTGAATGGCTCAGTTACACACACACACGCACACACGCACATGTTATGTAAAATCGTTTTCTTTACGTTTGTTCAACTCTTGGACGTAGTGCGTTATGAAATGCGCTATAATCGAGTTCAGTCCTCGCCTTGGGCGGCCACAAGTAAAGCACATCAGCGCTGCTCCTGTTTGTGTACTTGGATGTCAGCAGCAAAGCAGCCCTGAGGCTCAGAGTGGCGGTGAGGAGACTTCCCGTGTCATCGAGGTGTGGCACACCCCCAGGCCTGGCCGCACATCCCCATGAATTCTTCCCAGCTTGTTCCTCTTATTTGTTATTTCTTTGTTTCTTTTGTCACCTACCAGATGCCAGTCCATTCCAGTTCTGCCTCTTCCTCCCCTGTGTTCTTCTCCTTTCTCTGCTGGTGCTCTTTACCTATATATAGCGCCTTACGTGATCACGCTTTTGCCAACTGAAGGTGTTTGTTTCTTTTAATTCCATGACTTGGCGGTTGGCGCCACTGCCTCCCCGTTCCAGAATCCTGGCTCTCGGTTCCCATGGTGGCCATTTGTTTGTGTGTGGTTTGCATGTTCGTCCCGAGTGCTAGTGGGATTTTCCTCTCGGTCCTCTGACTTTAATTGGGACCCCAAGCTGATCAGGTGTTGCAAAAGTGCCTGGCGATGGGCTGGCGTCCCATCCACGATGCTGGCGTCCGATGCTGTCGGCATTGCCTTAGACCCTTAATTGAATGGGTGGGCACTGAAGATGGGTGGGTGTGCAGCTGCATTGCCCTCGAAAGGCCGTATCTAATAAAGGGTCTCGACTTACAAACCTTGCAGCCCCTTTCTTATTCAGAATCGTGAGAACTTATTTTACAGTGAACGGTGTAACCTTACCTTTCTGTTGTTTATAGTGCCTTTCTCTGTGAGTGCAGCCCCCCCTGCTGATGCATTTATTCCATTTTTCACACTCGGTAGAATGATACACTTTTATATAGCGCCTTTCACAGAGAGTACATTCACAATGTAAAATCTTGCTTTTATATAGCGCCTTTCATAGTGCGTATCGTCGCATCGTGCATAACCGGTCAGTTTGCTTTATGTAGCTCAGTTCAAAGTGTGCGGCCACATCTGATAATCCACAGCCAGGAAGAGTCGGGGGGGGTCCATCATAAACATTGGGGAGGGAGCCGGGCAGCCATTTAAATGTAAGGAAAGCAAAGATGTAACGCAAACGGAACACCAGTTCAGCCAATCCGGGCTCAGCAATGGCTCTCAAGATGATGACATTTGCTTCCTGCTGCTGGGGAGCCCCTCCCACCTCGGTGTCCAAGTGCAGACTGAGAGGCTCTACTCTGGACACACCTCTTTTTATGCAGTTTTCACAGAGAGGGGCGGGGCCTTCTCTAGAGTCCACAGGCGGGGTCAATGGAAGGGCGGGGTCAGTTGTTGCTGGGGGTTTGTTTTTCCCTCCCGATAGTAAAGAAGGCACAGTTGGCATCAGCGCCTCCACTCAGTTCAGGGTGGTATCACTTACCTCAGTTAAGCCCTGGCACGCATGTGTGTATAGCGCCTTTCAGATTCACATAAGTGTCAAGCCGTACTGTAAGGGTAACCCAGATCTGAAATTTTGAGGCCGTGGTTTTTCACTTTTACTTTGACCTGTGGCATTGCCCTCACCACTGGGGGGTTGCCGTGTTTCACATGTGATCTGTGGTGCCAGTTGTTGGCATGCTCATTATTTTTTTTTTTTTTTTTTTTGTGTGCTCCCCACTGTGGCAGTCTCTGAAATGTTTTGCCCTTGTAGCCTTGTGCCCACTAGAGCCTGACTTGACATGCCAGGAGACACACTGAGGACAGCAGTGGACATGGCTGTAGCAGCTGGTCAGGAGCCCGCTTGGTGCCCAGTAATGTTGGCTGTTAAAAGTACTCATGTGCCTGCTCTCGAGTTCCAGGCAGTTTATTTTTAATGCAGCTGGCACCTTCTCTCCAGTCATGTTGTGTTATTTTGATGGGGGGGGGGGTGCTCATGTGCCAAGCTGGTCTGGAGGGTGAGGGGGCCAGCTCTCATGAGTGGCACAGGGGGCCTGAAGTGTCACTCTGCTGTTTTAAAGTGTGCCACCATTCATTTTTATATAGTGCCTTTCACAAGATCACAATATGAAAGAAACAAAATCTCAGATAATTTCAATCCAGAAGAAACCGCGAGATCAGCGCCCGCCTTTGCCCCGGCACACGGTTGGATTACACACAATTCCGTAATCAAGCCAGCTGGGAAAGGAGCCAAAAGTCGTGTGGAGACGAAGGCCGACCGGTGTGCACCGTGCAGCTGGGGCGGGGGGATGGGGAGGGTGCGGCGGCGGGCAGGCCTGGCATGGCCACACAGAATTTCCCATTGCCGATGTCATCTTTTCCTACTGGATGTCGCTCATGGACATAATTTCGGAAAAGCCTCATCGCCTTAAGTAATTCGGAAAAAATTCCTCTTGAGCTTCCACGGCTCAGTCGCCGTCTTAAGCTCCCTGGCTCTGGGGGTCTCGGCTGCTCGCCGCCGCTGCTGCTGTTTGATGAAGCAGCCTGAGCCCACCTTAGAAATCCACCCCCCCTCTCTTACCTGTACCCACTTGATCCAGTGCAAGGGTCGACAGGCTCAAAGCTGCCCTGGGTGGGTGCCAGTCCACTAAGAGACGTGCAAAATACCCACAGGCCATCCCACAGAACCAATATGGAGCCCCCCAAGTCACCAAAAATGAACATCTTTAGGATTTGGGAGGACAAAGAAGGGACCTGAAGAAACCCCACACAGACTCGGGGGGGGGGGGGCCATGTGGGCATCTGCCCAGGCTTCATCTACAGTATTGAATGGGCAAAGCCTGGCGTGTCAACATGTATGTGCTGTCATTCCAGCAGGTTGTGATCACTGGGGGTGGTCTTAAGTGGACCCCACACGCCGTCCCTCACCCCAACCCTAGAATGACAAGCTTGACAACTCTGAAATCCAACTGAAGAGAAAATGGAATCAAAGAAGGTTTAGGAGCGCCAAAGCATGAGCCCCCCATGACCTTCTGACACCTGAGCTCCGCTCCTGCCCCCTGCTGTCCTCTTGTCACCTGCCCCACTGGTGTGTCCACCTCCAGCTCCTAGTCAGGTGACCTCCTGCCTCTTCTCCATTCCTGACTCCGATCTTCTTTAAGGAATAACCTGGGATTGCGGCAGATCCTGGATTATCCAAACCCTCTACACAGAGAGAGAGAGAAGCTCCCCCTGGTGGTCTCGTTTTCCATTACATCTCTTAAAGAGACGGACCCGAGGGACATGGCCGCCATACCAATACGTTACTGCCCCCTTTCCTTCCAGACCCTCCATTCCTGTCCTCGAGGTCAGCTTGTAGCCCCGACTAGGGGGTGTTCTTAGTGACTACCTGGGCAGAAGGCTGGCACCTCATCCGGGGGAACGTCCAGACAAAAATAAGGACTGGATGAAGATCTCTTAGTGTGGCCTGATACCATGTGTGCCACCTCTGTTTGCTGGCCTGCTCGACAGACCCCTAAGTGCCTTGGCAGGGGGTCCACTAAAGCGGTCTCAGCCTCTTCACTCATCCGAGCCTAATCCTCACTTTTAAGGGCTTAACACGTCTGAGACATTTGTGACTGAGCCGCTTCTTCATCCTGATGTAACTAAACCCCCCTGCCCACCCAAACGAGACGTCTGTGAGTTCCAGTTACCCTAAGGGCCACTCGGGTGGGATCAGCAGTGGTCTGTAGGGCTTCTGTTGTAGCGCCCCCTGGTGGCCTCCCACTTGTAATAAAGCTAGCAGTTATTGGAGGGCACAATGTAGGGTTTGGGATGCTGGGGGTCAGTGGTGGTGCCACTTGCGGATTTGCTGCCATTCTGTGGCGCTAAACAGAATAAATATTTGAATGGCAACCACTTGAAGTGGTATCTCCACCGTTTTGGACCTCGGGTGAGGGCAGGCTGACAAAGTGCACGACTTGTCTAAAATGGCCCAGGGGTGCAGCCTGAGCCCGCTGTCACCCAAATGACCAGGAGCACATTTCACTCTATATAGCGCCTTTCAGAGCGCCACCTGCTTTCCGTTTCTTTTCTTGTGGGATGCTGTGGTTGGTCCGGGCGTCTGAGTCCTCCACCGCTGGGCTTGTCCTGCACGGCTTCCCGTCGTTTATTTATCATCAGAGTTGCCAGGTGTGCCCGGTGTCCATCTTGCCAGAGCTGGCCTACTTGTTGATGCCAAACCATTTGTTTTTTTCTGTCTTTTTCTCTTCTCAGTGCCCGCCGTGGCTCTTGAAATGAGCTGAATCCTCTGATGCGTGCCAGTGCCCTCTTTGACCAAGAGCAGCAGTGAAGGCCGGTCAGCACTTACAGCGACTTTTACTTTTTTGGACCCTGCAGACTCTCGAATTTTGTTTCTTCTCCGTCCGTGAGTTTTAAGTCTTGCTGCCCACCATGGAGTCGGATGCTCTCTCTCTGGAGTCTAAAGCCGAGCGCATTGCCAGGTATAAAGCCGAGCGGCGCCAGCAGCTGGCAGAGAGGTACAGCCACACCGAGGAGTTCACTTCAAAGTACGTCAGGCGAGATAAAGGTCATGATGGGGTGACGGTCGAGTGCCAGCAGGCCACCTTGGAGGGGAGCCAGGGGCAGGCAAGCATGGGCAAAGAGGAGAGACAGTTACCTACTGGCCAGGATACCAATGGCAACTATGATGGCTTCTCGGGTAAGCAGAGTGAGGAAGTGTCCCCTCTGCTGACCTTAAATGGCAAAGAACAGACTGCAGTTGGCACACCACTGGTGTCCAGGTGAGTGGCACAACCCCGGGGGCAAAAATGATCGTACATCATATGGATGGGGGATAGGAATTTTTGCCAAAGGACCAATGGCACCAGCCTTGGCTCTCCCTGCTGCCTCAGTAATGCACATGGGAGGGTTATGGGATGGCGCGGGGTGGGCATATTATCTAAAAGGACTTTGGTGGTCATAGGTGAGGAGGAGGAGACATTTAGGGGCATTAAAGAGAAGCAGAATGTAACATTTAGGAATATTGGGGGCAATGGGAGGATCTCCATAAAGGGATGTGGAAGACCAATGACTGATGGTGGACTAATTGTGGGCATGGACCAGCACTGGGGGTGTTGGGAGGGTGAAAGGGCTGGGTATGGGGCAACATAGGAAAGGACAGAGCATATGGGGGGAGTGAGTGGCATATAAAAGTTATAGAGGGGCAAATGCTGAGAAGGATGTAAAGTTTGGGGTGACATAGAGGGGTACTGGGGACCATCATGGGGGGCATTTAATAGTATGGGGCATGTTAGAAAGACATAGAAGGGAAACACCCAAGAATTAAAGCCTACGGTGGCTTACTGGGAGATTTGGGGGATTTTAGAAAGACATGAAATGGAAGCTCAGGGCAGCATAGAAGGGGGCATGGAGATGGCAAATAGAGAGACCCTTAGAGTGGGGGTACCACCAGATGAGCAGGGTGGAGCATTTGGTGCTTAGAAGAGGATCTGGGTGGGTGAAGCATTAGGTGGGGGGGGCAATAAATGAAGGACCGTACGGGGGTCCAGAGTACATTGGGGTCAGACCATGGCATCATGGGGTGAGTGGTGTGAAGGGCATGAAGGACCTGTAGGACTTTTATATGTTAAGTGGGATATGGGGGGGTCCTCCAGAACTGGCAGTGGGCCGTAATCGGGTAGAAGGCATGTTGGGGTGGCAGCACAGATGGGGGGCTTGGAGTAGTATGGAGACATGGGACATGTTGGACAGCCATAGAATGGAAGACCCCAATAGAGTGGAATGGGGGACTGATATGGAGAAGCATAGAAGGCCATTGGGCACATGGATGGCACAGAGCAGAAGCATGGAGTGAGTGGCATGTAAGGATCATTGGGGAATAAATATGGAAGGTCTGTGGGAGCCTGGGGGGCTTGGAGTAGAATGGAAAAAGAAAGGATGACTGGAAGCCGTGAAAGAGAAGCATTTGGCATCCTGGAGAGGGCAATGAAGAAGAAACATGGAGGAGGGCAACAGTGGGGCACTGAGGGCATAAGAGGGACACCAAGAGCCGTACGGGGGTCTTGAAGCACACTGGGGTAACCTGTAGATGTTCTGTAAGTTATGTGTGTTGTAACATATTTGGGGGGGCACAGAAGAGAGGGCTTGGACGAGGCTCATGGTGGCGTATGGTGGGCAATAAAGATGTGTAAGACCGATTAGGGGAGCTATAGAACAGAGGGGTATGGAGGAGGTCAGTGGAGGGTGGGCATGGAGAGGGCACACTGAATTCGTATGGAAACTTCTACAGGTGTACTTGTATTGGGGGGCAGCAGAAGTGAAGCATCAGGTGGCATAAAGGGTGCCATTCAAAGTATAGGGGGGCACAGAGGGGTGTGAAGAATGTTTTGAGAGCCGTGGAGGCCAATGGAGATCAGTTGAGGGTTATGATGTGCATTGGTGGGCCCCAGAGAGACAAATGGAGGGCACAGAAGTGTATGGGGTATGGAGGACTCATACCGGGGGGATGTCGAGCACATCGGAGTAACACACTGGCAGCGTAAAGCGAGTGGTGTGTGGGGGTCTAAAGGACGTGCTAAGTGTGATGTGAGATTGTTAGGGTATGAGGGGTACGCAAAACAGATGGCATTGGGCAGTCTCACCGTGAGGTATGGTGGGCCAGAATTGGGCATATTGGGGGGACGTGAGTGGCAGCACAGAAGAGTATTGAGGGACCATATTGGATGAGGCAAACTGAAATTGTATGGAAGCTCCCATTTGGTATTGAAGAGCAGCAGAAGCAAACCATTGGGTGGCATCAGGGGGCTTCAGGGTGCCATTTAAAGAGAAATGGGGCTACAGAGGGGTGAGAGGAGTTTTATGAGGCCAAAGAAGGAAGTCGGTGGAGATCGACAGAGGCGTATCGGAAGAATTAGTTTTGATTAAGGATTTTATTTCCTTTGTAATGGCAGTCAGTGACCCCCCCCCCCCCCCCCCCACCAATGTGTCTAATTAGGGGTTCTGAACTTCACTTTAATTTTTCATGTTATGCTGATTTGTAAAAGTAGAAAATACAAATACATTTGGCTGAGACTTTTGCCGTATTTGTTTTCTAATGAGTGCTGCCATTCAGTGTCGGCTGTTGCCATGGTGATCAATCCCAGAGCCACCCAGGAATGCGTGACGTGTGACGTCTGTAGAACTCCTGAGATGAAGACGTCTCTTCTTTTTAACGAACTTACTTTTGGTGGTTCAGGTCGCTGATTTGTGATTGAAGTCTGAAAAGCTGACGGCAGATCAGTAGGACTTGTGGTCGCGACATCCGCCTGACTTACGCACCGCCGCTCATCTCCTGATCCTCCAATTCTGAGTCACTACTGAGCCTGAGAGCGTTAAACAGCACAGCAGAGGGCACAGCAGCATATGGAGGCATACAGTCGAGGGCACAGAGGGCAGGTATATGGCAAGGCTGGTCATTAATGAGAGATGATCATAGGAAGGGAAAAAATAGGGGGTGCCATTGTAGAGCCATGGAGGACCATAAGGGGGAAATATTGGGGTACTATAGGAGGAGGGAGGACTGCGGGCACAAAGTAGTGGTGTGTGTGCCAATGTAGAGGGCTAATGGGGGATTAATGGAAAGGAACAAAAGAGTTGGCTTGTTGGGGACTCCTATAGTACCCCAATATGCCCCTCTATGGTTCTTCAGAAGGAGAGAGGTGTGCGGGCATAGAGCAGGAGTGTGTGCCAGTGTATAGGGTTAATGAGAGATTGATAGAAAGAAACACAGAGGAGACCCATGAGGACTTCTGGAGGTACCATGGAGGGGCACAATGGAGTACTACAGAAGAAGGGAGGTCATAGTTGCGG
>JANRMT010062851.1:2355049-2421815 GCA_026402145.1 Polypterus bichir lapradei | reverse complement strand
AATAGGAGGCCTGTAGGGACTTGAGTAGTACCCCAATATGCCCCTCCATGTTCCTTCAGGAGAGAGGACTGCGGGCATAGAGCAGGAGTGTGTGCCAGCATAGAGGCTTAATGGGAGATGGTAGGAAAGGAACACAGGCGGTCCATGGGGACTTCTGGAGGTACCATAGAGGTTCACATTGGAGTACTACAGAAGAAGGGAGGGCATAGAATGAGGATGGTGTGCCAGCCTAAGGGAGACGGTAGGAAAGGAACACAGAGGAGGTCCAGGGGAGCTTCTGGAGAATCACAGAGTGGCATATTGGGGTGTTATGGAAGGAGAGAGGACTGTGGGCCTTAAGCAGGAGTGTGTGCCAGTGTAAAGGGTTAATGAGAGATTAATGGAAAGAAACACAGAGGAGGTCCGTGGGGACTTCTGGGGGACTACAGAGGGGCATATTGGGGTACCATAGAAGGACAGAAGACCGGGGGCATAGAGCAGGAGTATGACAGACCCTGGACTGGCAGCATTATGGTTTTTGCCCCCACGTATTTCACCCCCCCAGTGGTCTCTCATTACGATGAACTACCAAACGCTGCTCTCTGCGACTTGATAAAGACGGACAGACGGCTTGTTCTCTGAGTTTTCATGGCGTGATTCGGACTTGAAGTTCGCCTTCCTGTATGCGTCCCCCCAGCCCAAAATAAATAGAAGTGCAGTGTTGAAACGCTCAGCTTGACATCCTGAGGAAACGAGTTTAGTGAGCGGAGTGGAAAAGTCTGCCTGGCAGCACTCCTCCACTTCCCCACCCCCCACTGGCAGGCAGCGCCCTGAAGATGTGGACCCCCACTTTGGGCCAGCTACCTGAGTGGGTCGAATCGTCCACTAGAGTCTCGTAGAAATCCCAAAAATGAAAAAGCCGTCTGGATTGATTTAGAGGCCAGTTGGCGCTCTTGGGCCACACGTTAGCATCGACTGTTAGCAATAAAAAGTAAAATCCATGTCGTTACCAGTCTTCTCACATCGGGACCCCCAACATAGCGCTCCCCTCCACCCAATTCTTTCAAAACACGGGCTGTGCTGAATCCTGCAAATCGAAGACTTTTCCTTATAGTGCCCACAGTGCCAGGTTATGTTGGTTGGGTGCAACTTCAAACACCTTGGCGATGGGAAACGGGTGGGCAGCAGCGGCAGCCGCACAGCTTAAAGTGCATTTAGAGAAAAATCCCGACAGGAAAAGAAAATATCCTGCTGTGTCAGGAAGTCGGAGCCGAGAGACTTCACATGGAAGATAAAGGAGGTGGAGGAGGGGCTCGGGGGTCCCGGCACTGCAGAAGTGGCACTTTTTCCCCTAAAAGGCCAGAATGCATAGTTGTTGGTGCTGAACCCTCATCAACACAGCCACCCCCCACCCTTCAAATGCCAATTCCCAAGTTGATGCAGACACAGGGGGGGGTCAAATGCACATGCCCTCGAGTGGTCCTGCTGTTTATTTGGGCACACCCACCCCTTGACGAGACTGACCGGAGCGGCTAGGCAAGCTGGAATGGCACACACAGGCAGGGAGTGAGCGTTTGTGCCAACAGCACTGCGGTCAAAGTAGGAAGCCCCCTCTGGATGGGACGCCAGCTCGCCACACCATCTGTGGAGACCCCGCTTCACCTTACGCTTGTGTCTTTGGGACGTGTTGGCACATCGGAGCACCTGTGGAAGAGCCTTGTTTGTGTGTGTTTTACAAAGGGACAACGGGGTGCTAATCGTCACGCGGCGTGTCGCCATGATGAGTGAGTAGAACACGCCTAGCAACACCGCAGCGGGTCTTGGTGACACGGCCGTCACAGTTCAAAGACTATGAGAGGTAAACACAAATTGGCGATACGGCAAACTCCAGCAAGTAACGATGCGAAAATTCAATTTCCTTGCACTTCATAAAAGTAAGACCACCAAACGCTGGCATGCTGTAATGTTTTGAGTCACTAAAAATGACAGCTTGGCTTGATATACCCAAACCGAAAAAAGAAAAATGTATACGAAACATAAAAGGTGGTCCTGGTTATACTGGTGCCAGTAGTGGGATGGGCTTCATCCTGAGAGAACAGCAGCAGTGGTGGCAGCGGTGGGATTTACTTCTTCTCAGGATGTGGAGACTGTAAATGTCATTACTGTCCAATGACGATCCCACCCTAGGGACCCTGTTTAGTTTGGCTCGTTATTTTATGTGTGTGGTTACATTGGTGGTACTGGTGGGATTCAGTTTATCGGGGGGGGGGGGCCGCCACATATTTAAACAGAGAAGGCTGCAGCAGAGCTTGACATGTAAGTCAGTTACGACACCCCGATGTCTTCATCCTCTGACTGCGAGTGCCACAGATGACTCTCTAGTTCTGCTCGGGTTGGTTGGGACCGTGAGGGACACGTCTCTGGGCCATTGGGGGGGCATTGGAGGTCCGTGTGATCTCAGTCGTCATACCCACACACTCGCACTTTTAAAGCACTTTTTGCTTACACGTGTTAGATGATTGAGTTCCGTGCCTTGACTGCCAAAGACACAGTGAGAGGACTGGAAGTGGGCGCCAGTGCCATTGGCTGGTATGAATGATAACTTTTACATTTTTTGTTAATTATTCGTTATTTTTTTATAACAATGAGGTTGTTTGTCTGTTCTGTTTGAATGATGAGAAACTGAGATGGTAGCGACTGACTCTGATGGCCTTATCTCTACTGCCAGGCCTGGCATGCCACGGGCACAGGACGACTCTGCCCTCTGCACCCGCAGAGCCGCTCGCCCAGGCACGGTGCACACCCGGGTGTCGGTGGAGCAGCTGCGGACGTCCCTGCTGTTGAACTCCGGTGGTCAGAAGGATGAGGAGCTGTAGGTGCCCACTGTGTACCCGAGTGCATTCTTACTTGCATGTGCTCTTTTAGCTGTGTGGCTTACTTGTGTTTGCTCAGGTTCACAGGACCCAGTGACTAAATGGGGCCTTCAGGAATATCAAAGTGACAAAAGTAGGCCACCAAAACTCAGAAGGGGACCAGGAGGCCTCAGACAGAACTGGGGGCTCAGATGTGTGACTTGTTCCCAGTGGACCCCAGAGCCTGCTGTTCATCAGCCTTTCCACTGCCCAGATTGTTCCTGCTTAAGGAACATGAGTGTTGGGTCTACATGAGATCAGGGGACGAGGACACCACAGCATGGTGGGCTGTGAGAATGTAGACAGGCTGAGGCTCAGTAGGCACCAGGAAGTGAGGTGTCTGCAAAGACCCCTCTCCTCGGTGCCCTCACCATTTAAGAAAGGGTAATGGTCACCTCATCCTGTCTGTAAAATGTAATGAACTGGAACATGTCGAAGTGAGCTCTGCGGCCCACCTACACTAACTGCCATCGAAACAGAGGCGAAGACCCCAGAGAGGCAGCTGGATACATGGGGTGGGGTGGGCTTTCGGGGGTTAGCAGGACTGAGGGTCAGCACTGGGCACAGGTAGGCAGTCATCACTCACTAGTTATCTAAAGTAGTGGTCATATAGTGCCTTCCAGGGCGATCTCTCTATCCTATATAGCGCCTTTCCTCTGTCTCTGCTATGCTGCCTTTCTTATTTGTCTATCTATTGTCATATGTTTTATATACAGTAGTGCCTTCAGCGTCTCTCTTTTCATAGAGCGCCTTATCAAGATGTCCTCCTGTCACATGACATATTTCACAACTGTCTGTCTGTTATGAAGCACCTTCCATACCTGAGCATTATATAGCATCTTTCATGTCTCTCTGCTCACCTGTCTATCTGTTGTAGAGCTTATTTCTTTTCTATTTTCTTGTATATCATTCATGTCTCTCTCTTTTGTTATTGTGTCTCTGAATCTCCTTATATATGTGTTATAGATCTAGATATTTATTATTATTGTGTCTTCTATTTATTCTGTTGCACTATGCACATCTATCTCTCTTTCTTGATATCGTGCCTTATCTTTCTATTATAGTGTCTTCTCTCTCATATATATATATATAATGTATGTGTATACTGTATATATGTGTGTATACTGTACCTGTATATATGTGTGTGTGTGTGTGTGTATATATATATATATATATGTGTGTGTATATGTGTGTGTATATATGTCTTTCCTGTATCTTTTAGCTAGTGCCCTATGTATCTATAGGTTATATAGCGTCTTTCCCCTCTCTTCTCCGTCTCGCTCCCTCTCTCATCATATAGTGCCTTTCCTATCCTCCTACTTTACTGCACTACTATATGGCACATTTCATCTTTCTCTAGCTGTCCTTTAATTGCACCTTCCATATCTATTATATAGTGCCTTTCCTCTGTTTTATTTCTCTTCCTCTCTCTGCCTTTCCTATCCTTTGACCCCACATGTTTCGTATTTCTCTAGCTGTCTGTTAAGTGCTCCTTCCATTTCTTTTATAAGGTGTCAGCCACGCTTATCTGTCTCTCTTTCTTGATATAGCGCCTTTATCTACCTGCAGCACCTTTCAAGTCTCTTCTACGGTGAATTCATCTCTCTCTCTGTGTATTTATGTGTGTGTATATATGGTGCCCACCCTGTTTATCTATTATATAGTGCCTTTCACATCTGTTATTGCACCGTGCACCTCTTTCCCTCCCTCTTGATATAGCGCCTTTACCTCCCTTATGCCCCTTGTATCTTTCTTTATTATATGGTGCCATTCATCTCTCTCTTTTGAAGCCTGGTAGTGTAGTCAGACCCCTTTGCAATGTGGTGCCTTTCAGAGCGAGCTGACAAGAGACATGACCACCCATCTCCCATGCTGCCCTTTGCTTTTGGTGTGGTATATTGTTCTGCCTGCTGCACCCCACGAAGGGTTAACGGCTGGCACATTGTGAGCCGGGGAGCCTCTGGCCACCGCAGCGATGACGTCTTTTTCCTGGCTTGTGAATCCCCTGTGCCATCCCCTTTTTGAATTGCTAATCCTTGCTATCACAACATGTCACTCGGGTTTTGATGAGACTGGCAGAAAGTTCCAGAGAACGAGCAGACGCTTTTCTTCGAACTCCCGATCAGCCTTTCATTTTGTTAATTTTATTTATTTATTTATTTAGTGTTTTTGCTCTCCATCCAGTGTCACCTCCCCCCCCCCCAAGGCCCCTGAAAGTCACCTTGTGTGTTATGGTGCCACCCTGTGGTGTGGGTGCCACCTTTCCACGTTGGTCTGTGTTGAACTTGTTGCTGAGCCCAGTCAGTGTTTTGCTCCTGAACAACACATTAATATGATAAGAACTTATATTTCTATCGGAAGAAAGTAAGAAACGGGCACCGGTCTGCTGTGACCAATCCAGACATTACTTTAAGTGACATCTTTGGAAGGTGGCAGCCATCGTAAGACACTTTATCAACCTGACATGAATAGAGATAAATAAAAATAAAAGTCATGAAACATGAGAGTGGGAGAGATGGAGAAGGTGGGCGTGGCCTAATGGCACAGAAGGTGGGCGGAGCCTGAAGCTGTCCTGCCACACAGTCTCACTCTGAGGTCGAGGGCACAGGGGGAGCCTTCCTAGTGGGCTGGCAGGAATGTGCAAGTGAGGTCAGTCACTATTTGATATAGCGCCTTTCATAGGGCGCACCTTACTGAGTGAACAGCATGAGGGCGGCTCATTCTCACAGCTACACTCACTGTGGTCTGGTGATGCCCACACTATGCCAGACTGGCATCCGGTCGTTTGTCTGTTTGTGCTGGGCAGCTATCTGACACACTGAGTCGCCATTTCTACTTGAGCTCGACTTCCTCTCCCAGTCAACCTTTCACTGACCGCTGCCAGGCTGCGTCGTTGTGTTGAGGCTTTCTTTAATGAAGCTGTGTGGACCCCCTGTAGAGGGCAGCTGCCCGCAGCCTGATGGTGACATCCATGAACAGACTGTTCAGAAATGGCCGCCTGCCAGTCCAAATTAGAAGCCCAGATGCTCCAGTTCCTCTGTGTGTTGTGACCTTATGCTGCCCCCTACTTGTTAGGAGAGACGCCAGCCCCCTGATTCCGTGGCTTGTCCTTGGTGGGCTCATTTATTGTTTTCAGAGGTGGACTCATCAGTGGCCATTTCAGTCGATGCAGTAGGGACCACCGTGGGGTGGAACAGGGCACCAGGAGAAGCTGCCAGTGGGAGGGAGGGTCTCTTTAGAACTGGTTTCAGGGCATTAGCTTTGTCCACATTCCCCTCTGGTGACAATGATGATGCCCACTCAATCCCAGACCGGTTTAGATAAGGGGCATTTCCTGGCATGCATTTTTATATTTCTCTTTGTTGGCGCCATGCAGTTTGGTTTGTCACGTGACATCTTTTTGCAGTGCTGATGATGCCACCTTATCAATTGTATAGCCATGGCAGCAATCGCATTGTGTGCCATCTCTTGGCTGATAAAACCAACTTCCTGAATCTTCAGTGTTGGCGTGATTTTCAAGTTGGTCCAAGCATTAGGATTGTCTTCTGGTCTTTGACCTTTTGGGTTTCTCGTCTTGCCCTTGATTTTTGGTGGACTGACTACTGTTGACCTCTCAGGTTGGATTCTTTGGCTGTCGATGCCCGTGTCTTCTGGTTGTGTTTCATCTCCTGATCTTTCGACACTCACAATAATCCTCCAATTCCCATTGGGTCTCCTATCAATTAGGCAGCAATTCCACCGAGCCCAGACATTATGCCATCCTGGCACACCTGGCACACACAAATCTGGTGTACTGTTCCACACAGACTTCAGCAATGCCACCTCTGTCACCATCTCTTCTCTGGTTGCTTTGTGCCCTTTCCCCTGGTGCCCCCCAAGCTTGACACCCCTTTTAGTCTTCTAAGGGCAGCCACTAATGTCCACACACAGAAATGCCAACACACACCTGACCTGGCAAAGGTGAGAGTTTGGGCCCTGCTGTGCACAACTGGCATCGGCTGTTATAAGTGGCCATACGCAGGTGACATTTCAGGCTTTGTGGCTTTGCTTGCCCTCTCGCTTTTCACAACTCACCAGCTTGTGCCAGCTCCTGCTGCCCGGCTCAGGTGTGCCATGTGTGGGCCTAACCTTTAACGTCTTACCGCTGACCTGCCTGGCTCTTCACCTTTCTTTTTCTTCCTTTCTTTCTTCTTTCTCTCCTTTTCTGCTTCCCCGCCTCCAAGTGACTGTGATGGCAGCCAGACAAGCAGCTCATGTGACTTGCCCAGGCCGGGCGGTCGCCATCGTACCAGGCGTTGTGGCCCCTTGGCAGCCAACAGGAAGACGAGTGAGCGCTTCAGGACCCAGCCGGTCACTGCCTTGGAGCGGTGGGAGATGAACGGGTAGGCACAGCTTTGTGGGCCAGGAAGACCCTGCAGCAGACCCCTGAAGTGGGCAGCTGAATGTTGGAAATGGCACAGAACGGCAAGCCAATCCGGGGTGATGCCTGCTGTGACAAATTGGGATCTGTTATGCTAAAGATTGGGGGGAGGGCAGGGTAGGGTGTGCTGTGCCGTGCTTTGCCCCCCCATCATCTCGCTCTTCAGCCTCATCATCTTCATCTTCTCTCCATTTTGTCTTGTAGGTCTGCACAAGCTGAGAAGGAGGAGAAGCCTGCAGGTAATGGCAGCTCATTTTCTGCTCCCTTTTTGTGTTGTTCTGCTCTTAATATGCGTGCTGTGACTGCTGATGGGCCAGTTGGGTAGGGCCGGGGGGGTTTTGTTCCCCCCCCCCCAGGGGGGCCCAAAAAGTTTTAAGTTTTTAAGCCCCCCCCCCCCCCCACCAACTTTGGGTGTGAATCCTTTTAAAAAGGAGATGCTGAGGCATCACTCTCAAAGATCAGGCTTGAGGCCTACTTAAGGGAGAGGGGAACCCGAAAACCCCTGGACCCAACAGAACAAAGCAAATGATAAAACGTCCACAAGGGACCTAAACTGCAAGGTTTGAAATTCATACGATAACAAAGAAGGGCCATCGAAACCAAAGAGGTGTGATCAGACCTGAATCTGTAATGGCGGCAAATACGAGAAAGTGCCAGGCGCCAGGCTGTGACCGTCGTGACAGATCTGTTGATGGTCATTTTCCATTAAATGACTGCAACTGCCAATTTAATTGTCTGTTTAAAGTTTTTCGTCACTATAAGACACCCAGTTGTAGACGTCTAGTGATGACTATTAATGGACACCACATGTCATTCACCTACAAAAGTAAACGTCTGTCTGTGGGACTTTTTGGGAACAAGTGTGACAGGACAAGGTGACAAAGCAAAGCTTGGCACTAAATGGCAGCGAGTTATTAGGACCTGTCAGAGCCCATCATCAGTCAGACAGATATTCCCCCAACGCAAGGGCCTTCACACGCTTCTTTAACACATTGAGGGAGTCAGTGGTACAAGAGGTGGTGGGCACCTTGTTCCACCAGTCAGGAGCCACACATGTAAAGGGTCTGGATGGAGATTTAAAACCATGTAGAGGTGGCATCAGCAGATAAGGAGCAGAGGACCTTACAAGTGTCTCCGTATACCAGTTACGCTGTTGGTGGGCATCAAGGATCTGAATATCATGTGGTGCCAGCATACTGATCTTAAGAGAGAAGTGACATGTGCCCACCTTGGCTGGTTGAACAGCAGACATGCCCCTGAAATCTGAGTCGTGTGCTGTGACTTGGTGACATGTGCCAGCTGAGAGCTCCAGGGGGGTCATTTAGTT
This sequence comes from Polypterus bichir lapradei, assembly GCA_026402145.1. NCBI lineage: Eukaryota > Metazoa > Chordata > Cladistia > Polypteriformes > Polypteridae > Polypterus > Polypterus bichir. Next base: position 2,413,177 of record JANRMT010062851.1, on the reverse strand, counting down.
GGGCCAAGCCCCCCCAAATATGTGTTAAGTTCCCCACCCCACTCAAGATGCCAGCCATACGGCTACTTGTTGGATTACTGGGGTTTTAGCATGCCAAGCTCCACTATTCCACATGCCCCTCTTTACCACTTTTGTTGAAATCCATTGTAGCAGGAACTTCGTTGTTTTTGTTCTCCATTAAAAGTCGAGATAAAGTGGCCATCACTACAATCTGCATGGGGTAAATAACAATAAATAAATAAATAAATAGGAGTGCCAATGTTAGCTGGCCATCCAAGGCGCCGCGAGGTCCTGTTTAGCAGGGTGTCACTCAAAAGACAAAACGCATAAGAAGATTACTAAATAATAAAATGCACTCGCATGATGATAATTAATAAACTTATTCATGAACAAAATAATGAATATAAAACAACAAAGAAATAATTTAAAAGTAGTAGTAGTAATAATCAGGGGGCGGAGCCTCAGCAAATCCAGAACACCACCTGTGGGTGAGTAGGCTATTTGGCGCCCCCTTCTGCTCAGCTCATTGGGGACACACCCCAGGAGCCTTTGGTGTGCCAGGCCGGCTGCCCACCCACCTCTGTCCAGTGTCCTCCATTCTCCAGCCGTCTTCTCTTGGCCACGGGTCAAAGTTGAGAGCTTTGGCACAGGGAACTGAACATGAGGCCCAGCGCCATTGTGTGGTTGTGCAGCAGATGGCGGGCATCTGACCTTCAGACGCTCAGTGACATTGGCACGATTTGTAAGTTGGCGCTGAAGCCACATGGCAGGGTGTTGGTTGTTTTGAGCGTCATTGCCCTTTGACTCATGAATGCCTTCTCTGTGTCTCTTACAGCTGATGTGAAAATGGATGACCGATCCAAACTCAGCGTGGCGGCCAAGATGTCCCTCTTTAAGGTAGGTGCCCGCTATTGACCCGCTACTTGTGAATGTAGGCCCTGTAGAAGTGGGCTGAAAGTGGACTAAAGGTTGATGTCCATGTGAGGGTGAATCGAACACGGGAGTGGGCAAGGTGCAGGCGTCAGGGAGGGACGGGACTTAATCAAAGAAGGGAGGTCAATAAGGATTCAACATCAGAGTGGTCTCAGTGAGGCCGAGGGTCACTTGTGGCAAGAAATTCAAGAAGCTGAAGAGTAGACTGAATGACAGTGTAGGGGTAAGACTGGTGGTCTGTAGGAGTTAGAAACTAAAAGGGAATTAACATGGTGGCTAAAGGTCAGCGTCAGTGTGACACGAGTGCCAGTGTGGCAGTGGAGTCCATCTGACTGGGGACTGAAGTGGGCCAGAGGTCCAAAACAGCATGAAAATAACTGGGATATCACTGGTGGGCCAGCATACGAGGACCAAAGGAGAACTGAATGAGAGTCTGAAGGTGGGCCGAGGGTCTCGGGTGGGTGTTGGGGGGCATCAGAGAGAGAGAGAGAAAAAGAAAAGAGCTGAGTGTCAGTGTGAAGGTGGGCCGAGGGTCTCAGGAGGGGGGTGTTGGGGGGTGTCAGAGAGAGAAAAAGAAAAGAGCGGAGGGTCAGTGTCAGTGTGAAGGTGGGCTGAGGGTGGATCAGAATGGCAGTTCACCTGGGGGACTGTCAGTGTGGTCTCAATGTGTCGGTGGGCCATTTATGTCAAACCATTCAATCCCAGGAGTGTGGACTGAGGGCTAGTGTGAGGGTGGGCAGAGGGTGAAAAGCAAACAGAAGGTAAAGGGGAATTCACATGACAGCTGAGGGGCAGCGCCAGTGTGGTGGTGGGCCGGGGGTCAGCATTTCACTTGTGGTCCAGGAGTCGACATCAATATAAATGTGCTTGAGTGGACCCAAGGGTTCTCGGGGATAAGATAGCAATTCAGAAGTGGACTAAAGTTTTGAGACAACCTAAATATGGACAGAATGTCCTCCTGATTGTTTACTACGTGAGAGTCTGGGTATAAGAGGGCACGAGGTGCGCCACATGTCGATTGAAACTTGAATGTGGACATGTGCCCAACGTGAGCCCATCAAGTGAACTCGTGGATCAGTAAACTGTAGATGTCAGGATGAACGAGGACCCAGCATGCGTGAGGACTGCAAGTCGATGCCAGTCTGGATCAAAGGTCACAAATATAAATGGGAGCATGGGAAAGGCTGGAAAGGGAGATGCCAGCCAAGGAGCAGTCGGAATAAGAAATGAAACGGGCAGCAAAGGTCAACATCCACATGAGTCTGGGCTCATTGAACGTGTGCCACATCACAGTGTTGAAATGAGTATTCATGGGAGGTGAGCATCTGTCACATGTCACCGTGAACGTGGACAGGGCATCAGTGTGAGCGTGAAGGGGGAGAGCAGGATGTCACCTTAGTCCACATGTAAAGGGAAACTGAAATGCCAACAGCAGGAAAAATATGGAGACCGAATGTGATTGGGGGGGGTGAAGGCTGAACGTCCATCTTGATGTGAATGTGACGAATGGAAACAAAAAGGGGCGGGGCCTGAGTGGACTGCAGCTTCATTTAGGTCAAAGGTCACTGTGAAGAAGGCGCTCGTTTCACAGAGGTCACCCAGCTGCCCACCGCCATTGCTTTTTTCTTTTTTGATTCTTTCCCTGCTGGCCAGTGATTCATCGCTCTCCTCGCTTTAATTTGAAACACACCGCAATGCCGACGGAATAAAAATTCCACTTGCTGGGGCCGTATTTTCTGCCATTTTGACACATCTGCGTTTCGTTGACACTTTTGCTTTTGCGGGAGATGAAATGTGTTGGTGGCGGTGGAGGAGGAGGAGTCGAGATAAAAGGGCACAGCTGTGCCGGCAGGCCTGTGGTGGCATTGCGGGGGGTATGGGGGGGGGGGGCGCTGTGACTCCGGTGTCCAGTTGTGGGACAGACAAGCCGGCGTGTGCGCGCGCATGTGGCGTTTTGGGGCCCTAATTATGAACCTATCACTCCGGCAAATTGCCCCTCCGCCTCTGAAGTTCAAGGACTTGTGGCCGCATTGGTATGTGACCTGCACACACACACACGCTCACTCCCAAATGGGCAGATTCTGGTCCATCACTTCATACAGGCCCACACACGCACTAACACACTCTCACAGACCAATGCCGATAAATTCAGAGATGTACGCACACATTTCAACATGTGAACACAGGTCCACACACTATACTCACACACACACACACACACACACACTTGTGTCCATAGGTCCACACAAAATGTGCAGTCATAGTCGCGCACACACACACACACAGGCATGTTTAGCTCTCCATGGCTGCATGCTGTTCTATACACACTTAGACACACACTTACATACTCACACACATATGCAGATAAATTCATAGATGTGGCATACGTGTGTGTGTATGGGTGTGTGTACTTGTGTACAACCGGTCACAGATGAACACATACCCTCACACTGTGCTCACATTCACAAACACACACACGCACACAAAGCCGTATCCACAAGTGTACACCGGCCCACACACACACACGTTCTCTCACACTCAGTTGTCCCTCGCACTCTCAGTGTACATTTGGTCTCACATCTGCACATTGGTCCACACACTTATCAACACAGAGTGGGGCTGAGGGGTACATTGCACCCCCCCAAACATTGCTGCTTGCAAACGCCAAAAGGGCGTCCAAAAGAGAGCCCCCACCCCCTTTTTTTACATCCAAACTGAAATCGATGAAGACGGAGGTGGTGTCTCCCTTCACGATCAGCGCCCTTGCGATCACAAATTCGTGAGCAGTGGGGACTGAGAGCATCACTGGAACCACATGCAGGCGATCAAAAAGGGTTTCTGCCCCCCAGGCATGGCACCCCCAAGCCATTGCCTGGAAGCAATGATGTACACTCATAGCTGCATGTGAATTCAGGCGCACACATTACGCACACAAATACACAAACTCTTCACATGGTATACTCACATTGGCACACACGTAATGTACAGCAACACGCACAGTCGCCCGCGCGCGCACACACACTTTGTCCCTTCTGTTTTGCAGGCACACACACGCTCCCGCTGAGCCATTCCCCCGAAACCCCCCCTTTTCCCTGAAGTCTCCTGAGCGCCTCGGAGCAAAGGGGACCAGCAAAAGGAAAACTAATTTAGGCTGTTTTTAGGACTTGCGTTTCCTGGCACTCGGCAAGCAGAAACACGGGGTGCGCTGCACACCAGTAACTTTTTCCGCTGGGTTTTCCAGGTGACCGTTGACATGAAAACTTTGCAGACTTGACAGGAGAGACGCCGCCCGCCCGTCCCTTCTCGTTGTTTGCGTTGCTCCGCTTGAGAGATGGAAGTCATTAGAGAAGGACGCGGCGGCAGGCGTGGGTGGGAAGCTTTTCAGTTTTCCTGGTATGGCGCCTCGCACACCTAGTAACAACATCCCAGCCGACTGCCCCGTACACTCCGTTTTTGCGCAGGCGCGGCTCTTTTCACTTCGCTCGCTATTCCCTCGAATTTCCTTATGATCGGCGACGCGACAGTTAAGCCCCGCCCTGTTCGGGGTTCGGATTAAAGGCATTTAAAGTTAGCCGTGAACTCTCCCACTGGTGGCGTCCACTTGCAATTTCATGGGACGCTCGACTTTGTGCCCCTTTCGCATATCACACACCAGCCCCCCTTGCCCGATCGTTTATCTCCACCAGCGATGAGGAGGATTAAGAAAGGCAACTTCATTTTGTACGGGCATGCAGTCTTCTGAATGTGCCAGACTCCAGCAACAAGTTGGGACGGGCATACAGTCTTAAGTTTTAATGGCGATATTTGCAGTTATTAAAGTAACATTCTCAGACCTGCATACTGCGATTCGTGGTCCGGTATCTGAGCCAATCCCGGCAGTAGGGGCGGAGTTTGACATTGAGGCGGGGCGGGGTGAATGCATTTTAGTAAACTTTAACGTAGTTCTGTATACTTACGTCACATTCCAAGTCACATATCGCAAATTGATCTTATTATAAAATTGCAATATACCCGAAATCGCACAAACAATAGCACGTTTACAACTGAAAAATAACGAAAATGTCCACAAGTTCCATTGACGACATTGAAAGGACAGAACACGTGCACCCGATGCTTGCTCGGTTAGGCTCCATCTTCCTAACATTCCTGCTTTTGAATATGTGGGTTTAGAAAATGGATGGAGTGATGGAAAATTGAAGCACTTTTAATCGTTGAAGACACTTCATAAAAGAGATTTTCGTTTATGACACATTTTGTCCCGGTGATGTTTATGGAGTTTAATATTTGCCCAGATGGCCGCGCCGCTGTTTGAGCAAGAGGCACGTTCACGACGCGAACACGCACGCGCGCGACTGTGCGGTCATTTAAATGGCTGCTGGCGTGTAAAAGAGCAAAATATTAAAAAAAATAAATAAAAAGTGACATTCATCGAGCTTCATTTGTGTAAAGTAATCCGTGATTGTGTGCAGTACTAAATGTTTCTGCTTGTTTTAATGGTCGGTGACGTTAAATTGCCCCCTTTTTTGAGTATTTTTTATATTCGCTGTGGGCTTTAAAAAACTGAGAAAAAAACATTTATTGAAGATTATTACCACAGTGTACCTGTTGTGGTGGGGGGCTGCCCCCCTTAAACGATTCCTATGCCAGGCACCACCGGGCACGACAGAAGAGCCAACCCAGGCCAGATGCACGGGGGGGGGGGGGGTCACACACACTCCCCCAGCTGGCATTTAACTGGAGGGCATCCCTGGAGATGTGGGAGTAACATTAAAACAACAACAGTAAAATTGTTGTTGTAACATTTTACAGAAAACCTTCATCCCCTCCCGTGGATTCTTCTCATTTTTGCCTCTAAAGGGGTTTTTGTATTTTCTTAATACAAAGACCAGAAGAACAGAATAGGTGCTCCATTATGTAAATGACATTGTTTTAAATAAAACAACACTTTGAAGTATGCTTTATGAAAATCACCCCCCCCCCCAAAAAAAAAAACAAACATTTGCAAATATCAAAAGAAACAAAAACAAACAAACCTCCGTCACACACCCCCTCCCAAATCTCCCCCCTTCACAAACAGCTGACCTGCCAGCGTGCAGCATGCCATGAGCCGAGTTCAGTTATAAATGCAAAACAAGGGAGGGGAAAGGAAGGACATGTGACTGACCACCTGCAGGGGGGCGACCAGTGGGGAGGTGGGCCGTTCCTGGACAGGGGAGCACTCTGCTTTCCTTGAGGGTCTGATATACTTAACTTTGTGGGGAGGGGGGGGCTCCCAGAAAGTCCCTGAGGCGTTACATGGGGCAGGCCAGGTGCCAGATGTGGGTGAGGTAATAACTTCATAAATATGCAATAATTAATTAGCCAATTAGGTGAAAAGATGCAGAGCACACACATTTAATGTGATACCTCCTTATATGGTAAAGAGTCTAACATCTGGCCCCACCACATCCTGTGCCCCCACCAGAAGGAACAGCTGGGCAATTCTGCAATTGGGTAAAGGCCTGGGAATTAAACAATTAATCATGGTGGGATTTTTGTGAAAGGCACTATATAAATGATTCAGAATGCATTTTCAAGGTTTGCCCAAAAGCTGCTCGGATAGGCTCCAGCCCCCATTAACAGCCCCCAGGCTCCTGGACCCTAAATTGCACAGGTAGGTGGGTGTCAGATAAAGTGATCATGGAGTGACCGATGAAGCCATTGTGCCCAGAAGGCCCCTCCCCTTTATCAGCTATTATGGCAGGAAGGCCCCACCCCCTTTTCACCAACTAAAGCCCAGAAGTCTCCGCCCCTTTATCACCCAGTTGTAGTCAGCAGTCATTTCTCACCGGGCCTGAAGTCTCCTCGGCTTTCTCTGGGATTACAGCCCTGTGCCAGCGCCAGTGTTTGACACCCGAACAGGCACCATATGTGTGCTTGTGTGGGTGAGCCTGTGCACACTTGCGAGTGGTGTGTACAAGTGAGTGTGTGTGCTGTGTGCACACAGGAGGTTGGGTGTGCTCATGTCTGAGGACTGAGAGTGAGCCTCGGTGGTCAGATGCTCCACTAAAGGGGTGGGGAGGGTAGAGATGCTGCCCCTCCTGCCCAAGTGAGAACAACAAAGGTGTCCACAAATTTAGGATCATATCAGCCGACACGTAATGGCAGTTGTCCTGTGTGTTTGTCACATACAGGAGTTCAGGTTATTGAAACGGCTCAAATAAGGCAAGTACCCTTCGATGTGCTGGACGTCCCACGTGGTCCTCGTGTCACAATGCTTTTCTGGCACACAAAGTCACATTCTTGAGATTTGTATAAGTTTGAAGTCCCATGGAGTTCAGAATGTATGAACGTCACCTCCAGTTCATAAAGCTCTTAGCACAGGGGCATGGGGGGCTCCAGGAGTGGCCCACAGATTGGGCACCAGTGACCTGGCATCACCCCAGTGTTTTTTGACTTCTGCAGGAGTTTGAGAAGACTGCGTCCCCAGAAGCCACCGCCGCCTTCCTAAAGCCCCGCCCAGGATCTGCTGCCTCAGAACGCAGGAGTCGCCGTGCCAACGATCGCTCACGCACTCAGCCAATCACAGTGGAGGAGAAGGTGGAGGCTGGCAGGTAGGAGCGATGCCAGTGGTGGATGGGGGCTTTAGATGAGGGGTGTCTGAGAAGTGTCCCTGCTCGGGCACTAAATGAGGGATTGGTTGTCTGTGTGCATATTATATGCCAGGTGGAGTCAGTGGGCTGTGTGAATATTTAGTTAATGGTGGGTTTCTTCTTGCTTCCCATTGTAACCCCTCCCACACTTTCTCTCTCTCTTCCCAACTTCTCATTCTCCTTACCACAATGTCTCAGCTTTCCAAATCTCAGTCCGTGTGGCACATCGCAGGCAGGCAGTGGGCAGCCGGACACAGAAGAAGATGAGAGCTCGAGGCTGAGTCTCGGCGAGAAGTTGGATCTCTTCAACAGCATGGCGAAGCCAGAGGGCGGCCCCCCGATAGATTTCCGACGCCGGACAAAGGGGACACGTTATCACACACAGCCCATCGCTGTCCACGAAGTCCAGCAGGTAAACGTTTGACACAGTACAGCAGTAGCTTTGACTTTAGAACCAATGCGTAGATCTGAACCCACCCCCATCCCAGTGGGCATGATGCCAGCCTGTGCCTAAAATGACCCACCCTCTAAAAAAACTTAAATTACAGGAGTCCTTCTTGTGTAAATCACACTTTTTTCAGACAACTGCAATATTTAACGATAGCTCATGGGACAGTGGATGCACATCTCCTACACACTTAAGGAGGTCTGGGCCAAGTAGCAGGGTGGGCATGATTTCTTAAACTGGTCTGTCCAGTCCAGTTTGGCGGATGGCCACCACTGTGTGCCTTTTGTTAAAGACCAGGAATCTCTCACATAGTGTCCTGTTTTTACATACGTGAGTGTGAGTCTATATGATTAAACAGTGCGCCACCTGGTGGACAGAAATAAGTGGCCAAAAATATCTGTTTAAAAAAAAAAAACAAATAAAATGCAAAGGAGGGATGAGTAAAGGGACACACACAATCCATCCCATTGGCCCTGGCGTTTAATACAGAAGGCAGCAGTGCCCCCGCCTGTGGTGCCTGTCAGCCAGTGAGCCTTTGTGCCCACCTTGCCTCCTGCCTTGGTAGCGCATGGGCCTTCTCAGCAGATTGCCCCCTAGTGGTTTCCCACTTGACTGCACTCTTGTGTGGTATTAAGAGGCGCCATCTCCTGGAACTGCTGAACCTTCGCTGGCTAACGCTGGATTGGGGATGTTCAGTCAGAACCTTGACAGTCTTACATGGCACCCCTCATTTCTCAACACTCGGCTTCACTTTCTGGCAGTGCCTACTTCATCACACTGAGCTTTTGAATGGCCTCATCAGTTATGGCACTGTTTGTGATTTTTTTCTGTGCCTTCGTGCTAGCTTGGTGCCCAGTGGTGCTCTGGGCAGTTTTGAGTTTGTATAGCACAATGGGCATGGTAGTGCCACAATGGCACTTTGTCATTCCACGATAGACAAATGCCCTTTCAGGTTTGGTCAGCCAGTGAGGTTGGCATCATTTCATGGTGGGCTGTGTAGCATTTTACAAATTTTACTCCCAGGGGGCAAAAAAAAAAAAAAGTTAATGTTGCAAAAAATGCCCCAGTGCCCAGAACCAGGGATATGGCATATGTAAGTTAATGCGGCTGCCATCTTACTCCAGCTGGCAGCTGTCTGTGTGCCTCCTGGCTGCTCATGCACTTCGGGATTTAACAATGCAGTAAAGAATAATGGCCTACAATCAGAGGAAATTGACGGGTGGTTTTTATTAAGCAAATAATGAAGAGCCGTAAATAATATCAATTTGTGGTGTGTTGGCACCACGCAAGCGGTGCGCCTTCACACGTCTCATGTGCCAGGGAGTTTCTGTGGTCCTCGTCACTTCATGCTGTCACTCACTCTCATCCAGGGCAAGGCAAAGGTCATCACTATCTTTGGGGGTCTGAAAGCTGACATCATGTGCAACGGACCCTGCTGACTTAGTGAGGCGCTATAATAAGTAAAGGGGCACAGGAGAATGTAGAAACTTTAATGTAAAAAAAGATATGATCATGATAGGAAATGAACCCTAGAGCACTAACCACTGTGCCACCATGCCTCTCACTGGGAAATCGGTTATACTCATTAGTGACAAGGCACAGGGACACAACATTAAATAAAGACTGCACTACATAAAGAGTTCTCATCCGAGACGAAGGAAAATCTGCAGACTCCATATAGAGAAGGGGCCGGGATGAGAATTGAACCTGGAATGGTCAGTCAGCATGTCTAATCACTGCGCCACCACACCTCTCACTATGGAAAAAATACTTTAAAATTTAAATCTAGAGTTTAGTGACAGTGCTGACTATGAAATGCGCTATATATATTAAAAAAAAAAGAAAGACTGCAATATATAGCGAGTCTGACCTGAGACTGGTGGAGGGTCCGAGATAAGAATTGAACCCGGATCTGCAAAACATTCCGACTACTGCACTAAACTATAAACTGTTATTCACCCTCCACTTGCCCCCACCTCTGAAAAATCTCTAACCACTGCGCCAACGTACCACTCGGTATGCTGCTGTGCTAGCTTGATGGGTTTGTCATGTGTTTGGTGGCAGTGCTGACTATGAAAGGCGCTATATTAAGTAAAGATTAAAATTTTTAATGACATTGTGCAGACTTCATACCAGGACTGACCAGGCTAGGAATTGAACCCAGATATGTGGAGCCTAGCACTACTAACCACTATGACTCCATGCCACCCTACTGTGATGCCCGCTGTGCACAACCAATGGACTGTTTTGAGCGTTTTATTCATAGTGTTGACTGTGAAAGGCACTATATTAAAATAAACATTGTGATGTATAGTTGATTCAAATTTGCTCCCTAGGGAAGATGCTTAATTAGAACTGTGTTCAAATATTTGCATAAAACACTTTATGAAATAAGGGGGCTTTGAGAGGGGGCTACTACAGAAGGAGCTACCGTATATAAAGCAGGCTTTTGGTAGAGGGTGTGATATCAAAGGTTTTAGTGTTTTTCATTTTTGGGGTGGTATTCGCCTTGAAAGGCGCTATATAAGGGGTTGGTACAGGTAAGAGATTCTTAATGTCATTATTTCAAAGTATTGTCTGGCAGGACATGGAGCTCAAGGCAGTGCCCGAGTTTGTAGAGGGTGCCTGTCCATTGTAGGGCACCATGACCCCCACCCCTCAGGCCTTCATAATGCCCACACAGACATGGGGTGGACATGCAAACTCCACAGAGGAACTTGACCCCAGATCTCGGGTGAAGCCAGGCAGCAGTGTTAACCGCTGTGCCACCTTTCCTCCCATCACGAAATCCACTTTACACCACAGGTGGGTTTTGCTGGATGCTTAGCAGCTTGTTTGCTGTAAAAGGTGCGATATAAAATTTGAATCGATTCCTCCCAGGATCATCTCTGGAGTCTCCACACTCCACTCTGCTTTCCTCATTATTACTGGAGGCCACGCCTTGTCGTCCCCAAGGATGTCACATGATCTGGCGATGTCAACTCGGTGGTCCAGCGTCTGTCTCTTGGACCTCCCCAGAGAGCGCTATGCGCCAGGGCCGCTTTGGCCGCAAGACCACCAACGTGAAATTTACAACCACGGGTCTGAAATCAGAGTAAGGCGAGCAAAAATATTTACTTTTCTTGTTAGCGCGCTCTCTCATTTTTTATTTCTTCACGATAATACTGTCACTCCTGGGTACACAAATACAGTAAGGGCAGGGGCAGGGACGCCAAGTGACAAGATACAGGCAGACATCATACATTGGGCCACATCATCCATCCCCGTCCATTGAGATTAGGCATGTGCCCACCCGGTTTGTGGCAGCCCACCAAGCTGCTGAGTGATGGCACAGGACAGTCTCTCAAAGCATTAAGATGAGACATGTGCCCAGCCCACCATTGCCACCTTCTTCACTGAGTGCATGCTTGTGCCAACTCCACCATCTATTGAGGATAGCCCTAATCCACCAAATATTGAGGTGTGGCAACACCACATCCAGCTCTCCTTCCATTAAGATCAGACTGGCACCTACTCAATCCACTTAATACAGACGTATGCCAGTCCCTCTATCCACCAACATTAGGAAAGCAGCCATCCCGTAACGGCTACCCACTCACTGAGTGTAAATTTGTGCCATGAGATTAGACAGATGCCCAGCGCCCTATCCAGTGAGTGTAGACAGATGCCATTCCCTCCATCCACTGAGATTATCCATGTGCCCATCCCAAAACCCTCTCCCAATTTCTTCAGTGTACAGGTGGTCCCTCATCTTTTGTGATTAGACATGCCACCCCATCCAGTAAATGGAGATGTCTGTCAGTCCTTCATCCAGTGAGACAGACACGTGCCCACCACTGTGTGTAGGCACATACCATCATCTACTATCTGTTGTGCCCATCCCACGCCATCAGCACTTAATAAGCATATATGTGTGCCAGCCTGTCATCCATTGACATTAGACACAAACCCCAACCCATCCCCTGAGTAGAGATGTGTGCCAACTTCACATCCAGCCCCCTTACACTGAGGTTAGACATGTGCCCATACACTGTGTTTACTCATATGCCAACACTTCCATCCTTTAAGATGAGACATGTGCCCATCCCACATTCCTCCCTCCTTCCTTCCATGTTAACAAGAGTGTAAACTTCTGCCAATCCCATCATCCATTGAGAATAGACATACAGTATGCTCACCACCATCCATCAAGTACAGCGGTGTGCCAACTCAGCCCTCCATCCATTAAGATTAGACATGTACCCTCCACCTCCACCTAATGTAGACATGCCAGTCCCTCCATGTATTAAGATAAAGTTCACAGCCCTCCCACAGCGTCTGCCCCTTCACTGAGTGTAAATGTGTGCCCAGCCTCCAATCTCATAAGGACAGACAAGTGCCCAGTACTCCATCCACAGCCCCCTACCCCAGTCCTGAATCTATAGAGAGTAGACAAATGCCACCTCCCTCCATTAACTGAGATTAGGCTTGTGCCCATCTCTTAGTCCACTCTGCATTTTCTGAGTATAGATCATTGAGGTTAGACATGCACCCAATTAGGCATGTGCTCACCCCCACCCACTGAGTGAAGGCATATGCCAGCGCTCCAGTATATTAAGATTAGGCTTGTGCAGCCCCCCAAGAATACACATTTGCCAACAGGTTTTCCTTTGAGATAACACATGTGCCCAGCCCCCCACCGCCGCCATTGGCTGAGGGTAGGGGTGTGCCAACCTTACATCCACCCCCTCCCCATCCATCGAGATTAGACATTTTTTCAACCCTGTGCCCCTTCCTACCCATTGAGGTAGGTTGTTTTCCTTTCCTAATAAACATTTAACATTAAAAATGGCATGAAACCATGAGAGGTACCCTGTGGATGCTGTTGTGGCCCAGACAGTCACCTTCATTTAAAAAAAATCCAGATAGGAGGGGTCTGGGGGGGCTTGAGGGTGGATTTTGGGGTGGGCACACTCTGATACCTGTGCCTGTTAATTACTTTAGGTAAGACTCAACTGAAAAGCACTAGGAAGCTTTTATTTATTTATTTGTTTGTTTATTTGGTTTGGCTCAACTTGAAAGGCACTATATAAAATTTTTCCTATAAATTTTTGTTAGTTTTAGGTATGGCGTAATATGAAAGGCACTATATAACCTTTCTTTCTTTTAATGCTTCTTATGTACTTTAGATATACAGGGTGGTCCAGATCTAATTATGCAACTTTTAATGCAATGCACCTCGGAAACATTGCCCGTTATCGAGAAAAGGCGAACACATCGCACCCGCGGTTCGACTGACAACCGTCTTCCCGCCATTTTGGAATGCAGGGCAGGTGCTGCCATCTATCGGCAACAAAAATATTTTTTTGTGAATTCTCTATGTAATAAAATGAATTAGTTATAGCGTAATGAAAATTGCATAATTAGATCTGAACCACCACCCTATAGGTATGACTCTATATGAAAGACATTATATAACATTCTGTTATTTTAAGTTCTTGTTATTTATTTTTTTTAAGTATGGCTAAACATGAAAGGCACTATATAACCATTTACTTTATGTATGGCTTAACACGAAATGCACTATACAGTTTGAGTTCTTTCTTGCTTTCTTTTTTCTTTCTTTCCATGCTTATTTACTTTATGTATGACAACACAAATCTCTTTCTTTCTTTCTTTCTTTTTCTTTCTTTCTATGCTTATTTACTTTATGTATGACTTAACACAAATCTTTCTGTCCTTCTTTCTATACTGTTTGAGTTCTGTCCGTCAGTCTTTCTTTGCGCGTCATTTAACGGTCCGTCTGTCCGTCCGCTCGCTCGCTCGCTCCTTTCCATTCGGCCGCAGTGGCTCATTGACGCGCAGTTCACGGCGGGGCCGCGTGCGGATTAGCAGCTGGCGTGCCCGCGCGTGCACTTCCTGTTTATGAAGGCTGTCATTTCTCGGCAGGCAGGCAGGCTGGCCGTGCGGGAGGCTGAGAGCGACCAGTGGTGTCGCGGTATCGAGTAGGCGCTGACGTCGAGAGGATAACAAAGAGAGTGACCCCGAGGAAGAGGACCAGCGCCTTTGGTAAATCGTCTCACGCTGTTGGCTGCGTTATCGATCTTTATATGGTGCCTTTCATTGCCCGCCTGGACACGAGGGCTTTATTCGAGTGATCCGATGTACTGACTTTTATGTTCTACGGCACCTACCATGATGAACGCCGGCCGGGGGTGAGTGGGGGGGGGGGGGGTCTTCAAATGAATTGGTGTCTGACTCTGCCCTGCCCCCTGGTGGCACTAAAGGTGAAGTGTGTCTAAGGTCCTCGTCATCCAGTCAAGTCCTTTGAGTGCCCTGAGGGCCACATTGTGGCACAGATGGTTTATGGGAGCGCCTCGTTTATACAGAAGGTGTGCCAGCTATGATGGTGAAGTGCCGAGGATGAACTCGGGCTCCTCCACGCCTGACGAGAGATGCCATTTGACAGTGGCCATTTCCAGCATGGCAGCTTGTGAACACAGCAGATTTATTTTATAGTGGCACACAACCCACTTGACCATATCCTGACTTTGTGTTTTTTATCGTCCCCAGCTGCAGGACACTTGCCTGATGAGGAAAGTGCAGGTGTATCCTGCCTCTGTGAGCCACGGACTGGCAGTGGAGCCAATGTGTGAGCCTCACCCCAACCCAGTGATGCCCAGCTGGGACTCTGAATCTCACGAACTGAAAGGAATCCTGAAAAAAAGGACAGTGAGTTTGAGTCAGGAGGCCTCCTCTGAAGACATGCCCACCAGTGACGCCACAGTGCCCGGCTCGGCCTGGGAGAGTCGAGAAGCCGATGGTGAGGTGGGCAGCTTAGTGCCCTGCAAGCGCTACAGAGAGCAGAAGCCAAGCGATGAACCTGACGGCTGTGTTTTGAGTCCAGGGGACACCCACAGTGATCACCTAGCAAGGGAAGAGCCCAAGACGTCTGCCCCCTGGAGGCAGAACAGGGCCAAAGTCACTCCGCCAGAGTTGGCCAGTTCACCTGAACCCACCTGTCACCACCAGCCTGAGGACCTGCCTGCCAGCCACATGTGCCACTCGCCATCTACATGCAGTCCAACTGAGGGAGATGAACTCTATTTGAGCCAGGGGGCATCGCTTCAGTCCAGGTAACAAAGCAAAGTGGCATCACCGCGCCACCTGTGTGCTAAACTGTCTGGGTTTGGCTGTGAACAAGGCACTTCGCCTGATTGGCAGTAATTTAGAAAGCAGAGTGCAAGGTGCTATAAATCGGCTATTAATTGTAGGAGCAGAGTATTTTATTTATGAGCTTACAAAAGAAATATGCTGGGCCTGATGGGCAGCTGCCGGCTTCCCAGAAATTAGAGAGAGACTGGCAGGGGCACAAGTGAAGATTATGCCAGGTGCCACCTTGTGAATGGCACTATACTATATCAAGCTTAATTGCATTGTTCTTGTTATGTGTTATCCCCTGACATTGACGTTCAGCTTTATTTTATAGCGCCTTTCACTGTCATTTACTGACAGAGTTGGCTGTCCCCTCTTCTCAACCTGAGTTAGTCAGTGCCATCACTAGACGCCTCTACTTTGGGCACTTTTTGTAAATGTCCTCTTAATGACTTTACGTGAGGGTCTTCCAGTCCAAAAACCTCATCTGTTCAGCTAGTATAAGGTGTATATAGTGCCTTGTAGTCATCAGCATCCCCTCCTCTTGGCCTCCCTGAAATTAGGGACAGACAGGCAGGGCACAAATGAGGTGGCACCTTGTATATGGTACTAGAGATTTGCTCATGTTTGTTTTATCCCCGATGTTGTAACTCAGCCTTTAGTTTATATAGCGCCTTTCGCTGTCATTTTCTGATAGAGTTGGCTGTTCATTTTTCTCGTCCTTCTTGGTGGGTTAGCTGGCACTTGCCTGTCTCAATTCCGTCACCAGGCACCACTAAAACTTCATTGTTTTATAAATGTCTTGTTAATGACTTGATGTGTGGGCTGCCAGTCCGAGACCACCTGTATTAAGCTAGTAGTTGAACCCCCCAAATGTATATAGCGCCTTCTAATCATCAGCCTCCCTTAAATAAGACACCCACTCCTCCTGGTCCTGAGAGGGGGGGAGCTCTAACAGATGGTATCCTCTTTCAAGTTCATGCCAGGCCTAACAGTTTGGGTGCCTTCCCTTCCATTAAAAGTGAAGGATGCCCCCCTACTCTTTATCATCCACAGGCTGGCACAGCTGAAATCATCTGAGGGTGAGCAGCGGAGTAAGGCGGGCAGCAGACCTAATGATGTGGTGCAAGTCTAGTTTGGGTTCCCACCCCTCCATTACAAATAAATGATGCCCCCCTACTCTTTATCATCCACAGGTTGGCACAGCTGAAATCATCCGAGGGGGAGCAGCAGAGCAAGGTGGGCAGCCGGCGCAGCGATGTGGTGCAGGTCTCCCTGGCCGAGCGCTACAGCCAGCTGCAGGACGCCGAGAGTGCCTGGAAGAAGAAGGTGAGGGGGCCGGCGGTGGGCTGTGTGTGGGGGATGGGGGGCACGTGTTTGAAGCCGTTTCCTCTGCCCGTTTTCTTTATTTATTTTAACTCTTTCCCATGACTTTTTTTTGTTTTCCTCGCCCGTGCTGATTCATCTTCCCTCCCCTGAGAAGTGCCACTAATTCAAACCGCCTGGGTTGGCATGGTGTCCAGATGGACCCAACATTTATTTATTTATTTATTTATTTATTTATTTTAAGCTTTGTGAAGGGTCCCGGCAGAGAGAGGCCATCTGAGAAACGCAAGTGACCTCGACCCACTGCATGATTTCGGCCTGAGACCCCTCCACCGTCTTGGTGGTCTCATCGGAAACCCTGATTTCGGCCTGAGACCCCTCCACCGTCTTGGTGGTCTCATCGGACACCTATAAATGGGGATGCATTTCTCCCCTCCTTCCATTTTGTGAGCTGGAGTCCATTTTATCCTGCAGTGCCTCCTTCCATAAGTTGTAAGACCCCCCCCCCCCCCCCCTCCCCCACATTTTCACGGGGTGTAGGTGAATGAGGAAAAAAAAAATGGGGGGGGGGGGGATTCAAAATGGGACAAGCAGACATGGACAGGTGATGCCAGAGGAGACACGGGTTCAAGGCAGTGGGCAGAATATTGGGCAAAGTTGCAAATCCCAGACGTGGCACGAAAATGAAAATGGGCGAATGTTGTCGTCGTCATTAAGGCTGGACTGTAATTGTAGTTGTCGGGAAACTTCAAGTAGGAGGCGTGGCCAGAGAGTGGGCGTGTCATGTCAGACTTCTCCATTTACCTCACTGGTGGAGCTGCTTCTAGCGGCATCAGATATTACGTAGGAACCAACTCAAAACTCCGTCACTTGGCATATTTACGCACACATTACAAATAGGTGGCGAATTAACCCAACACACACATCTTAATGGATGGAGTGACTGGCATACGTCTTCATTAAGTGGATGGGGTGGGTACAGGCCCAATCGTGGATGTGGGGTTGGCACACATCAATACTTGGTGGATGAGGGCTGAGCATGGATGGTGGGCTTGTCACAGGCATACACTCAAATAAATAGGTGGGCGGAGATTGTGGGCTGGGCATGTGCCTCATCTCTATGCATAGAGGAGCTGTCATATGCCAATGCTCCGCAGGTCGGTGGGTTTCCATACAAGAAATGTCACTCGATGGAGGTTGGGAGGTGGGCACATGCCCAGTCTCAATGGATGGAAGTGCTGGCATAGGCCTGCGGTGGATATGTGTCTCATGTTAATGGATAGATACTTGCTTGTGGGATTGGCACACATCTGTACTTGGTGAATTAAAGGAGCACATGTCTGTTCTTATTGGAGGGTGAGGTTGGCACAAGCATACACACGGTGAATAGGTGGTTGGTGGGGGGCTGGGCACGAAACCCGAATCCAAACACAAGTAGGCACAGGGAGAACATGCAAGTGACACACTGATTGTGTTTGTGCTGGAAACTAAACTCTGACCACTGTGCCACATTCACATTTCCTTGACCGTAAGTCTGAGGGGGCACTGTGCCCACGCAATGGCTATTGCATGATGAACGTAGGGGGCGCTTTTCATTTCCTTTGTCTTCTCTCCTCACTGTGCCCCTCTTCTCTTTTATCCCCCCTTTCGGTGGGTCCTGTAGGGCGACCAGGGCAGTCCTAGCAGCTCTCCGGGGGGATTGCTTTGTTGGGTAAGGACCTCCGCATGAGTCTTTCTTTTTTTTTTCTTGTACTGTGTGTGCATGTCTGCCTGGCAGTGCCATCTCACCGTCTGAGTTTGTCATGCAGTGGATTGCTGAGTTTGAAATGCAGTGTGGTGTTCCTGGACCCCTGATGTGTCAAAGGCGCTTCATGGGGGTCATTTGCAGTTTTTGGTGGTGCCATCTCCCAAAGTCACGGCACACAGGTTGTCCTCTTATATAGCGCCTTTCATGAGGGGGACGCCAAGGGTGGGAGTTGACTCACTTTGGGTCACCCGGTGATTGGTCCTGATGCGATGCCATTTATGTAACGCCAAGTCATCCTCCTGTGACCCCCCGCAGTGCATTGTGGTTTGCCAACAAGTCCTTGGTGTGGCTGTGTGCTGCATGAGCCCTTGGCGCTGTGTGTCGATCACTAGGTTGTCCCCTTCTCTGTCTCTCTGTACCTCACCTGTCATCTTCTTCTTCTGCTCCCCTTCTCTCTTTTGCAGGGTCCGGTCTTTTCCTGCATCTTTAACCCTGGTGGTTCTAAATCCCAGTTTGTAGTCTGTTACAATCAGGTGAGCGATGCACTAGGTGTGTGTACTCCTTGGGACCCCCATGTAAACACTTGCCCCTGAAAGCCCCCAGCTGCTCCTCTACATTCATTGGACCCTCACCACCAGGCTTCAGACTTGCTGGAGGTGTTGAGGTTACTTTGTGGTCGGGGGGGGGGGGCGCCCCAGACACCACCCATTTCCTACTGTTCTGCTGACTTTATTTCCTTAATTCTTTCCTTCAATGCCACCTCCTCCAGTTCCCCCCATGGCTCATGTGCCCACCCACACTCATTAATCATGGAGTCTGGTTGCCCATCTACATGCATAACATCAAGGACTGCAGCCAAAGATAACCATCCCAGTGTGCAAAGGGCATGGGGCGCCCCCAAGTGGCGGGTACCTGATGGCTGTGCTCGTAGCCCACTCTGCTTTTTATCTCTTTCTCTCTTTCTCTTTCCCCTCCGTCAAGTCCACCTTATCCTATGAAGTTCAAGAAGTTTCCTTTGGTCAGAACAGCACCTGGCCAACCTGGAGGCAAAAGGTGAGACTTGTGATGTGAACAACGTGCGTTGTACATACATTGGCATAGAACGGGCATTCGGCCGTAGT
Source organism: Polypterus bichir lapradei (assembly GCA_026402145.1). Taxonomy (NCBI): domain Eukaryota; kingdom Metazoa; phylum Chordata; class Cladistia; order Polypteriformes; family Polypteridae; genus Polypterus; species Polypterus bichir. The sequence goes on along the minus strand of JANRMT010062851.1, from coordinate 2,393,836 downwards.
GGTATGTAGTGCCTGGCATGGTAGGTATCCTCCTAGGATACATTAGCCTTGCAGAAGTTATGCATTATAAAAAAAAAAAACAGTACCTTTCATTTTATAAAGCGCCTTTCCTAATAGACATAATCTCTAAGTGCCTAATATAATTAGTACCGTGTGCAGAGATGCTTATATAGCGCCTTTCCTAATGAGCATTACCTTTTGTGTGAACCAGTGGAATGAAGAAGTAAATATCCATTGAAACGGAGTATAGGTGACTTGTGCCCTGCCATAGCCTTTAATGTGCAGAGTTCACTTCCTCCAAGTCATTTATGGGGATGCTTATATAGCGCCTTTCATAGGGAGCGGACCCTTTGTATGATCCACTGAGATAGGTCAGGCCCAGCAGGCAGCTTTTATTTTATATATAGACTCTGTCCTGATAAGTGCAGAATACTGAAGCACTTCACATAATCGGTATTCAGGGGGCAGTATATAGCGCCTTTCCTAATGAGCAGCACTGTTTATCAAATGCATGGTAGGTTCCATTAAGGTGAAGACATGAATATTCATATAAATGGAGTCTGGTTGTGTGGATTGTTTGTTTAATATAGTGCCTTTCGTGGTGAGCACAGTCTCTGAGTGATCAACACAATCGTTTGGAAAGTATGCCAAGGTATGTTTATAGCAACTTTCATGGTGGGCATGAGTTCCAAATACTTGGTTTGATTAAAAGGGGTGGCACAGACTATGGTCCCAGGGCTCAGTGCAGTGTTCTCATATATAGTGCCTTTCCCTAATGGACTTCATGCGCTTGTTTGGTTAACTGAGTCCATCTTTTTATATAGCGCCTGACCTCACGAGTCTTACAATGTTAACCATATTGCAGTGGAACGTCCTACACCCCTTAATGTAGGCGGTCAGCCGCTGATGTGGCGTTCCAGTCTGTTGGCTTCTCGTCTTGCCTCAAATGAGTAAGGGGTTGTGGTGCACGGATATAAGGTGGACCATGCAGGGCCTGTGCCTGCAAGGACAAGTCAGGGTGGGCTGTGAACGCTCAAGGATTTGTTTACCAATTCCCTCCTTAGGTTTTTTTTTTTTTCATCTTTTTCTGTAATTTAAGAAAATGGCAGCTGAGGTCGAGACGAAGACGACGCTGGCCCAGAGGATGCAGAGCCTCCAGGAGAAGGAGGAGCAGTGGAAGACCAAAGGAAAGGGGGCTGCCAATGATTCGACGCAATTCACTGTGGCCGGGCGCATGGCTAGGAAAGGTCAGTCTTGTGCAGTCCAGTGTGGCTGGACATCGGGCTACCTGGCAGCTGCTGAATGGGCTGTGGTGTTAGGTGGCACTGCCAGGTCCTGAGCCAGATGTGCTGCGCGCTTCATCTCATCAAATTTTGGATTTGGACTAGCATGTCCCCTTGCTTCTCAGGACATCATGTAGCTCTTTATCTGTGACAATGAGCCAGTGCCATAACTGGGCCTTCTGTGTCTCCTCCACAGGTTTGGTGTCTCCTGTCTCTGCCCAAGACACCCCACCGGCTTTCCACTGTCGAAAAACTCCAACTGGGACACCAGTTAAGCCTCTAGAAGGTGAGCTCATTGCACCCTTGTTACTGCCCCCCCACCCCCTCCACAGAGTCCAGCAAAAGGGACAAGAATAGAAAGGCGCCGCCTCAAGGTTTGTGAACTTCATAGAGGGTGGGACGGCAGGACATGACATATTGACCCCCTTTAACAGTCTTGAAACGCCACTAGGGGGGCGACATCTGCAGTCCATTTGCTCACTGCGGCTGGCTCAGGTGGTCAAATCAGAGTGGTCTGGTTTGGACGGTGACCCCCCCCCCCAGTGTCCAAAGCTCTGCTGTTTAAACCTGAATGATTTCTCTACAGATAACCCAAGTGTTTGATTCTCTCGCCTCAGAGATTTCCAGTAAGCCTGACTCACAGGTGGAAGGTGACAAGAGACTGGACAAGCTGGAGTCGTTCCTGGACAAGCTGCAGAATAAAGGTAGGCCCACCGTAGTCACTGTAGCTCCCTCCTGCACAGAATTTGCGTTGCCTACTGCTTTGGCCCTGGGGGGGTTGTGGGGGGGCAGGCAGGGTACTCCCACCACACTCTCCTCCTTTTATGAAGTATGCCCCTCTAATGGATAGCCCTTGCAGTACCCACTCCCCTGCCCTAGGGGGCGCCCTCCTCGTGCCGAGGCTGTCCCTAATGCTTGACAGCCTTCCCAGTTTGCCGTGTCTTCCTCTTTCCCGCCCCTCCTCCTCCAGTGCCGTCTCCTTATTGGCTTGTCTTGCAGTATCTTTATTGATTCCTAGGGTGTTCCCTCATCCCCGTGTTTCCTATCCGGTGCATTTGCTGTGTCTCCATCACCTGTGGCCTCCATTTTTCAGTCATCGGCCTAGTGATATGTGGACCCCCCCCTCCCTAACTCCTCTAGAATCTCTCCCAGGGGTATCCATGAGGGAGCTTTTTGTGTCTCCATCCCCAGATTTCAGCTCTTGGACCCCGCGAGTCCATCTGATGAAACATTTCTATTCATCTGCCCTTAAGGGGGCGCTCTCTGCGGCCTGACATGGCTCTCAGCCTGAGTCTCTCGTGTCCAACCCCCTCCTGTAGTGGTGGGCATGTGCAATATCTAGTTGTTTGCCCTAGGGGGCGCTCTCCTCTTTCTGATGAGAGTTCCTTGTCCACAGCTAGCAGCTAATGGGACGTATCGCCCCCTAATGGACAGCATCTGCAGTGTTTGTTCATCTGCTGTCTGAGGATGTTGCTGCTTGACAGGAGGTCTCACTTTGCGCCCCCCCGGCCCCGCATCATTCAGAGGCTGCCAAGGTGTGTCACCCTCTGATGGATTACCTCTGCTGTATTTCTAAATCCTAACGGGAGCTCTCCTTTCTGAGGGTCTCTTCCAAATATCTAAGTCTCCTAATTTTAAAGGGACTGTTGAGACATGTGGCTCTCTAAACTTTCTGTTGTATGTATTTGACTCTCCTAGGGGGCGCTCTTTCTTCCTTCTGAAGATGTTGCAGTTTTTTTTTTTTTTTCTTTGCCCCTTTCCTGTTGTGTTTTGTCACCCACGTTGTCCTCAACCAGCAGCTTATGGGATTTGTTGCCCTGTAAGGGTGTGCCTGTGCAGTATCCATTTGTTTGACCTAGGGGGCGCTGTTGTCTTTTTGAAATGAGATTTCAGTTTGTCTCTTTCATGTTTGTCCCTCACTGCTAATGGGATGTGCTGCCCCCTAATATCCTAAGTCTGCAGTAGCTATTCTTCTACCCTAGAGGGTGCTGTTTTCTTTTGGATTTTATCACTTGCCAGGGGGTCTCATTTTGAGTTTTTAGCCGATTCCAACCACCAAATCCCTCTTGTTCAGCTCCTTTCAGGATGTGTCACCCTGTAATGGGACTGTCTGCGTTGTTTCTCTCCGTTCAAAGGTGGCTCACTTTGTCCCCAACTTGCAGGATCTGCAGTATCTATTCATCTGCCCTAGGGGGCGCTCTCTCCTTTCTGAGGTTGTTGCCATTTAACAGGATGGCTCAGTTGGACTCTGTCCCCATTTTCATATCCCTTCCATTCAGCAGCTGTAGTGATGTGTGCCCTCTGAACTGCCTGCGCTGTTTCTTGTTGCCCTTTGTGGGGGTGGTGGGGCGCCCTCCTCCTCTACCTCTACTTTAGGGTGTCTGCCATGTGTCAGGCATTCCGTCCTCATTTTCGGGCACCTATTTTGACAGGATGGCTCAGTTGGTGTCTGTCCCCATTTTCATGTCCCCAGCTGTTGTGATGTGTGCCCTCTGAACTGCCTGTGCTGTATCTTGTTGTCCTGGGGGGGGGGGGACCCTCCTCTACTTTAGGGTGTCTGCTATGTGTCTGGCATTCTGTCCTCATTTTCGGGCACCTATTTTAATAATTCATTACATTTATATAGCGCTTTTCTCCGTACTCAAAGCGCTATCCACACAGGGAGGAACCAGGAAGCGAACCCACAATCTTCCACAGTCTCCTTACTGCAAAGCAGCAGCACTACCATTTGACGGGATGGCTCAGTTGGTATCTGTTCCGTTTTTCATGGTGCCCTCTGAACTGCCTGCGCTGTATTTTGCTGTCCTATGGAGGCACCCTCCTCTACCTTAGGGTATGTCTGGCACTCTGTCCTCATTTTAGGGCACCTACTTTGACATGTCTTCCCGTGATGCGCCTCAGTCTCAGGATTGAAAATCATCACAGCTCAACGTTGGCTCTCAGTTTGAGTGCCTTGAACCTTATCACCCAACACTCTGACATCTCGGGATGCAGTAGCAGGATGGCACAGGTGCCCACTTTTACCTTCCAATCTGTAATGAAAGGGTGGTGAGGTACCAGAGATGATAGTCATACAAACTGATTAATGACCACCAATGCCATGTGACACATGAGTGGGCTGGGCAGCTCCATGTCCTCACCGCCTCCTCCTCCTTGTTCACCCCCCCTGCAGGTGCAGCATTCCACGAGACCTCCATCACCGTGACCACGGAGAGTGTACGAGAAGTGATGAAGGTGGACGACGACGAGATGTTCAGCAAGTTTTACAGAGGGGTCTCCTCCTCCACCTCCTCCTCCACTGTGACGTCTGACACCGTCCCAGTGGTGCAGGGAGACTTCAACACCATCTTGGAGTCGGGCACTCCAAAGTGAGTGAGTGGGCACTGTCGGCTCAGGGTGAAGGGGGATGAGTTAGCGTGGGGGGGGGGGGAGGTTAGGGTTAGGTTTAGGGGGGGTCGGCCTGAGTGTGCAGTATGCTGGTGTGGCTGTAGGTGCAGAGAGATGGTGACTGCAATGCAGGAATGAGCCACACGAGGGCAGCGTTTGACAGTTGACTGGGCTCTCCTGTGCCCTTTGGCTCTGCTTTGAGATGGCAGGTCCTCCTCCAGTTGGGTCCTCACTTTGCTCTCTTGAGGAGTTGTGCTTTCCGTCCTCACGGTGGTGGTTTCTGATGATCTTCCCTCTTTCTCCTTTGTTTGTAGGCTCACATCCTCTGTGGCTGAACACAAACGGTCCGTGAGGCCAACCCGGAAAACCCAGGCGTCCCGTAACCCTCTGAAGGCCCTGGCTGCCAGGGATGACATCCGGCAGGATTACATCGAGCAGCGGCTCAACGTGGCCGTCGTGGAAGCCAAGAGGATTCAGGTGGAGAGAAGTAGGTCGGCTACTTGTTAGCTCTTCCTCCCTAAAACAATCAAACAACTAAAAAAAAAATGCCAAGTGCCCCTCTGCCTGTGTAAGGGCAGGAGCGGCCATTGCACACTTTGTCTTCATTCGGTTGCTTTCTGCTGCTGTTGAAGCTCCTGCTGTTCTCCATTAGCTTCCTTGTCAGCCTCCCCTTCCTCTTCCTCCCAATGCTCCATGGCCTGCTGCTTTCCTGAAACCACTCGTGTCAAGATGGAGCCGCTTCTCTCTCCTCCCGCTGTGTAGCTGCAGCTCCTCCAATGCTCCGTGACCTTCGGCTCCTCTAAATGGGCTTGTCCTTCTTCAGAAGCTCCACAGCCGTCTGTTCCTCTTGCTCTTTCTAAACAAATGTCTGGTTGGGTCTCCTCGTCTCTTCTGCTCCAATCTTCTCCTCGTGAAGCTTGATGACCTTCTTCACTTCACTTCTTCGCCGCTGGCTCCTCTATAATGGACCTCCCTTATCTTCCCTCAAAGGAACTTCTCGTCCCCTTAAACGAGTCTGGAGCTCCATGGAGCCTCTGAGGTGACTCCTTCTCCTCCTCATCCTCCAGATGCTTCTAAATGACTCCTCGTCCCCCTTTTGGTTCTGAACTTCTGTCTGGGTGGATCTCCCACTGTTTTGTTTTGCTCCTTCCTCATCTGTGTATCTGGGACTCCTCATTTTTCCTCCAGTTTTCTGTGTCTTTCAACTTCCTCTCCTCCTTCAGAGGCTCCACGACCTCCTGCTCCTCTAAAGTGACTCCTAAACGTATGCCTGAGTGGATCTTCTCATCTCTTCTCTTCTTCCTTCTTCTTCTCCTGTGTATGTGGGACTCTTCCTCCTCCTCCTCCTCCTGGAGCTCACTGGCCTTCTGCTCCTCTGAGATGGCTTTGTCTCCTGAGCGGACATCTGCTGGATGAGCTTCTTGCTTCTCTTACTCCTTCCACTTCTCGGTACTTGGCACTCCTCCTCCTCTTCCTCATTCTTAAGGTCTTCATATTTCCCCCAACCAATGACTTCTCACGTTCTCATTGAGCCCATCTCAAAGTGAGGCTGCTTTGTTTTTTCTGCTCCACTTCCTCCAGTGCTCCAGCTCCTCGTCTACCTTGTGTCAAGGTGGGGCAGCTTCTCCTGCTCCAGTGCTCTGTGACCTCCAGCTCCTCCAAAATGACTTCCTCTTCCTCCTCCTGGATCTTCCCATCTTGTTTTGCTCTTTCCTCATCTTTGTTGCTGGTTCTCCTCATTTTTTCTTCCTCTGCTCTGACGGGCCTCCATCTTCTAAACAAGTTCCACGGCTTCCTGCTACTCTGAAGTGACACCTCCTGCTCTTGCTGAACTGATGTCCGGGTGGACCCCCTGACCCTGTCTGTGACCCTGGGACTCCTCTTTCTCCTCCCTGAAGTTCAATGAGCTCCAACACCTTTGAGATGCCTCCTCCTCCTCCTCCTTCATCACCCTGTGCATCTCTGAATTGACTCCTCTGCCCCACAAACAAACACCCTGATTTCCTGTTACACTTTATGGAGTCCTCCATGACCTCCAGCTCTGTCTCCCTCCATGCTCTCAGACTGGTCCTCCTGCTTTGTGTCCCTCGCTCCTTCCTCTTCTCGGACCCACCACTCCTCATCTCTTTCTCATCAGCCTTTATTCCTTCAGTGGCTCGGCCTCCTTCTTGCTTCTTCTGGCTGCGTGTGAAGCTTTTCTCCTGTGAAAGGCGCTTTATGAAGAGGACGACTTCTTGTGTCGTGATGGGCCTCGAATCGTCCGTCCATTTATCAGTCAGTCATGTAAAGCAAAGACTGGAACTGCTGGGCGTCCGTCTGTCGGGTTGGGAAGTAGTCATTGACCCTGTGAGGTGTCACCTCACACCGTTGAAGTTGCCATCCCAGTCCTTCATCTCTGGCAGACATCTCTGGAATATTCTCGGCTTTTCCCGAACTTATTTCTGATGCTGCCTGATTTTTGTCTCGGCGCTCTGTCTGTCCATCTGAACTGATTTCTAAGGACTGCATTTCTCTGTGTTTTGACCATGCAGGGCACTTTATGTTGATTTGAGTCCCGAAAGGCGCTATATTGAATGAGAATGGGGTGATTTTTGCTTTTCTTTTTTTTTGGGGGGGGGGGGGGGTAGAAATTTGTGCAATAAAGTGTGGGAACAACTTGTGCCTCCTGCCTGTTTCTACAGCACATGGGCCAAAGGAAAGTATAAAATACCCAAGCTGCATGGTGGCACAGCGGGTAGTGCTGTTGGGTTCAAGGCCCACTTCTCCCCATCTGGGTGGAGTTGCGACCCCACTTCCACCACCAAAAGTCCCCCCCCGTCCCTGTGTCCTCGTGGACATTTTTGCAATTTTCCTCCTACATCCCAGAATGTGTGTGGCTGCTCAATGGAAAAAAAAATACACTGGCCTGGGGTTTGTGTTCTGTGACGGACTAATGCCCTGCACTGAATTGTGCCCGATGCTGCTGGAATAGGCTCCTTCCTCCTGTGATCCTGAAACTGGACTCACTGGTTTGAGTCGAGAAGCAAATAAGAGCGTCTGAACCTTCAGTTTGCCTAAAGAGACAGACATGCAAGGAGCTATATAAAACCGCAAATTCAGTCTTCACTGACTCTGTGTGACCCTGAGTGGACCACTTCATCTGTTGGTGTGGCCATTGTTCATAGAGGGAAACATTTTTTATTAAAGTTTTATGTGTGTGTGTGTGTGTGTGTGTGTGTGTATATATATTTATATGTACAGTATATGTATGTATATACTAAATGCAATATAAGACTCCAACAGATGGCGCATCACAAACATTAACACTCCTTTTACAAATCCCATACCAAATGCCATATAACAGACACATACGCAATGCATTTCTCATTGCAACAGATGGCACCTCACAAACATTTGTAGTAATACATTTTATTACCACAAATGTTTATGATATGCCACCAGTTGGAATGACAATTGCAATGCATTTTCCGATGGTTCACTGCAAATGTTAACGCTGAGATCTACATTAATTACTTAGAATGTAACCCATCTTGGATGGGTAGCATGGCTAGTCCACCTTGTGATGGATACCAGGGTGCCAGCAAGCCCAAACACGAACACACAGTCCCAGGTTCAAATAAAGGTAGATTTATTAATCAAATCACCTCAAATATGTCACACAAGTTTTCTCTCCACAATACTTTCTTCCTACCACACTACCCTCCTCCACTCAAGCGTCACTCCACTACCTCCCAGCTCTGACTCGCCTGGATAAGCAAGTGCGGTCCCTTTTATTACAGACATGGGAGTACATCTGGTGCCAGGGCGATTGTCCGATGGAAGCACTTCTGAGTCGCATGGAAGTCCATTATAACAGGGAACTTGTCTCCCTGCAACGCCCTCTCGTGCCCCCTAGTGACTTCTGTTTTGCCGAACTACATCTCCCAGCATGCCTTGCTGGTTTCCTAGGGGGCACCGACATCCGGAGCTGCTGCCATCTAGCATGCTGGGGGAATAAAAAGCTTCCAGTGATGTCTCTCTTACCTAGTGAGTTTTCCATCCATCCCTTTTGGTCCTCCTGTCTGGGTAAGGAACCATTGCCTCTCCTGGCCGGGATGTCCGTCCAGCCCACGTGGCATCTACAATCTAAATAAAAGGATTATATGTCTTGTGTGTCCTTCAGGTTGCTATGTCTCTATCCTTTCAACCAATATTTGTAGTAATAATATGCGTTTCATTTGTCATTCCAACAGATGGCACATCACAGACATTGACAGTGCTTTTTACAAATCCCATACCAAATGATATATTACAAGGATATATGCTTTGCATTTGTCATTCCAACATATGGCACATCACAAACAATTGTATTAATGCATTTATTACTACAAATGTTTGTGGTGCACCATCTGTTGGAATGACAACTTCAATGTATTCTACCTATTGTGTATATATAAAGTGCCTTAAGGTGTTTGAGTGTGTGACCTGTACAAGTTACCTGCAGTTATGAAGATCCTTAAAATAATTAATATCAACTGCTTTCTTAAGAGCCTTGAGGTACTTTTCACTATAGAAAGGCACTATATAAAAATCACACATTCAGCCTCCATCACTCGCACTTTATGGGAGTGAATCATTTCATCTGCTGCTGTTCACATTATTTATAACAGGATAACATTTTCATGTGTGTGTGCCTTGAGGTGGTGTTCACTGTAGAAAGGCGCTATAAAAATCACAGGTTCACTCATCCTTACTGATTCTCTGTGTGATCTGTGCACATCACTTCACATGCGAGTGTGCAAAATCCTAATATTGGGAATCAGTGATTTGTGGGGGTTTTAACTGTTAACTTAAAATCACAGCTTCAGTCCCCACTGCTTATCCCCTTCAAATTCCCGGACCCTTCGGCTGCTGGTGTGCATATTGTGGATGTTTTTCTTTGTGTTACCTTTAAAGCTGTGCCAATGCCCGCCATCACTGTTCACCTGTCAGGTGTTTACTAGAGGACGGCGCTATATAAAATCAGTCTTCACTGCGGACTCTTTGTATGATCCTTTCAAATCAGTTCCTCAGCCCGTTTTATGCCCTCCTATAAAGGGCTCAGGAGTGTCCCCTCACTACTGTAAGTCGCTATATAAATCCCCATGTTCAGCTCCCACTTCACACTCTCTGTTTGGCTCCGAGGGCATCACTTCAGGTGCCAGGGCTCACACTGTTGAGATTTTTGCTATGTCTTGCAATGGTGCAGGGTGCTTAAAGGCGCTATATGAAAATGTCTCGATGTGCTGTGTACGAATCCTCGGTTTCCCATCCCCTCAGTGTAATCGCCTTGGCCTCCTCGTTTCACATTCAGACACCCCACCGCTTTGTAAGGTGCAGTAGTTAATTCAAAATGGTGCCCGCTAGGGTCCTGGTGTTCCTTTGGCATGGTGACATGCAGGGGGTGGCACAATGTGTGGTGAAGCAGCTGTGACTTTTAGAGGACACCTGGTTTGCCTCCAGTGGCTTGGCTGCCATTTAGAATCTTCACTCATCTGAAGGTGGCCACGAAATGGTAAGGCCTCGAGTGTCCTGGTGGGGTCCTGAGGGGTTTGGTTCATATGCCCACCACCGGGGTCCTACTTTTTTTTTTTTTTAACTTTCTGGGCAGGTAAACGCCCCCCCACCCTTTTTTTTTTTGTTTAAATGTGCCAAGCATTTAAAGAGTAGGCAGAAATGTCACACTCTGGTGTCTCCTCGACTGAGGGGGCCACCTTTACGTCAGCCGTGTTGTCCCAATTGTCTCATCATGTTCAGAACCATCTGATTGGTAAAGTGCTGGGTTGGTCGGTCATTCTTCATGGAGAAGCCTAAGCCTCTTTGCTTGTTTGCAGTGGCCAAACACTCTCGCTACGCAGACGTGGCCTTGGCAGGCCTGGCAAGCAAAGAGAACTTCCGAAACGTCAATCTGCGCAACGTCAAGTCCACCGAGCAGGTCTCCAACAATAGCCGGTTGCCATATAGCAAGCTGATGCTGATTCAAGTTAAAGGTAAGTGTGGGGACATGGCGGTTGTGACTCACATTTGACTAACCTGCACCCTCAGTGGCAGTCACCATGCAGTACCGCCCTGGCACCAGGGGGGTAGACAGCAAAGCGCAGCATTAACATCGCTGGACCTCTTGTCCCCTTACAGGTCGCCGGCACGTGCAGAGCAGGCTGGTGGAGCCCACGGCCGAGTCCCTCAATAGCGGCGACTGCTTCCTCCTGCTCACACCCCAGCACTGCTTCCTCTGGGTGGGAGAGTTTGCCAACGTCATCGAAAAAGCCAAGGTCAGGCAACTAAGACCCACCAGTGGTCACTAGGGTGGCATGAAATATGAATGCAGGGCTATCCAGTTGTGTAGGAGTAGCCACATTGAGCCAATATGCCAGTGGGTGACTGTGCTTTATAGTGCCAAGTCCTGGTTTCACTGTCATTTCTTATTAACTTTGCCCTCCTGTGTTTGCAAATGAGGGAGGAAATGCCAGTCAGCTGAGAGGGCAGTGCCAAAAAGAACTTTCATCTTGAGCTTTTAGTCTTGGACTGGTTCAATTTCAATTCTGGCCAGCACATTGGCACCCACCTGTTGACTTGGAGAATGGTGTGGACTGAAATGGCAGTGCTGTCCATACACACCTCCACTAGATGGCAGTCCTGTCCTCCATTCAACCAAAGATGGCCAAGAGTGACTCAAACAGTCCTGTTCTGTATGTGTGCCAGAGTTAATGGGCGCCCCCTGTGGGTGATGGCGCTGTGTGTCTGTAACAGCTTCTGTAACTACTTGAGTCTCCTTCTGCTTACAGGCTTCAGAGTTGGCATCGTTCATCCAGAACAAGAGGGATCTCGGCTGCAAAGCTGCCCAAGTCACCATTCTTGAAGAGGGAGTGAACACTGACAACAACCGCGCCCGCGACTTCTGGAATCTGCTTGGTGGAAAGAAAATGTACTGTGGTAAGACGGGCGATGCCACCCAGTACGAGTCGGGGGGGGGTATGTGGCTGAAGTGATGAAGGTAATGGTGGCAGAAGGTACCACAATCAATGTTATCCTTTCATTGTGTCATGTAAGAAATGTAATAACCCACTAGTAGGGTGGAGTGGGGGTCAACCTCCGCTTCATATCACCTTATCCTTATTCTGCCAAAACTGCCAGGAGTGCAGGGGGGGGGGTGACCATCTGGTTATCTCCTTGGGGGCGTGGCTACAATCAGGTGCCTGGAAGTTGGAGGTGAGGCTATAATAAGATCCCTCGTTTTGGGGGAGTGACTATAATCAGATGCTTTTTACATGGAGTGGCTACAATTGGTTCTCATCACATACTGGGGAGTGGTTAAAATCAACTGCCTGTCATTTGGGGGAGTGGCTATATTCAGGCTCCTACCTTTAAAGGAGTGGCTGAAATGAGATGCCAGTCGTTTGGGGGTGTGGCTACAATCAGGTGCCTGGAAGTTGGAGGTGAAGCCATAATCAGACCCCCTCCTTTTGGGGAGTGGCTATAATCAGATGATTTCTACATGAAGGAGTGGTTACAATTGGTCCCCATCACATGCTGGGGTTTGGCTACATTCAGACTACTACCTTTAGAGGAGTCGCTAAAATCAGATGCCTGTCATTTGGGGGAGTGGCTACATTCAGGTTCCTACCATTTGGGGAGTGGCTAAAATCCGACGCCTGTCATTAAGGGGCGTGGCTACCATGAGGTGCCTGGAAGTTGGAGGTGAAGCTATAATAAGATCCCTCCTTTTGGGGGAGTGACTATAATCAGATGCCTTTTACGTGAGGGACTGGCTACAATTGGTTCTCATCACATACTGGGGAGTGGCTAAAATCAGCTGCCTGTCATTTGGGGGAGTGGTTATATTCAGGCTCCTACCTTTAAAGGAGTGGCTAAAATCAGATGCCTGTCATTTGGGGGTGTGGCTACAATCAGGTGCCTGGAAGTTGGAGGTGAAGCTATAGTAAGGTCCCTCCTTTTGGGGGGTGGCTAATCAGATGCTTTCTACATGAAGGATTGGCTGCAGTTTCCCAATTACATACTGGGGTGTGGCTACATTCAGGCTCCTACCTTTAGAGGAGTGGCTAAAATCAGATGCCTGTCATTTGGGGGAGTGGCTACATTCAGGCTCCTATATTCTCTGGGAGTGGCTACAGTCAGATGCCAGCTCTTTCAAAGATACCCGTATATGGGCACCACATGTTGTGATTGTATTCAAATGCTTGCCTGTTATTGTAAGGCATCTGCTCATTTGGAGACAGGGCCACAGTCAACTACTTACTATAATGGTGACACTGCGTGAACAGAAGTGGGGACTGACATGGGGAGATCAGCTGATGCCTCCAGGAAGCGTCCCGCTCACACTGTTCAGAGATGGGCTCTGCACAACAGACTATTGGAGCCCTCCATTTAACTCTCACTGCTAGGGGTTCACTTCAGAGCTAGACGTTGTGGGTTCAAGATTTGACACCAGCAGTTCACTACAATTCAACTCTTCAGACTGAGATGCTCTGTGGTGGGTGTCCACAGCAATTCACAAAGGTATTGAGGGTTGGCTATAATCAGGTGTACGCCCTTTGGGGGAGTGTCTGTAATTGGGTGCATAAACTCGGAGTGCAGTTCTAAAGAATTTCCTACTTATTAGGGAGGGACTGCTGCCTAGCTCCTGCCTGTTGTGGGAGTGGCTACCATGTGACTTCTGCCTGTTGTGGGAGGAGCTATTGCTTAGCTCCTGCCTGTTGTGGGAGTGGCTACCATGTGACTTCTGCCTGTTGTGGGAGGAGTTAGTCTGGCTCCTGTCTGCTGTGGGATGGACTACCACCTAGTTTTTTGCCTAATATGGGAGGGGCTACTGTCTGGCTCCTCCCTCTTGTAGGAGTGACTACCATGCATCCCCTACCCATTGTTGGCTCCTGTCTCTTACAAAACTGGTGTGTTTCAGCTGCGGGTGAGCCTGAGGAAGACGAGCTGTACGAGAGCGCCGTGGTGGAGTCCAACTGTGTTTACAGCCTGATGGATGGCAAGCTGGTGCCTCACGAGAAAGCCTGGGCATCCATTCCCAGTGTGTCTATGCTCAGCTCCAAAGAGGTCAGTGCCTACCCTTAAATTCTGCCAAGGAAGTGTGTCAGTGTCCCACTACCCAGGAGCTTGTGGTCAGCCCTGTGTGTATTCAAACCCAAGTGAAGTGGGCTGCTTGACGGGGTGTGAACTTGACCAGCTACTGGCTTTTATTCAGCTGAAGACAGGATGAACTGAATATGTGAGGGTGGTTGAGGTATGGGGGTCTCACTGTCTGACTCACAAATTTCTGTTATTGTGCCTCCTACTGGATTGACTAGAAAATGCAAGCAGCAGTGAGATCAGATGGTTATGTCCTTAGCAATGCTTGTGCCCCTGCTGGATTAACTGAGAGGTTTTTCATGTTGGCACTAACCAAACACATTTAGGAGTGGCACCTGGGCATGACTCATCTTGGTTAAAGGATCAAGACACAATTATCCATCATTGTTTCATTTGCCCCGCTAAAGCTTTCACATTTTTTTATTTTTTAAGGTGTTGGTGTTCGACTTTGGCAGCGAGGTCTACGTGTGGCACGGAAAGGAAGTTTCTCTGAGTGACAGAAAGCTGGCAGTTCAGCTCGGACAGCAGCTCTGGGGCGGGCCTTACGACTACAGCGGATGTTGTGCCAACCCACTGGGGTCTGGTGGGCGTTCAGATGTGACGCCACAGTGAGTACATTTAGGGGGCACCAGGGTGGGATGTGCGGGGTGGGGCAGTTTTTTTTTTTTTTTTTTTTTTCTTTTGTACTCACTGATGACTTGGAGTTCCCATCCCAGGATCGGGGTAGGCCCATATTTTAGATCTATCAGCCGCAGGGCCTCACCAATGTACTTGTGCCCAGTTTCAGTGCCAGTTCAAACTCTATGGACTAAGATGTCAGTTAAACTCGTTATGAAATCTTGACCTGAGCAACATTGCCATCTGCTGGTAGTCGTTGGTAGTGCACAACAGTATGGCTTTGCTCTGCACTTTGCTCTATTGGACTCTTAGAGAAATATTTCTCAACCTAATTGATGATTCAGCACACTGGGGGTCCCCCTTGGTGGACAGACTTGGTCAGGTGACCCACCCCCCATTATAAAGTACAGGACCTCATGGCCCACCAGTGGAAGCCTGTAACCCAGTGGTTGAGAGTCACTGATTTAGTGACGATTTTCCAGCTCCTCAGTGGTCTCGGGGCTTTGCCAGTAGACGTATGCCCAGTTTATGCTTTGGGGGCTAATGACTTCTGCCATTCAAAATAAGCACTTGATATTATGACTAGGGGCAGCACTGCCATCAGCTGGTTCTCCATGGTACTGCACAACTCCACAGCTTTGCCCTTTTGCCCTGTGGGACTGTTTAGAGATTGCCCAGCCATGAGGTGTTGCTTGTAGACTTCTGTCCAGTTTAAGCGCCATCTTACATTCCAGCTGGGTGGGAGCTGGAGGGTCTTCATCTAATCAGAGCACACAAAAGCTCAGTTTTGGCAGCACTGCCATCTGAAGCCTCTTGGTGGTAGCACATCTACCGCTGAGGGTGAGGTGGCTCTCCATGGTCCTGAATGTTGACTACTTTGTTGAATCCCCCCTTTTTTTTTTTAAGCTTGACCCCACCAGTGGAGAAACAGCAGATGCCAGCCTGAGTGCCCAAGTGGCAATGAAGACTTCCTGTTGTCACTCTGTTCCCTTTTATCTTGTCATTTCACACATTTGAAGTGTCACACGGGCGTCTGTCACTCATTCACCTTTGAACCTCATCAATTTCAGGGAGGGTGAAGCCCGGCCGGAGTGGACTATTTTTGGGCGCCTGTCGGAGCACAACGAGACGGCCTTATTTAAGGAGAAGTTCCTCGACTGGAGTGAAACCAAGGCAGTCAAGGAGGAGCCGGCGGTGGAAAGCAAGGTAGGCTGGAATATGGGCAGCTTACTGGTCAAGTCTTGGGCATTGGCAGCTCTTCTGCTGCCCTGGAGGGCCTGCTACCCACGTGTGACTCTGACAGGTAAGGGTCTTCTCTCCCGTGCAGAGTCTTGCGGTGTCCACCTCCGAGGCGGAGCTGAAGCCGTTCGATGCCAAGGAGATGATCGCACCTTGTGATGCCCCCACCAAGATGGTCCTGGAAGGCCTGAATGTGCAGAGGGGCTATGGCCTCATCGAGGTGGAGGACAGGAGGCAGGCGGAGCTGCGCACGGTGGGCATCGACGTCTGGCACATCCGGGAGTTCGACTCGGCCGAGATCCCCCGAGCGAGTGTAGGCCAGTTCCACGAGGGTGACACCTACGTGATCAAGTGGACCTACACCGTCACGTGTCTGGGTGAGTGTGGACGGACCACCACGCGGCTCCCGGTCAGGGGTCAATAATTCTTTAATGGACGGGTGATGATGGTCTCCACGTTTGTGAATCACTTTCTGTTTCGTTTCTCATGCTTGTCAACACCTCTGTGTGGAAATTCAAAGTACCAAACTGCCCAGGGAGCCACGGCCGTCTGCGTTGTGCCATCCAGTGACTTGCTCATTGTGCCAAGGCAATGCCATCTGCTAATGTCGTGGTGCTGACGTTCATCACAACAGTCAGGTGTTCATTGCAGGAGCCCGTCCGGCCGTTTTGTGAGGGATGGTGGGCCGCACTTCTGATCTCAAAGTGCCACAATTCGGTTTGAGCACAGATGTTTGTCATTTGTCACATGGTCCCCAACCCCTTCTTTGAGTATTTTTGCGTCATTTTGTAAAAGCTGCTGGCCTCAGGTTTTTTTTTTTTTAATGCTGCCCCCTAGTGGTTGTCTTTTTTTTGTGGTCCTCACTTTCCTTTGTGTTCTACTTTGTCACCCAGTTGGTTTATTAAAGACTTTATGTCACGGACCCCAATTTATGGTGACTAGTGGGACACACGTTGAGCTTGCCTGGCATTTTCCTTGGCTTCCTGATCTCTTTTTAAAGCTGAAATTGTAATTCTCTCTCTCTTTCTTTTTTTTTTTTTTTTTTTATCCCATTTAGTTGGGAAGCGGCAGAAACCGGAGCAGCTGAGCACCAGCGGGCCTGGTAAGGAGAAGTGTGCCCATTTCTTCTGGCAAGGACAGCACTCCTCTGTTAGTGGGAAGGGCACCTCGGCACTGACCACGGTGGAGCTTGGCAAACATCGAGGAGCTCAGGTATGACACTTTGTGGTGATCGGTCAGGTCTCGTGGGCCGCAGAGGGTCCGGTCAAAACTCAAAAGCGGGCAGAGGTTCCATCATGTTGTCACTTTATGTCAAAGGCTGACATTGAGGTGCTCAGGTGTGGCATTGCTTCGGCCAGTTGGGTTGAAATCCAAGAACTTGGAGACCAATGACCACATGTGGAGAACATCAGCCGGATCTGCCAGGCGCCACCAGTGCTGACCACACTGTATCTGCCACCTCATCATTGCCATGCTTTAAAGATGATGGAGGACTGACAGGTGGACTCCTGAATGTCCAAAGTGTCCGCAGTCCACATGAGCATCAAGGGGTCAAGTGCCAGCTTGGTTACACAGTGTCACAGAATGGGCATCTGGTTTACATAAGGAAATGCCACAACCCGAGAGCCCAAGTGAGTGACACGAGCACCCAAGTCAGCGTGTGATGGCACATTGGGGGAAAGCCAAGTCCGATCATGTGACACCACTGTCGGATTCCATGAATCCAGGAGTTTGGAGTGAAGATGTAAACTGACAGCCGTAGTCGGATTAGGAGTCGGTGCCAAGAAGAACCCGACACGGATTGAGGAAAACTCTGGAAGGGGCATCTCGTTCAGGTTATGTGAGGCCTTTTCAGACCAGAGGAGAACCTCAGTTAGAAGAACAAAAGCAAAATGAATTGTGTGGTTCCAGAGAGAAGGATCCCATGTTGGACAACAGGACAGCAAAGATGAAATGGCATGAAGTGAGGCTGTGGACTGAAGACCCAAGTGAGACCCAAAATCGGATTATGAGACAAGAACACACCGAGAACCCAAGTCACCATTTATGGATTCAGGGACTGAGAACTTCAGGTGACACTCGCAGGCTCGGATTGTGGTGTTCAGCAGACATGGAGAGGCTCTCAGGTGTGGCATTGCTGATCTCCTCGGAGCGGCCAGTTGGGTCGAAATCCAAGACCTTGGAGACCATGACCACATGTGGAGAACATCAGCAGGATTGTAAAAGTCCATCGAATGAGAATTCCGCCGATGTGTGTGATGTCGGAGATGGGGGACCCACCTCAGTATCTACAAAGCCAATCCTCTGAGAGTTTTAAGGAATTCTGAGTCGGATTGCATGGAGGAAGAAGATGTGAAACCACAGACGGAGCGCTGCTGTCAGGTTATGTGAATCCATTAATTGGGAATGCAAGTGGCTTGAGATCCATAGTCAGACTAGACGGCGGTGGAGAGAAGAACCCGACATCGATTATGGAAAAACTATGGAATGAACATCTCGGTCTGACTACACAACGCCACAAATCCAATCACCATTTCAAGCAATAAGAGCGCATTGTGTGGACCCTTAGAGAAGGAACCCACGTCAAATGATGGGACGGCACGGAATGATACACATGCTGGACTAGAAATTCCAAGGAGATGAAGTAAAACTGTGGATAAAAGACTCCAATCAGATGAAGCCGTGAGAGCCAAAGTCGGATTATGAGACGCCACACATCGAGAACCCCACGATGCTATGTGTGGGGCGCCAACATCAACGTATAGAAAGCTGTGGACTGAGAGTTGTAGGAAATCCTGTGAAACCACGGAGTGACCGCCGCAATCGGATTACGTGACAACGTGGCAGAGACCCTCAGCACTGTGGTCACTTGAAGCCACAATGTCGGCTGAACTCCCGTTTTAAGAGGAGGACCAATCAGATTCTAGTAATCCGAATGAATTATATGAAGCCATGAATGGAACACCAATGAGAATGTAGACGGGGTCTTGACACGGAGGGTCTCACGGAGGTTCTGTGACACCACCGGGGATGTTTCACAGACTAAGCCGCTCCGTCTCATTAGTGTAATCCCAGTTAACCCTTAAAAGTTGCATCAGATGATATGGTGGCACAGATGCCATCTGGCATCACAACACCGTGGATTAGCAATTCCAACACGTCTGCTCAAATCCTATCAAGCACTGAGAGCCAAAACCAAATTCAGTACTCGCCAGGTGCTTTGATCTTTGCTCGGATTATTTGAATTCATGGACTGTGGACCACCCTCGGGTCCTACAAAGCCAAGGACTGAACATCCCAGGAATTTGCTATATGTGAAGCCCAACTGACACGACGGGGTTGGTGGGAGAATCTGACACACCACTGACTGAGCGTCTCAAGGTAGATGGCAGAAGGTCACCGAGTGAGTGACTATATCATACCCCACAAAGCCCCCCAGCTAAACAAAATAACAAATCCGGGTTCAATTTGGTACACGATGAACAGAGAATCTACATCGGATTAGGGGGTCTCACCCATCTGTATGATCATGAGGGGCTGCATTCTGGTCCAAGGTAGGCGCTCAGTCTTTATCATCACTCATCTCTGGCCATCTTTGTCACCATTCATCTTATCACAGACTTTCCATGTCACACTTCTCCCATGCCACTGGTCAGAATGGAGGTCCTGCCGACTACGCTACAGAGTGTGGCCATCTGTGTGGTGATATTTGAGTCCAGAAGGACTTACACCCCAGATGGTGCCTGACGACTGATTCACTCAGTCCGTGAGATCATCCAGGGTTGGTTCCAGTCCCCAGTGCTGCCAGGGTTATGGGTTACGCTGGGTCAGATGGTAAAGCCATGGGCATCTAGCTGTGTGGCACATTTCTATATCGGTGTATTCTTGGGGTATCTTTGGGAGGACCAGAGAGATCCTTTGTAAAAGGATTACAAAGCTAAACCGCCAACATGTCTTACAGGTGCTGGTGTCACAGGGCAAAGAGCCGCCATGCTTCCTTCAGCTCTTCCAAGGAGGACTGGTCATCCACAGTGGGTGTCGGGAGCGCGAGAGCACAAATAAACAAGGTGTGGACCATTAGGGGTGGTGGGCATGGTCACCTGCAGCGCCACACCAACCCTTCCTGACTGTCTTTTCCTGTTGCTCTGCCCATTAGGTCACCTGGACACCTGGCGTCTGTTTTGTGTCAGAGGCGAAGTCCCCGTGGAGGGCAGCTTGTTGGAGGTGGCTTGTGCCAGCTGCAGCCTGCGTTCCAGAGTCTCCCTCGTTCTCCTCAACGCTCACCACGGCACCCTCTACCTCTGGCATGGATGCAAGTCCCAGAAAGCTGTTAGAGACGTGGGCAAGGCGGCAGCTGAGTGCATCAGACAGTCGTGAGTGTAGACAGAGTGCCAGCTAGTGGTGCCATCTTAATGACAAGTGGCCGTCAGTCCCCACTTGGGTTTATTTTACAATGTCAGCTCTGGTCATTGGGAAAGGAACCATATAACAATTAGAGAGCCTGACTCCTCCAGGGTGGCATTGCCTGGAATGGTATTGTCAAGACATGTCAATGGGGGGCAGCAGTGAGCACATAAGGAAGATGATGATGATGATGATGATTGAGTAGGAAAGGCGCTATATACAGGCAGCAGTGTGGTCTCAGTGGACATTTGAGGGGGTGCAGGGCACCAACTTTCTGTCATGAATGGATTTTCTGTTTCTCCCCACCATTGTCAGGTGCCCCCCTGAGTTGGGACTCCAGAGCGGCAGTGAGGTGACCACCCAGGAGATCGAAGAGGGGGCAGAGCCCAAGGAATTCTGGGAGGCGCTGGGAGGTCGGAGCCGAAAAACCTATGACTGCATGTTACAGGGTGAGGTGGGCAGGTGGCAGCTTAGCAGAGCGCCTCCTGCTGGTGGACAAGTATAGCCAAAGTGCTCGGGCATCGGTGGTGCCAACACTCAGGGTGCAATTCCCCCTTTTTCTCTTCTGCAGACCCCGGGAAGTACAACTTCACGCCTCGTCTGTTCCACCTGAGCGCCGCTTCTGGAGAGTTCACTGCTGAGGAGCAGCTGTCTGCCGCCATGGTGCCCGATGTAGTGGTCGCCATGCCATTTCTGCAAGAGAACCTGTACTCTGTGCCTCAGCCAGGTGGGCTTCATTTCTAATGGGTGGGCTAGATGTCAGGGTTCACCGAGGGGTTGGTATGTCAGTATGGTTTTGGGTGGCCAGGCAGTTACCTCTTCATTTCTTTGCAGCGCTCTTTCTGCTTGATAACCGAATGGAGGTGTACCTGTGGCAGGGCCAGGCAGCGGGTGACACCGACAGCACCGGCTCGGCACAGATCCGCTGGGACCTGGAGAGGAAGTGCGCCATGGAGACTGTCCTACACTACTGCCAAGGTGTGTGTGTGGAATGAGAAAGTGACCTGCTGCCCCCTGACTTGGCATTAAAGTGAAAGGTGCTATAAACATTAGGATGGCAAAATGGCCACAGTGACAGTGAGTTGGCCTGTAGCAGTAAAACGCATGGCAGACAACTGGCCCCAGTTAAGTTTATTGCATGGCAGCCAAAAAGAAATGCCTAGGCAGGAGACTTTAGAGTGGGCACCTGCGGCAGGATCATGCCAAGAAACTTGTGGGTACCGCGTCCAGCCAAGACTCTGCGGTCTTTGTGTCCTGTTGGACTGGTGTGCCCCCCCCAAAGGGCACTGATCAGCTTACCCCTTCACATCTGGACCTTCTCAGATGCATTCCTGGAGTGGCACACATTGTTTGGGCAAAAAAATAGGCACTGCTGCCACCTAGTGGTTTAGACTGGCAGTGACTGATGACCATGGAGGTGATCAACTGTGTTTTTGTGGCACAGGCCGGGCAGCTCAGCACATGCCCATCTCTCTCTCTCTCTCTCTCTACCATTAGAAAAGAATCCCAAACGCCCACCCAAAGCCTACCTGATCCACGCTGGCGCCGAGCCGCTCACCTTCACCAACATCTTTCCTCGCTGGGAGGTCCAAGCCACACGTCTCAGTCAGGTAAGGACCCGCCCCTCTGCCTTGTCTCTGGTGCCCACTGTGGTGCCACTCAATGATTGGTTCTGCTTGTCTCAACAGGCAGAAGCGCAGAGCAGCAAAGTGATCCTGGTACAAGATGCCCTCGCCAGGCTGTGCAAGACCCAGTACTCCATGGAGGAGCTGCTGGCGAGGCCGCTGCCCGAGGGCGTCGACCCCCTTAAGCTGGAGGTCTACCTGTCGGATGAAGACTTTCAGGTTTGTGACTTGGGGGGGTTCACGGGCTGAGCCCACTGGGCCACACTGGCAGTCCGCTGACCAGCTCGGAGTTCACTGGTTTAAATGGCGCGTCCCACTAAGCCACACAGGCAGGTGGGGGTCTTGTTGCCGTTCAGCTGGCCGAAACCCACCAGACCACACTGGCAGCCAGCTATCCAGCTGCCATTCAAAGTGGGGGTCCATAGCCTTAACTCAGTGAGCCAGAAGTGAAGCCCAAGGCATAGGGTTCATCTTGAAGCTTACTGGTTTGAAAAACTGGAATCCACTGGGCCATACTGGGATAAAGATCACCAGCTGGTGTTTAAATTGGGAGCAGACTGAATTTCAGCACAGTAACCAGTGAGCCACAGTGGGGGGTCCGCTGATCAGTGGCGACCTGAAAAGGGAACTGACTGGTTGGTGACATTTAACCCATTGAGCCATACTGGGAGTCAGGCTGGCTCTTCAGCTGGTAGTCAACTGCTTTGAGGGGGGGGGTCCTCTGATCAGCAGTGACTTGAACTGGGGGCCCGACAGCTTTAAGTTGTTTAACCCATTGAGCCGCACTGAGAGTCGGGGGTGCAGGTCGGTGGCTTAGCTGGTGGTCAACTGGTCTCAAGCCCAAAGTCTAATGGGCCACACTGGGATCTGAACTGGGAGTCGACTGGTTTGAAAATCTTGTAGCACTTAGCCGCACTGGTGGTCCGAGGGTGAGTTGTGGTGGAAATGGGAGCCAACACCAGAAAAGAATCCCAGCTGCTATACCCCCCACCATCAGAGGGACTGGAAGTCCAAACCAGTATCCTCCATTTTGAAACCCAGTCTGATGGGTGGGCTCCCAATGTGGCTCACGGGGGTGAGCCTTTTAAACCAGTGGGCTCCAAGTTCAAAACGGCCGGTGAGCTTTGGCTCGTCTTGTGTTCTGTGCCCGCCTGTGCCCACCTCCCTGTTTCTTTAAATTTTTGCCCATTTTTCTCCTCAGAGGGTCTTGGAGATGAACAGGGACGAGTTCAACGCCCTCCCGGCCTGGAAACAGCTGAACCTGAAGAAGAGCAAAGGCCTCTTTTAAGGCGCCCTGGACAGCCACTCTGATGCGGGGGTCCGCTCTCCAGATGGGGGAGCCAGGTGGGCACCGTGCCATTTTCATTCCTCGACTTTGGTTTGTAGCAGCAGGGGGGCGCTTTTCTCTTTGACTCTTTCAATGCACTCATCACTGCCATTGGACGCCTGCCATTCCTGCCCACAGGGACCCCCAAGACTGATGGGGGCAGCTGATTTACAGAGGACGATGGGGACATTTAAGTGACAGTCAATGAACAGTGAGGTGCCAGCACTGGTGGAGCAGATGCCAAACGGTGGGCTTGGTGGTCTTCCTATGGGGGGGGGTGCCTGGCTGTGCTGTAGCCCCCGATAGCTGCCATCTGCTGTGCTGCCCCTCGGACATTTCATTCATCGCCCTTTTCATTTGCCCACGTGACTGGCGCCGTCCGCAGTGGACTAATTTTGATGTTCATATTTGTTTTTTTGATTTTATTTCTTTGTGTTTTTCTTTTATCAGATATTTTCTGTTTTACTTCTTATTCGAGTTATAAATCGTTTATCCCACTGAGCCCCCCGGACGTCTGCTTATCACATTGAATTTGAACTGACAGCCCCCTGCGGTCCAAGCCCCTTAACCACTGAGCCAGACAGGTGGTCAACAGCTCGGGGGGATTCAAAAGCCCACCATCCACTGGGAGCATACTGGGGGTTTCAATGTGGAGCACCCCGACCCCCCCATCAGACTGGATTTCAACATGGCAGTTACTGGTTTGAGCTTCAAGCACCCCTGATGGCTTGGGGTGCAGACTGGGAGTTTACTGGTTTAAAAAGCTTAGTGCACTGGGACTCGACCTGACTGGTTTGAAATCCCATAATTCCCTGGGCCAGCTGTGAAGCTCCAGAAGACACAGGTGGGCCGCAGCCCAAATCGAAGGGTCACCTGTGTGCCCTGCGCCAGGCCAGATTAAGACCACCACAGGCCTCAATGCAACGTGCAGACCCCCGCTGGTTTAATGCAGCGCAGTGTTTCACACTCTCGTGTTTGGTGGGCAGAGACTCGTTTCAGCGAATTGGGGGTCCCTGATTTCAGCTCATGAAGATTCAATCATTTTATTCAGTGGGGGGGGGTTGGATTTTTGAAAAGTCTCCTTGTCGTTACGGACCCCTGGCTGCGTACCCAGAACTCCCCGCTGGCCGGTCCACCCCACTGCTGCTGGACTCGAAAGCCCCTTAGTGCGGTGTTGGCACTGGATGGCCCCCTCATTTCTATTGTGTGTGATTCTGTGATGGGTGGGCACTCGTCTGGCCCTCTGAGGCCCACTGCCTAATAAGTCGTGTTTGAGTCCCACTGCTGCCAACTGCTGGGGGGTACCAGCTGAGCTTGGCACAGCCCTGAGTGAACTCCTCAGCCTGCCAGTTCACCGCTGGCATCCTCACCGGTGAAACTGAAGCTGGGAAAAAAAAAGAAAAGAATGGAAGACCCTAAGATGGCGGGCAGCGCAGGCCCAAGAAGCACACAACGCCATCGCCTCTCTGCACTCAGTCCTTTATGTGCTAAAAAAAAAGAAAAAAGTACAAGTGGGAGAGCAGGAATGGAGAAGAACGGCAAACGCGGAAAGGCGGAGAGGATTAGCTGCAGTTCCACAAAGGAGTCACTGGAGGGCGACATTCTCAGTCTGCGCAACAAGAAAAGACAAAACGAAACGAAAAGAAAAGGGAAACGAGCAGCGCAGCGGCAGCCTGGGAGTGTCCTGTCGAGACTAGGGCTCCGCCTCCTATCCTCCCCCGCCCCAACCCCCCCCCACACCGGCGGCACCCATTGAGTTCATGAAGAGGTGACAAGGTGACGGAGCGCCATCTGGTGCCAGAGCCTTGGCTTTCACTGGAGTTTCTCCTGCAGGGGCTGACAGCAAGTTGACATCAGAACTGGATGAGGGAGGCACTGAAGAACATCACCTGGGAAGCTCGGCCCACTCTGGAGTGTCAAATGAGGTTTCACCTTCAAATGCCCCCCGCTTTGCCACCAGGTCCTCTGCGCCCCCACAGATTCTGCAGGATGAATTGGAGTGGATGGCAGTCCTTGGCATTTTGGCCACAAGATGGCACACATGCTCAGTTTCGAAAGACCCTTCACAAGTGTCCAGCGGGCATCCGAGAAATCAGAAGTCATCAAAGTTGGCAACTTGGACGCTGCTAGCTATGGATGGGTGCAGCGTGGAGGCGAGAGGCCCACCGGGTCCACTCTCTGGGGTCTCGACTTCGGGGCTCCCACTAAATGGCCGACTGCTGCTGCCGAAAGGAATCGCACGCCAACAGGTTTCGCTCGGGCTCCGCCGCCAGGGCAGCTTCCCGCAGGATGGTGATGTGGTCCTCAGCTGCGTTGAGGGACTGGTCGATCCAGTCCATCGCCCCGGACATGTGGCAGGCATTCCTGGTCACCAGAACCAAATGGCTGACCGATAACAGGAGAGCTGTGGCCCTGCAACAGAAACACAGAAAGGTCGGGAAACGCAAGGGCCAGTTGGCACACTGGTGTAGTACCAGACACCGCCGGCAGGGTGGACTACCTGGCATCGAGCAGC
The DNA here is from genome assembly GCA_026402145.1 of Polypterus bichir lapradei. Lineage (NCBI taxonomy): Eukaryota > Metazoa > Chordata > Cladistia > Polypteriformes > Polypteridae > Polypterus > Polypterus bichir. Next base: position 2,368,324 of record JANRMT010062851.1, on the reverse strand, counting down.
TTAGGGTCCAGCGGCGGGTACATCGATCGCACCACGTCGTCCACCCTGCAAAAGAAGACGAGAATGAGAGGGCGGCCACGGCCAGCCAAGGGGCGAGGAGATCGGCAAGGACAGCAACTTCACTGACCTGGGGCTGATCCTCTTGGCCACCAAGATGATGTCACTGAGACTCGCCGGGGCTTTGACTTTGGCGCCGGACCCCATCGTCATAGCAACCAGCTTCTCAGTCAGGGTGTGGCAGATCTGTGAAGGACAGGAGGGCCGTCAAGTGAGAATACGTGAAAGAAGACGAAAACGAGGAGGAGGAGGAGGAGGAAGAGCGGGTAGCGTCTTACCTTGAGGATGGCGATGCAGTGGGAGACGAGACCCCTAAACGGAAAGAAAGGCAGAGCAAAGAGTCAGATGGCGTTCTGTCCTCCTCCACCTTGAAGCTTCAGTTTTACCACCCGTTGCTCCTCTCGTTTCGGTGTTCGGTTGCCCTGCGCTTTGCCCTCTCAGCTCTTCAAGGAGATCAAGGCAGGCGCAGTATTGGCACCCTCTAGTGGGGAACCTGCAGCCTGCATGCCAACAATTCTGGTTGGTCTCAAATGAAGTACAAACTCCAAGAAGATCAGAGAAGGTCATCCAAGAGTTGGGAACTTGACTGGCCGTGACCTCCATTGTGCCCAGTCCTACTGGTTTAATGGCAGGAGTCGATACTCTTAAATTGGCCGGGTCCGAGTGAAGGAGTGTGCCCCCCTCATTGACTGGCATCCTGCCCTGGGTCGGTTCCTGCCTTGTCCCCAGTGCTACTGCATTATGCCTCAGCTTCCCATGATGCCCAGCTGGCTCGAAGGGGACTGGAAAATCAGTGTCTGGAGGAGCACTCCTGCCACCTCGTGCTGAAACAGAGAACTGCACTCCACAGCAAGAGGCAGGAGCTCAAGTGCCATCTCTGAACGGGTGGCACACCTTCTCATGTTTAGTCCACCCTTACAGCCGGTGCTGCCAGGACAGGCTCCAGGCGTCCACCACCCTGAACAGAACAAGATTGCTATGCAATGGATGGATGTGGACTGCTGCCCCCTAGTGGTTAAGCAGTAAACTGCACCCTAAACCAGGCCGAGTGGGCATGTGTGGGGGTGTGCCTTGAGATGGTCTGACTGCCATGACCCTGAAAAAAGGGGGCTATAAAGTGAGCGGATGAATGGAGGGAGGGATGCTGCTGCTGCTGCCACCTTGTGGTGAAACAGTGCATTTTCACCCACGGCTGCCATAAATGGGCCTACAATGAGTGGAGGGAGGGATGGATGGTGCTGCCCTCTAGTGCTAAACAGTGGCATGAACTCGACAACAAGAGGCAAAAGCTTGAGATGAGAATTGGCTCCCAGTGTGTGTTTATGAGGGTCCTGTGCTGGACTGGCACCTCAGCCTGGCTAGTTTCTGCTGGGACATGCCATGCCATGCCATGTGCCTCCTCCCACTGGATAAGTGGGTAGAAAATCACTGGCTAAGTAGACACTGCTGCCCTCTAGTCTTAAAATGGTGAACTGTATATCACATCTAGAATGAGTAGTGCAAGTGGCACTTCTGAATTGGCTACAGGTGTGCCACACAGTTACAGCAGGAGGGCTGCCAGGAGCCACCCCTTTAACCAGAATAAGAGGGCCGTGTGAAGGGTGGATGCATAGAAGTGCCCCCTAGTGGTTAAACAGTAAATGACACTCTAAAACAAGCTTGAGCTGAGAATTGACTTTGAGTGGGCATTAGTTTGTGTGCCCTGCAGTGAACTGGCATTTCAGTGAGGTTGGTTCCTGCTTTGTGCCCCATCCTGCTCGGACTGGCTCAGGACCCGCCCTTGGATTAAGTGGATTCTACAAATGATTATATCTTAGAATTGCTACAATGGATGCCACAACTCATAAAGTCACGTTGTGTGGCCCCGAGGTGTCATATGGCTCTGTGTGACGTGTCCCTGAAGTTCCCTGATTACTTGTCTCGCCTCTAACATCACAGATCACTGGCCTGCCACCAGAGGGCTTCTGTGAGTCATAAGAGTCCACACAGGTAGGCCATGTGAGTGACAGCTCCTCCTTTAATGCCCACAGTAAGCTGGCACTGAGCACAGCAGTGCCAGTCTGCACCTTCCACTTGGACCCCCAGCCTGACAGGGTAAGTGACCCCTAAACAGGCTCCTCCACATCCTTTCTTGCATGATACATCTGAGCTGCCCCTCAATGGCCCGGTCATCAAGGGCCGACCCACACGACGGCCATCAGGTGTGACAAAGCAACTTCAAGTAAGTGGCCACCCACGTGCCCAGCGGGCCCAGACAAACCAAAGAATGACATCAATAAAGTGCACCGTACGAGGCGTCCTCGATCCAGTCCTCGTTCTCCAGGATGGCCTCGATGTGAGGGTTGGTGATGACCACGTCGTCCAGTTCAAGCTCCGAGGGCTCACTCTGGGTCTCCATGGCGCTGATGAGATCCACTGTGGGCCTGAAATGAAACGGCACAACTGGTAAAGGGGTCTCAGAGGGGCACAAATCAGCAGAGCAGGTGGCAACGGTGGGATTTCAGTTATGTGGCCTGACAAGCTGCACCAGCAGAGGGTGCCATCTGTGGCAAAGAGTGCAAACTCAAGCGGGGGGGGCAGGATTTGGGTCATATATAGCGCCTTTCTACTGATTCTTCATTTTGCAAATCAGAAAGAAACGATACAATAAAAAAGGACGAGGAGAGGGAAAAAAAGTCCAATGAAGCAAGACGCGGGTTCAAGCAGAATGAACAATTATAAATAAAAGTGTAAAATGAATAAACGTGAAGCAGCCAAGAGAAGAAGGAAATTAACAACAAAGTGTGACACGCAGACGTGACATCGAGAGACAGACGGAGAAGAAAAGGCGCTATAGAAAGAGAGTGAGGGAATGGCCTGACGCAGGAATCCCAGTTTCTTTGTTTTTACTTCACAACTATGGACTGTGGATAAAAAGAGAAGGAAAGACCACTGATCTTAATTTATATAGCGCCTTTCATTAAGCCCACAAGTGTGACAGACCAATGGCAAAAATTCATTTGCACAAGTATGTGAGGGAAAAACAAAAAATCACAAATTAAAATAAAATTTGAAAAAAATGGACACATTATGAGGATTAAAAAAGCAAAATCACAAAGAAGAAGAAAAGGAAGAGGACGCGACGGGGAGGCCGCCATACCACAGCCCACCACGAGGGGGCACCAGGACTTACCTGGAGTTGAAGTGGTGCAGGAGGTCGGCAGGGCGGCAGTAGCGCTGTCTGCAGACGACCACCAGGGCCACAAACGATGCCAGGAAGATGGTGGCCAGCACGCCAATCGCTACGATGACAACCGTCTCCATGGCAACACCGGGGAGGTGGAGAAGCATCAAAATGATGAGACACCGGTGGGGGGGGCACTGCCACGGCTATGGCTGCATGTTTACCTGCAAAAATCAAAAAGGGGCGAGGGGTTAAACGTGGAGTCAGGTGTCCATGGAGATGGAATTATGGGATGATATGAAAGGGGGCGGGGCTTCCTTCACACGCTCACAAATGACACTGTATGGCCGGTCATTTCGGGGACGGCGCAGACTCAGAGGCAGCAGGTGGCACTGGCACCCAGTGACTGTTGGTAACCAGAAATGACGGACTGATGCCCACCACAACTACCACCACAGGTACACCAAGAAAAGTGGGGCTTCAGAGGGTGGCTTCAGTTCCTGCCATCATCCAGAAGGTGGCACCACCTGCCCAATTGTCAGCAGCCAGTGGCCCTGGATAGACAGACTGGTGGGTGCCCCCAAAACTGCCAAACCCACCCATCACATCTCCCCCCCCCCCAACCCCCCCCAGTTTTGACTGGGCTGAGAGTCCCATGCAGGGATTTCCCAAAAACGGTAGGTGGGTAAGAAGGGGAGACGCTAATTGGGTGGCAGGACCCCCGTGTGGCTCATCTGCCCTTCTTTCTTTGCTCACGTCGCTCTGCTGGCCTCGTTTTTCATACTTACCTTGTGTGGCCCGAGAGTCCGTCACACGTCTCGATTCCGTGCCACTCTCTCTGCTTCCCAAAAGCGACACATGGCCTGCAGCGATGACACCTCAGATGCCCCAATCCTGAGCGTGGTGGGAGATCATAGCCACCCCGCTCTGCCAGCTTGTGCCAGTAAAACCCAAAGAAAAACACAAAAGTACAAAGTCGGTGTCGGCTCTCTTACCTCCCAGCCCGGGCAATGGCTGGCGGCAGGTGTGACGCAGCTGCTTGACGGTGAAGGAGTGAAGGTGGCAGCGCCAAAGCAAACAGGAGGCAGCCGCTTGACCTCTGACCAGACAGCTAAACATTAACAGAGCCGAGCAGCACAGGAGGTGGCAGGCAAACAACAGATCAATCATGGCAGGGGGCGGGGTCTGGTAATCACGCCCACTGCATAAGGCAACGCCCACACGACTCTCACAGACCTTAAATGGGCGACGCACCAGGAGGGCTCAGCAGCAGACACTGGAGCCGCCCAGTCAACCAGCTGGACCCACACAATGTGCCCACCACCCGGTCACCAGCTGGACATTAAGCCCTTATTTTTTATTACTTAATGCTTGACGGACTCGCAACATTTGAGGTAAAACTGGTTACATCTCCAGTGGTGCACAGGCAGGTGACGTGACCTGGTGAGGGTCACATGGTGTCAGAGGTGGCATGTGAAGGCCAGAGCCTTACGCACCACATGTTAGTGACACATACTGGACACATGCCACCCAAGGGGGTGCACGTGATGTGCCTACTGGACACATAGGTCACGTACTGGGCACACATGCCACCTGCTGGAGAGACTGGCCACCACTTCATAGGTTTACTTGACACACATACACCCTGCTGGACAGAAGTGGCACATACAGGGCACATGTTGGGCACCACCAGCCAGACAGATAAGGGCCTACTGGTAACACATGTAACCCATGATATTCATGTCTCACACCTGCTGGGCACACAGATAACACACAGTATATGGCACCTGCCACTGGCTAGATAGACTGGCCTGCTGGGCACACATACAAACTGGCACTTGTTGCCCACACATGCTGTACTGAACCCATGCCAGCAACCTGCTGGACATGAATGACACAGGCCGGTCACTCTAACTGGATACATGTCACCTACCGCTACCTGGACAGATATGGGCCTACTGGACACACATCCCATACTGGACACACATATAGCACACAGGACACATGCCACTTGTCACCAACTGAAAACATAAGGTGCTTGTTAGACACATAAATAACACAGTGGGCACCTGCACCTCACATTGGGCATGAACCAAATGCTACACAGTCACACAGCACATTCAGGTCACCTGTCACCGGCTGGACACACATGCTGCATAGCCAAGCTGCCAAGGCAGTGCGCCACCTGCTGGACACTCCTATAATGTGGCTGCCATGATGCCAGGCGCATATGCCCACCACGGATATCGTCATTTCATATGCCTGACGTACATTCCAGCTGCTGGCTACACATACAGAAAACTGGCCACATATGTGACATGCTAGGGACACACTGGTGACGGAGTGAGTGGAGCCATCAATGTCTCTCTTGGCCACTAGAGGGAGAGCTTGAGCTCTGTCTGTGTAGAGTTCTCACTGATTGGCTTACTTCATGGAGCTCTGTAATGTGATTGGCCCGTGAAGTGGGCGGAGCTGCAGAGGTCTCCAGTTGAACACTTTGGATCTAAAAAGTTTCCATGAGCCGTCCAGTCCGTCCGTCACCAAACTTAATAAACCTCAAAGAACACTTCTGTAAAGCAGCTGTGCCCCCCAGGAGGCGGTGGCATCACATTGTGATAATAACAAACATCGCATCATCGGCCGCTGCTCAAATTGTCAAAAATATGGGGACAGCTGAGCTATACTGAGCCTACAATTGGGGTCTGTCAAAGAAAGGCACTATATACAAAAAACAAACAGAAAAAAGGGTGGACATTCCTGCAGAGGGCACTAATGCCCATTTCTGAATTTAGCCACAAAAAAGCTAACACTTGACCCTGAAAACAGAGGAGGTTGGGGACAGAGAAATCTTTGTAAAGGATGAGGAGACGGTGCAACGGGTCACCGGGGGGTCTGGAGTGACCAGAGAGTGACATTCAGAGGGGGCCACGTCAGGAAGCCCAACTTGAACATGAAGTTAGTGAGGCAGGAGACTCGGGTTCAAAACACCACTGGGGTCCAGAGCAGAGCATCAGGGGTCCGCTACATGACATACAGAGGGGGCCGCCACAAGTGAAGTCATGTCTACTGAGGTGTAAAAATGATGAAGCGCCGAGAGCGGGTGACAGAGAAAAGGCTGAAGGGACTTCGTTATATAGCGCCTTTCATAAAGTCCTGTCAGATCAAACTACTAGAGAGAACAAGCCGCACTTGAAATTCTTTATAAAACAGTCGATCTCAGTGTATATAGCGCCTTACAGGAAACCAACTCAAACTATACACAACATTACCAGTTTACCCAGTGCACACTGGCAATGCGTATCCAGACAGCACTGCTCACAGGGCAGGAGGCAGACGTGGGCGGGCACACTCACTTCGGGGGCAATTACTCTAACATGGGTGCAATCTCAACACACCAGATCAAACTTTAGAAAAGAGTGAATTGTATATAGCGCCTTTCAGCATAAGAAACGCTCCACAAAATGGCCCAACACTCGCAGAGCCGCCTAATCCACTAGACGTGGTGGTGGTGGTGGTGGTGGGGTAGTATATCCTAGCAGAGCGGGGGGGCACGGCGGGAACAATGCCTGACACTCTGATTTATCACCAATGACCCAAATCTTTAGGCCTGTGAGACCCCAAAGACAAGAGGGGAACACGCAGACTTCCCGGGCCATTTCATAAGTAAGCCCTTTCTGTATAGTGCCTTTCACAATGAACGTCATCAGCTCCTCTTCACAAAATGTTTGGGAGGATGTGACATTAAATGACACACGGGTGGCACCTGAGGAACAACGTGCTGCAGGTACGCACCCACCTGTCTCAACAGTCACCTGCCCACCTAAACTGGGCCATGAAAAGGCTGGTTAGTGCAGGTCGCTGCCAAGATCTCTGGTTCTCCAATGGCTACAGCAGCCAGCCCCCCATTACTATTCGAGACCCCTTAAAGGGGGGCACCTATGCTTTTCAGAGGAGGCGACCCGATGCCATCGTTGTGCCCTTTGGCTCCAGCTGGCAGCGCTCAGGTTCGCAGCCCCCCCAAATCCTCAATCCCTACCTGGCCGGGTGTCCCCAAGGTGTCGTAACTTGCTGGCTCTCTCTGAGGGGACTCACAGGACCTCCAACACGACATGGCGCTGCCGGGGCTTCTTCTACCGACTGTGACTGAAGCCTTTTTAAAACTCCGAGAAGACGCAGAGTGGGAGGCAGGAGCTTCGGCGCTGAACAGGAATGCGGGGTCTGAAGTAATCATTAATAATAATAACCCCCCCCCCCCCCCCGACCCCCACCTCACCAATAGGATTTAATTTCCACATTCCATGTGAGCTTTACACGCCATTTCCAGACCCCCCAGCCCCCACCCAACCATCAAATCTTTAGGATTAAGCGGCGAGTCAGAATCCTCTGAAGTCACAGGAGCCCCCCGGCACCAGGCACGGACTCCCACCGAACGGGCACGCGCAGCGCGGGCACACGGAGGCTTCACAAAGTGGCGTCAAGCGCGGGCCTGCAAATCCCGAGACTGCAGAGTTTATCAGATGAAGAATGTAAGGGGGGCGGCGTGAAGGGGGCTGTGGGGTGAAGGCGAGTGAGGTGAGGCAGACGACGAAGTCCATGAAAAGCAAGCGCAGTGTGTGTGTGTGTGTGTGTGTGTGTGAACACAGAGCTCGTGCGCGGACCGTCATGGGCAAGTCAGGCGGCGACGCTTTTGAGACCCCCTGTGCGCACACACACACACACACGCCGCTGCGCAAACACAGAAAAGCCGCAAAAAGTCCCTGTGGAGTTCAGCAGCTTGGGGTGGCGCGGTGGTCAGCGCGTCTCCCTCTCGGTTTTAGCGGATGGCGTCCCCGTTATTACGGAATTCAAGCTTCTCTTTCTCGAGTTCTTGACGTTGTCAGGTTGGCCTCGGTCTTCTCGCGCCCCTGATTCCGAATTTGATTAAACGCCCTCAGCAATGGGTTAATACACCGATATGACAGGAGACAAATTATTACTGGAAGGAAAAAAAAATCAGCCCCCTAATAACCAGGACGGCGGGTCCCGAGAGCCATCAAAGTGGCACCTGCCAGTGCCGTTCAGTGTCGCCAACAGTTTTTCAAAGTAGAGTCACCAGCGCGTGTGCAAAAAAAAAAAAAGTTACCTAAAGTCGCTAGCTGACGTCATTCCCTCATTTGCATATCCCCCCTTTTTAAACTCCGCCTCATTTATGTCCGCTTTGTGCTGCTTTGATTTAATCGGCCATAACTTCAACATTCATGTGCCAGCCCTCAAAGTTAAGGTCAGAAATTTCTCCTTGTAGAGTTTTTACACCCTTCTCTTCACATATGATATAGCCAAAGCCGGATTAAGACCCCCACAGACCCCTGGGTGGGTGATTTAGCAGAGAGCTGATCGTACGTTTAACTCCCGGTCGTTTAATGCCGTGCGGTTTGTGTCACTCGTTTTCAGCGTTAGACTCGGTTGCATTATTTGGGGGTCTGGGTTGTTGGGGGCTATCTCACTTGGTCATTTCGGCTTACAGATTCTCAATCATTGAACGCCCCCCCCCCGATTAATTCTAGCATGCGGATACTTCGTTGTTTCATCGAGGGTCAGATTTTGGCGATGGCAGGGCGGGGCAGGCGTCGGGTGTGCAGAACGGCACTCGAACACCAAGACACTGCGCTTTAATTCTAGCAGCGACGAAGAATTATATGCAGGTTTCTAATTCTTTTAATTTTACATTGTTGGTCCCAAAACAGTGTAACTGAGTTTCAAGGGTTAAAAGGGATTAACGTAGAAGGTTTTACTGAAATTCAATGAATCACAGCGCATAGAAATAGAATTACATCAAATTACAATGACAAAGCGCCTCAACAGGCCTGTAAGAACCACCGAGAGAGGGGACAAGAGACAGGGTGACAGAGAAAAGGCTGACGGGACCCTTCGTTATATAGCGCCTTTCATAAAGTCCTGTACAGATCAAGCTACTATAGAGAACAACTTCGTAGTAAGCAGCATTTTGAAGTGCTTTATAACACAGTCGATCTTAGTGTATACAGCGCCTTACAGGAAACCAACTCAGACTGTACACGATGTCACCAGTTTACCAAGTGCACACTCGAAAGCTTGCATATTGTAATCTTTTTAGTTAGCCAATAAAAGGCGTCATTTTGCTTGGCTCTTCTCTACAAGTGCACACTGGTAATGCATATCCAGACAGCACATAGGGCAGGAAGCAGACTTGCTGCCACACTCACTTGGGGGACAATTACTCTAACATGGGCGCAATCTCAACGCACCAGATCAAACTTTAGAAAAGTGTTAATTTTATATAGCGCCTTTTAGCGTAAAAACGCTTCACAAAATGGCCCAGCATTCTCAAAGCCACGGAATCCAATTAATGTATGGGTGGGGTAGCAAATCCTAGCAGCACGGGGGCACACGGCAGGAAGCAACGCCTGATGGGGCGCCGATACCGCGACAGCCTGACGATTTCTTGCCGTAACAATTAATAAACAGCACAGTGCTGTACAGTGCAACAGAAGAAAACAATAAAATCCTAACTTCAAGTGTTATTAATGGATATCACAAATAATGCATTCTACACAGCACACATACAAGACAGATCCATCCATCCATCATCCAACCCGCTATATCCTAACACAGGGTCACGGGGGTCTGCTGGAGCCAATCCCAGCCAACACAGGGCACAAGGCAGGAAACAAACTCCGGGCAGGGCACACACACACCCCTGTGCACCTAACCTGCATGTCTTTAGACTGTGGGAGGAAACCCACACAGGTATGGGGAGAACATGCACACTCCACAGAGCTACCACTGCTCCACCGTGCCACCCACAAGACAGATCTGAGCGGAAAAATCAAAGAGGCAATTTGAAAATTGTTAACCGAAGAGGACACAATACAAGACGTTTGCAATGGCTTATGGGTAGTGTGAACACGCACAGCGCAATGCTCTTCCGTCAGGCCAGAGGACAAACGAACACACGGGGTGGCACCGCTTGTTGAACAAGGCGCCATAGTGAGAGGTCTTTGGGCTCTTTTTGATGTCTTTTTTTCTGGGGGGTTTAGCCCTGGAGATCTTATCATCTCCGGAGCCCAGCCATCTCAATCCTTGCCTTTCTGTTATCTGATAAGCATGGACAACTTGCCCAAAAGTTCACAGGGGGACCCCAATGCACAACCTTCAGACACCAAAACTCCACGGGGAACCCCAATTAGTTGTAATTAGGGGAACATTCCACAGGAAAAGGACTGGCAGCATTAATGGGGGTTTAAGATCCCAAATAAATGATAAAGCTAGTGACGCCCCTGGTTGGCACACTCCGCTTATTGTTTATGAGGAGCAGGTAAAGGGTACTGGTCACCTCTTAGGTCATTTCAGCCAAGTGATAGAGGGGGCCGAAAGTCACTTTATAGCACTGAGCTGTAAGATGAGCCCATAAGATGGTGGTCCGCAGTCTGGACTCCACTACAAACTGGTGGGCGCATCTGTCTATTTTCAGAGATTGTAGCCCAGTCCACACCATCCACTGGGGGGTGGTTGCTAAACCCTGTCCTTCAGCAATCAACCCTGGACAGGACCCCTCGCACGTACCCAAAAGTCTTTGTACCACAGAATATGAGGAGGACAGGAAGAGCCACGCGGCCACCGGTAGAACACGGGGCACGTCACGCAGATGTCGCGGTCCCATAGCGGCGAGGCGGCTGCGGTATCGGCGGTGCCAGTTCTGCTGCCACTAATTAATAAACGGCATTGACATTTCTAAACGCATCTCTGATTTTTCATTTTCTTTAACTTTCATCTCTTTTGTGTGCTTTGGGGCAGCTTAACCTGCCGCCACTATCGGTGATTATCCAGCTGCTCTTGCGGCGCCTTTTCCGGCGTCATTTTCTTTGCATTTGCTGTCGGGTCCTTTAATGCTCGGCATTTTCTGATCAAGCAGATTGACCCCTCAAGCCGTTAGTCGCCTTGCGAAGGTGATTGCATTTCGAGCAAACAATCGAGTGGGCAGAGTCAGAGTCCGCCGGGCACGGACTGCCAATCAATCATTTCGCTTTTTCCAGAGCTTTTTTTGGGTTGGGGGGGGGGGGGGTCTCGAAATTTAATCCCCCGGTAACGGAGATTCGACTTCTCCTTATTACATTACTTACTCCAGATCCACTTTAATGATGAAAACGCGAAAGCCGGCAGCTGTAGAAAATAAAATAAAACATAAAAACCCGAGCAGCGCACGAAAAGCGCCGGACGCGCAACTCCTGTGCGAGGAAAGAGCGCCGAACTTACGGTTTGAAGACCCGGCAGGACAGGCGGACAGTTCAGGAGACGCTCGCACGGCATTTCGGGGCGATTCGTTACTTTTGTCTTTTTTCTGTAAGCCGCACCACACACACACCCACCATACAGTTTCTTCACTCAGACCCGGTTCGGTTTTCGCGCTTACCGCTGCTGCAGCTCTCGGTGTCTACAAGCGGCTCCACCACCGCGCAGGCGCGCACCCAAAAGCGCAGGCACGGAACACCCGGCGGCGCGCACTCCCAGGCCCTTCAACTCAACTCGCCCCCTCCCCGCCACCAGCGGGGTAATCGGCTTGACACGGGCCTGCCGTCGTGAAACATCAGCGAGACTCTCATCTGTGCCGCCCCACACTGGCACTTCCAGGTGCACCAAGGCAAACTGAAGTGTGGAGAAGGGAAAGGCAGTAGGGGGCTTATTTAAAGTGTGAATGTGATCACAAGGATAAAGATTAGAAATCGGAACACAAACAGGTACTGTTAAAGGTGATGAGGGGGGCCTCCAAATCAGGGAAGTAGCACCCTTCATGGGGCACCTTGGTCCAGTGTCGGCTCAAGTATTTTTGCTGCCCTAGGCGAAGCTGTAAATGCCCCCCCCCCCCTTGCTTCGAGTAGAATTATTACAGTGAGACCTGTACATACGAGAGAGGCGTCACAAATGGGGAGTTTGGATACAGATCAGTGAATTTACAATTTCAGAACTGCAAGGGGAACTTTAGGTTATTTATAGCAACATCAACTTACAGGACTGTCTCGGAAAAACAGGCGCTTCAGGGGTGCCAGGTTAGAAAACATACAAACTGGGCTGTATCCATCCATCCATTATCCAACCCACTATACCCTAACTACAGGGTCATGGGGGTCTGCTGGAGCCAATCCCAGCCAGCACAGGGCACAAGGCAGGAAACAAACCCCGGGCAGGATGCCAGCCCACCGTATCACCAGGCTTTATTATTCACTGAATGTTTCTCTAAAGGTAAAAAAAATAAATAATTAGCAATCCATACTGAAGTTACTGCTTTACTTGTAACAATATCTGTCAATTTAAATCACCGACCCAACAGCTGACAATGATGGTGACAATCCAGTTATAATCGTAACAACGGTAGCTCTGTAAACATTTACATTTCATTCAAGGCACTGAAATATTGTAAAATAACATTCTTAACATAATCACAAAATTTTAAATAAAGTGTAATAATCAGCTTTAAAGATTTCCCCATATGACCCACTGGTGAGGCCTCACCTGGAGTACCATGTGAAGATTTGGTCTCCATATCAGAAAAGCACCAGAGAGAGTCCCGAGAAGAGCAACCATCCCGTTTCCAGGGCCGAGAGGACGAGACCGGAAGAGTTGGAGCTTTTCAGTTTAACCAAATGGAGATTACGAGGAGACCTGACTGAAGTGTTAAAAGAATCCCAGTTGTTACTTTACAATACAACAAGAACACGGGGACACAGCTGGAAACTTGTTGAGGGCGGATTTCGCACAAATGTTACAAAGTCTTTGTTTGTGCAAAAATAAACGGCCAAGTAGCGTGGAGGACGGCAGGTCTTTAGGGACCTTCAGATCTCGACTGCTGCGTAAACACATTGGATGGATGAGCTCATTGGGCCGAATGGCCTGCGCTTGTCACAAGTTTTCTAATCTTCAGACCTCTGGCACAGAACAGGGAATTGGATGAGGAGTGGGAAGAACATCAGGAACAGAAGAGTGACAAGTCAGGGACACACCGAACGTACAAAGGGCGCCTCCTCATGGCTGAAAAAGGCCAC
>JANRMT010062851.1:2326198-2347467 GCA_026402145.1 Polypterus bichir lapradei | reverse complement strand
GTTGGGGAAAGAGTTTTGCTTCCAATGTGGGCGTTTTAAACATTAATACAAATAGAAGTGAAGAGGCCATACACTGGAAAATCAAACTGTAGAATTCAAGGTTACCATCTATAGGCTTCACGTGAGGCACTCATTCTTTAAAACTCTGGACCAAAGCCGTGTAATGTATCCTTTTAAATAAATCATCTGGGCAAAGTTAAAATTTTAAAAGAAAAAAATAACAAATTTAGTAGAAACAAATGCTAACAGGTTAAACAAAATACAGGGTGAGTCAAAATTATGTTAACACTAATGGATTATTTTTATCTCGACCAGACCTTTCCAGGTCGATGGACAGGCCATGGTGGACCATTGCCAAGGCCTCGACACTCCCCTGATTTGACAGCCTGTGATTTCTAGTTATGGGGTACGGTGAAGGAGCGCGTGATATCAATGACATGAAGGACAGAATATGGACTGTGGTCTCATCTGTTCTCCACGAAATGGTGCTGTTGCTCGTTGGTGTTTGTGCGTTGAACATGATGGCGAACAGGTTGAGACATTCCTGTAAATCATCTTGCACATATGAATGATGTTTTGTGAATAAATGGTCTCCACCATTCAAATGTTAACATCATTTTGACTCACCCTATATAACAGAATCAACACGTGTGTGTGTGTGAGTGTGAGTGTTCAATTACAGAAGTGTTTCAAGTGCTCAGTGGCTCTAACTAACACTCACAAACATTCAGAAAGCCGGACTCACCGTGGTCTACTTTATAGCGTAACTTCTGAATGACAGCCAGGTTCCCACTAACCCGATAAATTCCATCAATGTCCAAACCTGAAAAAACAAAAAACAAAAAAAAAAAAAACATAAAATACCAGCAGGAAAACTTTAAAATGAAAAAGTGCAAGTAACACGGAAAACTAGGAAGAACTTCTTCACAGAAAAACTCATGAGGATCTGGAACAAGTCATGGAGTTGATGTGGAAAGCCCTGACACAGTTTAAGAGTGGGGCGCCTCAGCTATCGGCTAACCAAACAAGCGGCACATGGACTGGATGGTCTCCACTTATTTATGGAACTTAAGGTCTAAGACCTCACATCAGCCTCTTCAATACTGATTGAACGAGACAAAAAAAAGTGTTGAATGAAAGTAATTATTCACCATTATTTTTACATAATACTAGCTGTGTAAGCCTGTGCTGTAAAAAGCCCGGACCCCTAGAAACCATGGATTCTGGCAGTTCAGTCAATCAATCACACCGGTTGTGCATCAGCTGCTAAGTGAGGTTCTCTTTCCTTGGCAGTTTTGTTTTGCCGACGTGCTTGCCTCCGTTGTCTATCAGCGGCTAAGCGAGCTTCTCTCTCATTGGAGGTTTTTTTTTGCTGATGTGCTCGTCTCACTTGTGTATTAGCGACTAAGCGAGTTTCTCTTTTCTCGGTGGTTTCACTTTGGCGACAGAGTCGCTTTCTTTGAGCTTCATGCTGTAGCCTCGCACTTCCAGGCTGGACAGACAGACACATACACTTCCACGCATAGACGTTTATATATAAGATTAGCTGTGTAAGCCCGGCTAACTATTGAAATCGTCAGAAAAAAAATTGAAATGTAGAAATGTCAGGTAATTGAAAAGAACTACTCTGGGCGTCTCTCTCCTAGGAGGATTCGTGTTGCTGACGTGCTGGCATCGTTTGTGCGTTGGCCGCTAAGTGACTGTCTTTCTTTGGAGGATTCGTGTTGCCGGCATGCTCACATCGCTTCTGTATTAGCCGCTAAGCGAGTGACTCTTTCTTCTGAGGTTTCGTTTTGCCGACGTGCTCGCCTCGCTTGTGTATCCTCGGAGGTGGAGCCCTTAGCCCGACTCCACCTCTCACTTCCGGGCTGGACAGACAGACACACACAATTCTACGCAGAGACGTTTTTATATAAGATGCTTTCAGGCATAAACGTCATTTTTGAACATCCTCAGATGTTTCCAGGGCACCATGCTGATCACCACTCATTATTACCCACTGAGAGTGCAGTCCTACTGTTGGCCTGTCACACAAGACGTGCAAAATAATCAAACTAAACTTTAAAAATGAAGACAGAAATGAATTACCTCGTTTCTCCACTGCCTCTATGCACTTTTTCACAAAGCTGGGCACTGTAGAATTCTCCCTCTCACAGAGCGTATTTAGATGGCAACCAAAAACTTGATCTAAAAAAAAAAAAAAAAGAATCCAAACAAACACTAGAGATTAGTAAACTTAAAGCACAGTAAGATGGCCCAAGTTAACTAATGTTTGTCTTCTGCCATCTTAGGGAGGGTACAAATACTGCAGTGTTTTGAGATATGAAATGACTGATGTTTAAAAGAATGTTTACTAATCAGGTCAGGTTAGGGAGTAGGCAACTGGTACAGAGCATTGCCACACCCATCACATGGCAATACAGCTCGGGATTCTGGTTGGCAACCCCCCAGGGCAGACGCACGGTCCAATCCCACCCATCTATCTGCCGCAGCCAGGTGCTATGTGGGTGTCCCCTTGGCCTGGTCCAACCACTCGGGTCCTCAACAATGAGCTGGACCACCCTCGGGTAAAGGCACCACATGGCCGTAGTGCTGTAACTGACGCTCCGTCACAATGCAGGTCATGTGCCTCATTCAGGACTCCATGAGGAACACAAAGTCAAACCAGCGGGACCCAAGGATTCTCCGAAGAGACACGCATGGAGGAGTCCAGTCTTCATCTCAGGTCACTGTACAGCGTCCATGTCTCACAAACAGGAAGCACCAGGACTCTAAAGACATAGACCTTCGTCCTTTTGCCGAGATATTGGGAGCGCCACACACCCTTTTCCAGTGACCTCATGACACCCCTCATGCTCTCCCAATCCGTCTACTGACTTCATTAGAAGAGTCACCGGAGACACGAATCTCAATGCCAAGTTAAGTAAACCTCTCGATGAGGTCGATACTCTCTCCGCAAACAGACACACTGCTGATGGCCGTGCCCAAGAGGTCACTAAAGGCCTCAAGCCTTCCCAATCCGTCTACTGACTTCTAGGGAAGAGTTACCAGATTTATGTTTACTAATAGAGAACGAAAATCAAGCATGCAACACTTTCTACATGTTCTATATGTTAGCATCTTGTAAAGAAAGCGGCGCACACATGTAATGCAGGACACCTCGGTTTGGGGACGATAAAAGGCTTCAATGATTTGTTGCAGGCCAAGTTATTTATTAAGAGAGTATCTAAACTATAAAAGACAACACTATGGAAGTGTGGGTAGCGTAATTATTGAGTGTCATTGGTCAGCCATTAACTGTATGTCGGCGTATTATTATGGCTAAAGACCCCTTTACAGATATACAAAATGTTAACTTACATGTATGCTTAAAATAATAAATCTATTATATATTGCAGTACACTTTATAATCATTCAAACAGTTAATCATGCAAGAACACCCATTTGAAGCCCTCTTTTTGTTGTAAGAAAGAAACTTCTGGGGGCTGTACATGACAACATCACGCACTTCCATAGCACCAGTGTTTGTTTAAAAAGGCCCGTACATTTACCTTAAAATGGATGGGCTACACTCAGGCAGAGGGGGGGGAGACTTGTGTGCCTATTGTTGACATTCGCTCCCAGCATACAATAATATGCCAGTAACAAAGACATGGAACAGACGGGATGATCATTCACACATTTCACTGTGTATTTAATAAACTGCTGCAGAGCATCTGTTGGGTTTGTATGTCACTTTGGATGAATGTTGCTGCTAAATAGCTTAACACACATTTGAATTTAATGGTGCTTTTTAAACTGGCACTCATCAATAGTATTTTAGACATAGTGTTAAAAGTTTTAGGGAACAGATATTCCTGAATTCCTGAACAGATGCACCTGAATTCAGGTGTCCCAGTCACTTCCATGGCCACAGGTGTATAACATCAAGCCCCTCGGCTTGCAGACGGCTTCTACAAACATTTGTGACAGAATGGGTCAGGAGCTCAGTGAATTAATGCCTGGTACCGTGACAGGACGCCACTTGTGCCATTCGTGACATTTCCTCGCTGCTAAATATTGCACAGTCAGCTGTCAGTGGTGTTATAACAAAGTGGAAGCAATTGGAAACAACAGCAACTCAGCCACCAAGTGGTTGGCCACGTCAAATCACAGAGCGGGGACAGCGCATGACGAGGTGGGCAGAAGTCGCCAACTTTCTGCAGAGTCGATAGCTACAGACCTCCAAAAGCTCAAGAACAGTGCAGTGTAGAGAGAGACCTTCAGGGAGTGAATGGGTCTCCATGGCCGAGCAGCTGCAGCCAAGCCTGACATCACCAAGTGCAATGCAAAGCGTCGGATGCAGTGGTGTAAGCCCACCACTCCGCCACTGGAGTCGAGAGCCCTGGAGTGACGAATCACGCAATCCGATGGACGAATCTGGCCAGGAGAACGGGACTCGCCTGACTGCATTGTGCCAAGTGTAAAGTTTGGTGGAAAGGGGGGATTATGGTGTAGGGTTGTTTTTCAGGGGTTGGGCTCGGCCCCTTAATTCCAGTGACAGGAACTCTTAACACTTCAGCATACAAAGCCATTTTGGACTTTGTGGGAACAGTTTGGTGTTGACAATATGACTGCACACACACCAGTGTACAAAGCAAGGTCTATAAAGAAATGGAAGAGCGAGTCTGGTGTGCATGCACAGAGCCCTGACCTCACCTTTGTGATGAATTCGAGTGGAGACTGCGAGCGAGCCAGGCCTTCCCATCCAACAACATCGCCTGACCTCACCAATGCTCTCCTGATCACAAATTCCCATAAACACACTCAGTTGAATTCTGAATAACTCTGTACCACCATAAAAAATGAAGCATTACAAAGACGGCTCAATAGCCAATAGGAATGCACTGTGTGATCACATGCTAACGTCTAATGTCCAGTCACACGCTGCATCTTTTTTTTGTAATGGGAGTTGAAAACATTGACACAACTAGAGGTTTGCGGACAAAGCTCAGGGAGTTCTGCTATCTTCTTGTGCACTCCAGATTACGGATTCATCTTTATTACTTCCTTATAATGTTGTTTTTACATAAAGCGTTAATAAGAATTGGCAAAAAGTGTGGCGGGGGTGTATGTTGTATTCATTCCAAGCAACTGGTGGGTAAATGACAAGCCGCCATAGAGTGTAAAGAGCACAGAGCAGAACCTTCAGCACGAAAGAGAAGATGCTCACCTTTGATGTAGCCCTTTTCTTTTACAGACTGGTACGTCGGTCGTCTCTGAAGGAATTTTCTCAGTTTTGTGCGCACCTTCTTTTGATCTTGATCCACATTAATGCTGGAGACGCTTTGGTTTCTTGCTGCTAAATGAAACAGTAAATTACACCACAACACGTATATTTGCTGTAACAGACATGGCAATACCGTGACAATTCAAGTGAAATGCACTTGGTATATAATAACTGAGGAAGACTTTGCACTCCTCTTTAATTTGGGTTTGCCCTCTTTATAATGGGTGCCTTGTTCTTTTAGTTTACTCATGCCTAAGGTATGCATTACACTTTTATTCTGATGAATACAAAATGTTTTATTTGCTTTACTTTTCTTTTCCTTATCACATTATAATAGTAACAGGGACAGCTACCAAATCCAGTCAGGGGCAGTTTAGTTTGGTGATTTCTGCTTGCTTGTAACTCAAGAGTGCAAATTTAGCCACACCTAAAATCAGGAGAGGTCCATATAAATATTCCATTCTAAAAGTCAAAGTCTGTTCATGTCTCTTTAACAAAAATAAATAAATGAAATTAAAATTAGGGCAGCACAATGGCGCAGTGGTAGTGCTGCTGCCTCGCAGTTAAGGGACCCGGGTTCGCTTCCCAGGTTCTACCTGCGTGGAGTTTGCATGTTCTCCCCGTGTCTGTGCGAGTTTCCTCCCAGAGTCTAAAGGCATGCAGGTCAGGTGCACTGGCGATCCTAACTTGTCCCTAGTGTGTGTTTGGGGTGTGGGTGTGTGTGTGTGCCCTGCGGTGGGTTGGCGCCCTGCCTGTGGATTTGTTCCTGCCTTGTGCCCTGTGTGTTAACTGGGAGTGGCTCCAGCGGACCACCGTGAACCTGTGTTAGGATATAGCGGGTTGGACAATGACTGACTGACTGATGAAATTAAAATTAATATCCATTTGGAGTCATAAACCAATGAAACCTGCATACATCTAAAACGAGAAGAGTAATCTTTAGTACTTGAGTGTTGTACCGTGTTGGCCACTATGTATGTAATGACAAGTCAAGTACAATTGGCTAACTGAGCAGATACCAATATGCCAGCTTTTGAGGCCACTCAGGGCCCATCTTCAGGCGAGATGTCGAAGGCTGGCATTCTGTAATCTGCTCAGTTAGCCAGTTAAAGGGGTCATCTTGCTTGACTTCTCATTACTTCGGTAATCTTGTACATTTTGAAGTTTATACAATACAATTTATTTTTGTATGGCCCAAAATGACACAAGGAGTGCCACAATGGGCTTTAACAGTGACTATAAATCAGTAGGCCAGCTAACTTGCTCTTTTACTTTTTATTCTGCAAGTTATCTGCATAGTTGACCACTTTTGGTCAATTTTGGAACTGTCCGATATGTAGTAAAGTGCCAAAGAAAAAGCTAGAAAAGCACACACACCATAACCAATTATTGAGTTTAGCTCAGATAAATTTCCACCTGATGATTTCGCTGGTGATTTTAAAATCCTACACGGCTTGACTGAGAAGGAAACAGAACAGGCCTCCCCAGACAAAATAACCGCATCTGTCTGCTCTCCTGATTGGAGGAATTTCTGTCAATGGTACCGAATGCTCATTTAATAAACTGCCAGGCATCAGAAGTTACTGAAGATCCACAATGAGTTAGGACTCTTAACATCTGCTCTGTTTTGGACTGAGAAGGACATCACCAGAAAACTGGACTTCATGACTTCATCAGAGAATTTATGGCTATTAAAAATGTAAGAGAGTAAGCCTGGATGAATTTACAGTCTGCGTGTCAGTGGGCAGGACAACACCAGGCTGTTTTGGGGTGAATCAAGTCTCTTATAACACCTCCAACAAGTGAAAGGACACCCACCCACGCTGGCAGGAGGGGAAGAACATGGCAAGTCTACGAGAAGGGTCTGTGGCCATTAGAGTATGTGTGGGTTAGAGACATTGGATTTGGTCATCGGGGAGATGCTTGAGGAGATTATTTTAGGAGTCCCGAGCACAGAAAACTGTGCAGATAACAAGCTGCATGATGGCATACCAAAGAAAGATATGGAGACTACAAAGGACTGACAAGACACCTAAATACCTGCAAGGGTATTAGAGAGGGCCACATGGACACAGGTTTGTATACCTGGTCATATTAGTGCTACTGACACCTCAGGGAGTTCTACTGGTTTGTGTTTGTAGCCAAAGGCAGGTCAGCTCTGACCGTGAAAGAGATGTTTTCTGTCAAAAAAAAAAAAAAAAGGAAACTGCTGGTAGTAAAAGAGCTAAAGCCACCACAGAAAGGGGCTAAGAGGAGAGGCTCAGTGACAGGCTTACTGTCAGGAGGAGGTGGCGAGGGTCATGAAAGGACCAGAGAAAGGGACAATGGAGAGTACTGTAGATATGCAGGAGTTCAAACTTGTACGGTTAGACCCAGAAGGAAGTGAGGGTTTGATTTATGACTTAATTCTTACTTTGTGGTCTCCATTTTTGGATCCTAACAGAAGAGGCACTCATGTAATGCATTCTGCTCTTGGTCATCTACATTTTAACTCACTTCATCTAAGACAGGACTGTAGTGGAGCCAAAGCTTATCTCAAAACACTTTAATAAGGGTATCAAGATTCAGGTTATTTTGACAGTTTTAGGTTCACTGAGAAAATAAATTGGAATAAACTTGAAGGATATCCCAATGACATAATATAAGATTACATGAGGCATTAATGTACATCTGTCTGTCTGTCTATCTAATAGTGCCTTTCACATATCTATCTGTTATATAGTGCCTTTTATATATCTATCTATCTATTATATAGCGCCTTTCACAGATCTATCTATCTATTATATATTGCCTGTCACATATCTATTTATCTATCTATCTATTATATACTGCCTTTCATATATCTATCTTTTTAATAGTGCCTTTCATATATCTATCTATCTGTTATATAGTGCCTTTCACAGATCTATCTATTATATACTGCCTGTCACATATCTATCTAATAGTGCCTTTCACATATATATCTGTTATATAGTGCCTTTCATATAAATATCTATTATATAGCACCTTTCACAGATCTATCTATCCATCCATTACATACTGCCTGTCACATATCTATCTGTTATATAGTGCCTTTCACAGATCTATCTATCTATCATATACTGCTTGTCACATATCTATCTAATAGTGCCTTTCACATATGTGTTATATAGTGTCTGTCATATATCTATCTATCTATCTATTATATAGCGCCTTTCACAGATCTTTATATCTATCCATTATATATGGCCTTTCATCCATCCATCCATCTATCTAATAGTGCCTTTCATATATCTATGCATTATATAGCGCCTTTCACAGATCTACCTATCCATTATATACTGCCTGTCACATATCTATCTATCTATTATATAGTGCCTTTCACAGATCTTTATATCTATCCATTATATATGGCCTTTAATCTATCTCTCTATTATATACTGCCTGTCATATATCTATCATATAGTGCCTTTCATATATCTATCTATCCATTATATATGGCCTTTCATCCATCCATCCATCTATCTAATAGTGCCTTTCATATATCTATCTATCTATCTATCTACTATATAGTGCCTTTCACAGATCTATGTATCTATTATCTATCCATTATATATGGCCTATCTATCTATCTATCTGTCCATTTTGCACCTCCCCAAATTGTGAACTGCAGGGAGCTGGAGAGTCTGGACACCTCGCACAAGACAAGAACCAGCCCTTGAACTGCTGCCAATCCATTCTAAGGCCAATTCTTGCACACACTAAAATTCTCACAGGAACTCTTTGGAATTACCAACTAACCTAACGTGTATGTCAGTGCCAGAGGACGGCTTGATTACCTGGAATTAAATTTGCTCTGACACAAGGAGAATGTGCAAACTCCACACAGGCACAAAATTCAAATGCAGGGCATTAACTCAATGAGGCAGCAGAACTCACCGCTGTATCAATGTGCTGTCAGTGTGAGGAAGACACAGATAGTATGTGAGGAAGAGGAGGAAAGGAGAAAGCCTGTTTTCTTTTCTTCAAATGGCAAACGGGTTCAGCACCCAATATAAAACATGACAGTGCAGGTGGGCCATATTTCTTGTCTTAAACATCTAAAGTGTCATTTGTCTAGGAAGACCTGAAAAGCAATAGGCCTCTAAGTGACCAAGAAAAGCTTAAGTGCATCCAAGAGGTTAAAGCAAACATCCTTGTTGTTATATTCAATCAAGACCCTGCAGCCTCAGCCTGTCTGAACTGCCTCTGACAGGATCATCAGCCAGGGTGGTCTGCTCTTCCTTACACTGACCTGCATTGCCAAGACTGTGCAAACTGTTGTAAGATGAATGACTTGGTGCAATTTTAAAAAAAGGAAATGAAACTCTCAAGACATCCTCCGTTAAACTGTCCATGATACCCTTGACCTACGGTCACAGAACACACAGCCCAGAGAGTTACCACAACTGTGCTTCTTACAAGAGCCCTCTACCTCCTCCTCTGTGACAGCAGCCATGCTTGGTCTCAGGACTGTCTCTTTATTTGGAGACGGAGCATTCCATTTTGTTTCATCAGTCTATGAGTGATCTTAACACAACAGAAGACACTAAAATGAAACAAATTCAAACATACTGCGGCCTCTCCTGTCTTTCTCATCATTGTCCACGGCACTTGGTGACTTTTCATTTCCAAAGGGATCATTTGCATTTTCTTCTTCTTCGGAATTGTTATCCTGGCCCTGAGGTAGGAGCACAGAGGCAGATTATTAACCCCTAAACGTGACAAAAGTCTCCATTAATCTATGAATTTCCTTAACCCAGTGTTCCCTGAGAAGACTTAGGTCTCCAGTGTGGCTTTGGATGTCAGACAGTGGCTAACCCAGGACGGACCCCATTCCACCACACCAACAAATACACACGGCCTCCCACCATGAATGTTAATTATTCTCAAAGGCCTTTCTTTTGGATGCAGGAGGACACTACTATGCAGTGCTATGTAAATGTTTGGGCCCTCCTTTGAGGTTGTGTTAAATAATTTGCTCAGTCTTCATAAGACAAGATCACAGCAATAGGCCATTTTGACAAAGGGATGTTTATCAGACCAAAATTCTCAGTGTAGCGTTATTGAGTTGTATGAAATAAAATAAAATGAAAAAGAAAAAAAAAAAAAAAAAAAAAAAAGTGGGATGTGCAAAAGTTTGGGCACCCTTGTAATTGCATTAACTTGAAGACCTGTAGCCATTTAATGCCGACAGCCTGCAGCACAAAATTACTTTGATTGGCTCATTAGAAGTTAAACTACAAAAACAGATGCAACCAGTCATGAAAACGGTCATTTAACAGAGGTGACTGCTAGTTGTGCTTGTCCGTGGTTCTCTCTTAGCAACGAGGGAACATCTAAAGAACTCTCTACTGAATCTAAAAACTACGAGAATTTGTCGTTATGAATTAGGAAAAGGGTGCAAGAAATGATCACAAAGGTTTGGACTTCTGTCTCCACCGTTAGAAATGGTTCTTGTGAAGGGCCAAGACAATTATCTGAAAGGCGCAGCTGAAGGGTCACAGACAAAGCACAGAGCCCCTCCAGAGAGCGACAAGGACATCTGGCTGCTGATTGTGTCCTTGTACGTCGTTCCACAGTCCAGTGCACTTTGCACCGGGTGATGCACAAAAAGCCTTTTCTGAGTCCTCACCACAAGAAGAGTCGCACAAGGTGTGCAAAAGCAGATCTGGACAATCTGTTGTGGCTGCTCAAAGAAGGCACGCAGAGATTAAGGAAGTTTAATTGTGTGATGCATACACGGACTCAAATCGAGTGAGGTGAGCAATCAGCAAATTCAGCGAGCTTACATTTATTACAATTCTAATCACTTAGGCAAAATACTGTCCTCCTTCTGGCTCAATCCCTTCGTTACCTAATGTCTATCACTTGACCGAAACTGCCATCATTACTTCATTCCCTGTGCAGGTGTCTGAAATTTATTTATGAATCGATTCCCACCAGTAAGTTGGAAGCTGGCGGACCCACACATACGATGTTGGGCTAGAGGTTGGGGCAGCTGCGCCCCTAAAACAATAAAGCTGTTTCTTCTAAGTCGCATTTTCCTCGACTTGTCATCACCTGTCCAGCCAGGCAGGCAGACGGGGAGCCAGAGGCCCAGCCGCTGCAAATGGAAGCCAACGGCCCATCCGCTTTTCTCTCAAGACCAGAGCCTCAGTGGCTGCATTTCCTAAAACTGATGGCCCGTTTAGCCCTCTAAAAGTACACAATGTCCTTGACTGAAGTTTTTAAGCTCAAGAGAAAATGAATAAAATAGACAGGCAAGGGATTCTTATGGTTTAACCCTTGCTATACTAGCATTCATTAGGATATACTTATTTGCATATATGCTTATGATTCTCTTTGAAAATATGCAAATCATCAACTTTAGGAATACCGTATATACTCGTGTTTAAGTTCTCCCGCGGATAAGTGGGGACTTGATTTTATTTATTGTTTATTTAATTTAAGGTATTTTATAATGTCGCTTGTATAAATCGAATGCGGAAAACTCACGCTATTGGTCCAAGAGATTATGATCTGCTAACGCCCACCTGAGAGAGGAAACACAGGGCACATGGCCTTTTTACTTCTATGTATTGTGCCCACGTGACCACACGGTAATACCAAAGCTATTCCGAAGCGACGCTTGCACGGATTTGTGTGTTTTGTATCTCACACCTTCATACACCTTTATCGTAAGAGCATCCCTTATCTACGATCAGAAGAAAATATGAAGCTGGTTTTAAATTAAAAGTCATTGAAGTGGCGAAAGAAATTGGTAACTGCGCTGCTGCAACAAAATTCAATGTGTCTGAGAAACTAGTGTGAGATCGGAGGAGGCGAGAAGAATAATCAAAAACAAAAATTAAGTGTTGTAGTTTTGAACGGGCGTATAAGTCAGGGTCTGGTTTTATGATCGATTTTTCGGGTTTTAAGACCCAACTTATATGCGAGTACATACGGTATTCTTTTCTACAAAGCCAGAAACATTTTGTGGACAGATGAGACTGAAGTTGAGTTATTGGGTCACAACCAGAGGTGCTAAGCATGGCAAAAAAATACACAGCATGCCAGGAGAAGAACTTGCTGCCTCCTGTGTTATCTGGTGGAGGGTCGATCATGTTATGGGTGGCTGTGTGGCCAGCACAGGGACTGGAAACCCTGTTGAAGTTGAGGGCCACATGGATTAGTCCCAGTATCAGCAGATTCTTGACAAGAATGTTCAAGAGTCTGTCACAAAGTTGAAGTTACGCCGGGGTTGGATGATCCAAAGCACCATTCAAAATCGACCAAGGAGTTCATGTTCTTGAATGGCCATCCCAGTCCCCAGACCTGAACATCACTGAAAATGGATGGATTGAACTGAAGCAGGCTGTCCACCCTTGGATGTCATCAAACCTGACTGAATTGGAGGCGCTTTGTATGGAAGAAGGGTCCGAAATACCACCAGACAGAATTCAGGGACTTGTCAGTGACTATAGGAGGGAGGCGTCCACAGGCTGTGATTTCAGCAAAACTAAATATTGAAGCCATTATTCCTTTGGAGCGGCCACGCCACTGCTAACCTTGTTCATAGCCTTGTCACTTCTCGTCTCGATTATTGCAATTCCCTTTTCTTTGGTCTTTCTTGAAAATCTATTTATAAGCTGCAACTGGTCCAGAATTCAGCTGCCCACCCACATCATTACTAGAACCCCCTCTACTCACCACATCACTCCCGTCCTGTAGCAGCTTCATTGGCTTCCAGTTCAGTTCCGAATTCAATTCAAAATTCTCCTACTAACTTTTAAGTTTCTCCACAACCTCGCCCCTCCATTTCTGTCTGACCTCCTCCATGTTGCCATTCCCTCCCGCACCCTGAGATCCTCTTCCTCCATCCACTTGACTGTCCCCTTCGTCCATCTTACCACTATGGGGGGGCACAGCATTCAGTTGCTCTGAAACTCACTACCACCTGAGCTTAGAAATATTGAATCATTTTCACTTTTCAAATCTAAACTTAAAACTCATTTGTTTAAGACGGCTTTTTCTCGTTGATTACAATTGCTCTGTCTGATTTTAACTTCTGCATTTTACTTTTGTTTAGAATCTGTGCTTTATCTATTGTTCGGTGTCCTTGAGTGTTTTGAAAGGCACCTACAAATAAATAAAATGTATTATTATTATTATTATTAAATTTAGGTAACTTTTTTAGGTATTTTTGTTTAAATGAACATTAAATTGGTCCTGTTGGTTCAATAAAAAAATATTTCACTACTTAGATGTTGCTGTTTCCATAAAATATAAAATACGAGGGATATCCAGAAAAAAAGGTTACAAGTGCCCTGGAGGGTGCAGGGAATTTTTTCGAAGGTTGGCATACCTGCGTGTAGGGGGGTCCTAACGGTCAAAATAAGCCCGGGACCGCGTCAGTCAGTTGTAAAATGTCATCACAGCAAGTGAGTTCGTCAACCTCTGCTGAGGCCGTTTGCTCCACCTACCACCGATGCGAGATTCGTTTGGTCATCAAGTTCCTCACTTTGCGTCGCGAATCCGCGGCCGAGATCCATTGTCAGCTTGTGAAAGAATTGTGAAAGAATTCTTGGGTGGGAAACGTTTTTCCAACGATGATGAGGTGAAGGAGACAGTGGAGAAGTGGCTTTCGGAGATGGAGCGGAGCGTATTCGACGAGGGTATAAAAAAGCTGGTGCCCAGGCTGAAGAAGTGCATCGAAGTTGACAGCAATTATGTTGAGAAATAAACACATATTTTGGAACATACCCTGTAAATTTGGTTGAAATATATTCATTTTTCGATTTTTAACAGCTGTTGTAACCTTTTTTTCTGGATATCCCTCGTATGTTCAAATGAAATTGTGGCCTCAAAAGCTTAGCAAGTTATAAACTGATACAGCGAGTTGTACCAGGGTGCCCAGACTTTTACATAGCACTGCATATTTAAGAAAACACTGATCTAAATTATTTAATGCTTATTTATTTTAGAACAACAGCAAGCATGATTCATTTCAATACTTGAGATTTTAATGTTGGAACAGAGTTAACACTGGAAAAATATAAAAATAAATGACTTACAAGGTGTCGGATTGTCTCTGCTAACACTTTATACCAGTCTCCAATGATGGACTCTTTGTCATGTTGTATCAAGTATTCAGAACCATTCCGAGATCTCAACTGAAATTGAGGAATAAAGGAGAAACAAAAAAATAACAAAATTGTTTTAATAATCAAACAGTTAATGCCAAAGGTTTAAGAACTACGTCTGTATAACAAGTGATCATAACACATCATTCCAAACTGCATTATTAAAAACAGCATTTGCCTGACTTTCTAGAAAAATCAAGTCCAGTGTAAACTAAGTGCTGCTTCATCCTGTCTGCATTACAATCAGCACAGGAAAACATCTTCAGGGTTTGTACAACTTCTTCAGTGTCCTGCCATAGCAGTGCAGCGACTGATCTCAGCCCCCCCAATAATATATTCTCTCATTACAGTTGAAACGATCATCACAACTCAGGTCGACTCTTTCTTAGGTGAACAGGCCCTGCTGCAAGGACATCCACTTTAAGGCAGGGATCTCAAACTCCAGTCCTGGAGGGCTGCAGTGGCTGCAGGTTTTCATTCTAACCCTTTTCTTAATCAGTGACCTGTTTATGCTGCTAATTAACTTCTTTTGAATTCATTTTATTTGACCTGCTCTTGAAGACTCAGACCCCTTAATTGTTTCTTTTTTCTAAATTAGCACCCAAACAACAATGAGATACGAAAAGAAGCCAAAACAGGACCAGCAAACTGAGACCATCATATAATATCTGGAAATAAAGAAAGATGAGGGTCTCAGGAATGTTTGGTCTGCTCAGGTCCCCAGTGCTCTTAGAAAAAAGAAAATCCACAATGTTGGACATGTCTGCTATGGCACAATGAGAGCAGCAACAAGCCACGGAATTAAAGAGTGGGTTTATATGAATGACAAGTCTCTATTTATCATATAGTGCCTTCCACCTATCTATCTATCTCTCTCTCCCTCTCTTATTACAGATGAAATGGCTGCAGGACGATTATCAGAACTCTGGTCGACTCTTTCATAGGTGAACAGGCCCTGCTGCAAGGACATTTATTCTGAGGCAGGAATCTCAACCTCCAGACCTGTTTTTGCTGCTAATTAACTTCTTTTGAATTCATTTTATTTGACCTGCTCTTGAAGACTCAGACCCCTTAATTGTTTCTTTTTTTTAAATTAGCAGCCAAACAACGAGATACAAAAAGAAGCCAAAACAGGACGAGCAAACTGTGTCTGTCCATCATACAATATTTGAAAATAAAGAAAGATGAGGGTCTCAGGAATGTTTGATCTGCTCCGGTCCTCAGTGCTCTTAGAAAAGAGAAAATCCACAAGGTCAGACATGTCTGCTATGGCACAATGAGAGCAGCAACAAGCCACGGAATTAAAGAGTGGGTTTAATGAATGACAAGTCTCTATTTATCATACAGTGCCTTTCACCTATCTATCTATCATATAGTGCCATTCACCTATCTATTGTGACAGATTGAGGGCGCTATCGTCCTCCTGAACCCTCGGACAATACGTCAGACACCAGGTAAAAGTCCAATAATTAATTTTATTCGGACTATACAGTGCACAAAGCACCCTCCTCTCCACAATACTCATTCATTAACAATACAATAAACAATAATCACAATCCACCACTCCCAGACGCGTTGCCACCCTTTCCACCCAGCTCAGCTCGACGTCTGGGATTTCCCATCATCCTTTTATAGTTCCTGACCCAGAAAGTGTTCCCAATCCTTCAGTCCATGTGACCTCCAATCACTTCTGGGTCAGATAAAAAGTCCTCTTCTTCATCCCGGAAGCAAGTCATTTCCCCTGTCGCTTTGCCTATGACATACTTCCGGGTTATAGGGCATATATGATTCTCTAGTCCTCCCTGCAGCGTCCTCTGTTGGCCCCTGTGGTATCCAGCAGGGCTGTGAAGGAAAACTCCATAGTCCAGGATTCCCCGCTGGTATTCGGGGCCCTTCCATGCTGCAGGGAGAGCTCCACCTGGCGGCCTGGGGGTATTGGCCAAGATGACAAGCCGGCCATAGACCACACTATCTATCTATCATACAGTGCCTTTCACCTACCTATCTATCTATCTATCTATCTATCTCTCTCTCTCTCTGTCTCTCTCTCTCTCACTCTTATTACAGTTGAAACGGCTGCAGGACGATTATCAGAACTCTGGTCGACTCTTTCTTAGGTGAACAGGTCCTGCTGCAAGGACATTCATTCTGAGGCAGGAATCTCAGCCTAGAGGCCTGGAGGGCTGCAGTGGCTGCAGGTTTTCATTCTCACCCTTTTCTTAATCAGTGACCTGTTTTTGCTGCTAATTAACTTCTTTTGAATTCATTTTATTTGACCTGCTCTTGAAGACTCAGACGCTTTAATTGTTTCTTTTTTCTAAATTAGCAGCCAAACAACAATGAGATACAAAAAGAAGCCAAAACAGGACCAGCAGACTGTGTCTGTCCATCATACAATATCTGAAAATAAAGAAAGGTGAAGGTCTCAGGAATGCTGATCTGTTCAGGTCCCCAAAACATTTCAACAGAACTCTTAGAAAAAAGAAAATCCACAACGTCGGACATGTCTGCTATTGCACAATGAGAGCAGCAACAAGCCATGGAAATAAAGAACGAGTTTAATGAACGACAAGACTCAGCATCTCATTAAGCAACTGGTTGGAGTTTGAGGCCCCGACTTAGTTGCTCTTCTCTTGGCTCATTCACTTCACATTTCATTTCTGTTTAAGGAAAGAAATAAAGCAATTCAGGGAAATGATGAAGAAATTCTGGAAAAAATCTTAAAAAAAACACTCAATTAAAATTGATTTGAAAGAAGTGAATTAGCAGCAAAAACAGGTCACAAACTAAGAAAATGGATAGAATGAAAACCTGCAGCCATGGTGGTCCTCCAGGACCACTGTTCTCAGGATATATTTTTTAAAGTATTTTTGCTGTCAACATCTTTTGAATCCAAAGGAACATGTCTGACCAAACCAGGGGAGAGGGCTGGCAGTGTAAGTATACATGACAGACGTCTCACTCTCTCATGGTTCGTCTCACTCCTCACCCTGACTAGTCAAAGGGAGGGGACACCCTACACTTATTCATACGCGTTATAAATGTGAAACGTCCAGCACAGGAGTTGCCCCACATAAATATGCGATTTTGAAATTCTTCCTCTGTCACAATACCTTCCCTATCTATATACTTGTGGTAAGCAGCGTGTAATTATCTCTGAAGAGCAAACACTGCTGGGGCGATTTTGTCAGAATCAGCAGGAGTCTGAAATTGTGCAGCGCTAATAGCTGTGAGGCGTCTTGACCCGACTGAGTCACTTGTTTTTGAGTTCCAGTATTCTTGTTCACAGAGTTGTATTGCGACACACAGATATTCACAATCATCATTTCAAAATGGGTAGGGTAGCTTAAAATGTGCAAATCAGTGAAGAAAGGGAGGTCAAACACTTGAAGCCAGTCATAATACTTTTCCCCCATGCAGAAAGCTCATTTTCTATGAAACAAAGAATTCTTAATCCCCACTTAATCCAATCCAGGACTGGGCTGTTTGGTTCTGGTGGCTAAGTAGCTCATCCTGGCAGCAGAGGCCAGTCCATTGAAGAGCCCACTAAAACACACTCTCCCACTATGGCCAGTTTGGAGTCAACACTCATCCTGACCTGTGGGACTTTGAGGGATGTGGGAGGAGAACAAGGAGGCAGAACTCAAAGGGAGAAAGTGCAAACTCCACGTGACGAAAACTAGGTATAGAATTTAAAAATATAATGGCAGATCATTGAGATGGCACTGCCACCCACTGCACCACATGTTTGTTGTTTATGAGATTTGTCAGAAAAGGAAGACAGAAGTTTTAAGGTAAGGTTTTTACACTCACTGGAGAGGGGCGCTATATTGCATGGTCCTTAGCACACACAAGTAAGAACGTTACTGTTCTCTCTACATGTGACAGTAAGGACCCTATAAGTCTATAATGAAATTCTGATTTCCACGTTTCTCACAAACTACAATACAATACTAACAATAGAAACACACACACATAAAAAAACAGGCAATTAGTACAACACTATGAACTGAATGCAACACACACACACACACACACACGCACACGTAAAGTACACATATGAGAATCAATCACACGCTCGTCAGTATGAGTGGCTGCTGGGTAACCTTAGGGTCTGTGGGTCAAACCTGCTCCTGAGTCGACTGGTGTGAATGTTAATGGTAAGGAACTGTGACTGTGGCGGAGGTCTTTAGTCACTCTCTTTGCATTTCTAAGTCAGGATAATCACCGTTTGGCAGTGCAAACAAAATAATACAGTTACACGCAAGAAAATAAAATGAAGAGTGAAAATAAATGAGTTTAAATGAGTGTATTCCTACTCATAACATTTATGAAATACTTTCAGGTCAGGTCAGTTTACGGGGCATGCACTGCTATAGCATGTTGCCGCACCCACCACATGACAAAACAGCTCAGGATCCCGGTTGGCAACCCCCCAGGCAGACATGCAGTCCAGTCCCACCCTCAATGAATCTGCCGCAGCCAGGTGTTCAGTGGGCGTCCCCTTGGCCTGATCCAACAACTCAGGTCCTCAACAATGAGCTGGATCACCCTCGGGTAATGGCGCCACATGGCCGTAGTGCTATAACTGACGCTCCCTCACAGTGCAGGTCATGTGCCTCATTTGGGACCCCGTGAGCAACACAAAGTCAAACCAGTGGGACCCAAGGACCCTCCAAAGAGACACAGGAGTGCATAATTCAACTCTGGGCACTGGACAGCATCCATGTCTCACAAAAAGGAAGCACCAGGACTCTAAACACTTGGTCCTTCATCCTTTTGCAGATATTGGGAGTGCCACACAACCCTCTCCTGCGACCTCATGACCCCACCCATGCTCTCCCAATCCGTCTACTGACTTCATAGGAAGAGTCACATGAATGTCACCACCGAGGTAAGTAAACCTCTCAACGAGGTCGACACTCTCTCCGCAGACAGACACAATGTTGATGGCCGTGCCCAAGAGGTCATTAAAGGCCTGGGTCTTTGATTTTTTATCAGGACCCTCACAAGCCCAGACACTCAGACCCCTCACTCAGTCTCTCAAAAGCCCCGATCAGAGCCTCCATTGACTCCGTGAAGGTCAAGTCAAGATCCGTGAATCTTTCTTCATCAACAGATGCCCCACAGCCACTGGACCCCACGACCCTGCTGAACACAAAGTCCATGCAAGCATTGAACTGAGTAGGAGCAGAACACACCGCTGACGGACCCCCAGAATCAACTGGGAAATAATGCAGAGGTTCTGCCTCCACTCTGCACAGCACAGCAGTGTACAGGCCGGCCAGGATATCCAGCAACCTCGAGGGGATCCCACAAAGTCTCAGGATGTCCCACAGGGCATTTAATTTAAATATTTAGTGCTTTTAGTGTCCCAGGTTGAAATACCAGCTCAGGTGACTGCCTGTGTGGTTATCAAGTTCAAGTTAATTATCATGTCCAGACAGCACAGTGATATTCCTACCTGCACTTCAGTCCAGCATGTGACAGGTTGACTCGCTGCAGTGTCACAATCAGACAGTGAGCTACTAGCCACAGGAAGAAGCTGTTAAGACTAAAAGTTCCGGTCTTTATAGAGAGACATGTGCAGCTGTTAAAGACAGGCAGGTATTTCTGAATGCAGATGTGCGCCCCCCGACTCTGTCTGCATGGTCAGTTCCATCCAAAGAGGTACATAAAATGTTAAATGGGGGCTCTAAACTGGCCATGTGAGAGTCTGGGTGGATGTAAGGCTGTGATGGTCACGATGCTGGAGTTGTACTGCGATTCCACTACCGGTGGCCCATACTGCCAGCGTGACTCCAACTCCATGATCCAGAACTGGATTAGGCAGAATCAATAAGAGATCAAGAGATATAGGTCTTTCTCCATTTTTCTTCCTTTTTTTCTGGCAGGTGTTAACGTAAATTGGTTTCTAACAGCAGCAGATACGACCTCCCTGTTTTTCTAACCAATGAACATAACGCCTGCCATGTTCTACAGGGCATGCAAAAACATTTTTCAGAGTACTGGCATCAGAAGTCCTAATTTCATTTTAGAAAACATCTGCACATTGTCTAGAACAAGCACATAACCATAGAGTGTTTTCATCTATTTGAAAAACTAGGGGGCTTCGCTCGCCCAACCCTGCTGGCCTGCGCTACGTGCCAACCACTTTGCCTCTCTGCCACTTGCGTTGTGAAGAGGGGGGCTGAAGGCACCCCAAGGAAACGTGGTCGCTCCTCCGAAACCCCCTCTTAAACGGTAATACAATGGGAAACAGTTTTTTTTTTTTACCTCCTCTTTGCTCGATCAGCAGCTGCTGCTGCTGCCGTGCCACGTGATCTGCATTTCACATATTCAATCTCTTTTCGCTTTTACCGTTTCATCAATATCGCATTGAATTTTAATTCCGTGTTTGGAATTCAATCGTGACAATGCAACATATAACGGATTTCAATTTTGACCTTAATTGAAATATTTATTTGTTTTTAAAAGCTTTTAATTCTGATGCTTTAATGAATTTTAATACAGACTGTTCAACAAAAGGATAACAAGAAAAACAAAAGAATAATTTATTTTAAAGGTCAAAATTTAGTTTTTAAATATTGGATTTTTTTTTCTTAGTATGATCCCATTTTTTACAAAATTGAAAACTGTTTATGGTCTTATCCTTTATGTGTAAACTAGCAGAATACCCGCGCTTCGCAGCGGAGAAGTAGTGTGTTAAAGAAGTTATGAAAAAGAAAAGGAAATATTTTAAAAATAACGTAACATGATTGTTAATGTAATTGTTTTCTCATTGATATGAGTGTTGTTGTCATCTCTCTCTCTATCTATCTATATATCTATATATATATATATATATATATATATCT
>JANRMT010062851.1:2298703-2325798 GCA_026402145.1 Polypterus bichir lapradei | reverse complement strand
TACCTACACGGGAAGTTGGAGAATTAGTGATGAGTCAGTCAGTCAGTGAGTCAGTCAGTGAGTGAGTGAGTGAGTAAGTGAGGGCTTTGCCGTTTATTAGTATAGATGAAGTCCATGCACCTGTCCTTCTGCACAAAAATCTCCGCCACTTTCTTGTAAAAGTTCTTCTTATGTTCCTTTAGTTTGTTTAAAAGCCTTAATCTTTTGTTTTGGCAGTCAGTCGGAACAAGAAATAAAAATAAACGGTCCGCTGCAGTGCACTTGACTTTCTGATCTCGCTAACTTATCGGTGCCTCTGCGCAGAAGAACAGCAGCAATGAGCACCTTTTGGGCTCACATGCGCCTCGTTCAGGGCGGCACGGTACTGTCTGCCTCACCTTGTGACTTTTCACTGTGGAAAGTCAGAATGTATAATAAATGTGTCTGCAAACCTTATATTGGTGACATATTGAGAGACAGCGACAGGCACGCGCCAATCGCAGGCATCAACCCCATCAGTGTGTGAGGAGAGCACAGCCCGAGGTGAAGTGTGGCTTGTCGCTGCCGCACCTCGCATTTCTCCCGTGTATTTGAACAAGAAATGCACATATTCAGAGATTTTGAATATAAAAATGATCAAGTTATTGGAATTATACAGAAAGCAAATTTATAGCACATACTAGTGGACCAATTTATTATATGTTATCAATAGTAGTGTTTTTACTTTTCATGATGACAGGTGAAGCTCTGCCTCCCCTGACCGCACTTCCCTGCACTAACTTATTGGTGCCTCTGTGTAGAGCAGCAGCCACGAGCACCTGTTGGTCTCACATGCGCCCCCTTCAGGGTGGCACAGTACTGTCTGCCACACCATGTGCCTTTTCACTGCAGTTTTATGTTCCGATCAGCGAGACTAAACATGTCAGACACATTCATTAAAGATATTAGCCAGACTGTGGAAAGTCAGGGTATATAACAAACGTATCTGCAAACTTTATACTGGCGACATACAGAGAGACAGCGACAGGCACGCGCCAATCGCACACATCAACCCTGTCAGTGTGTGAGGAGAGCGCAGTCGGAGGTGAGGTGAGGCTGTTCTTGAAGAGAAAATGCACTAACTTGGCGATTTTGACTATAAAAATTATCAAAATTATTGGAATCGTACAGAAAACTAATTTATAGTACAGACCAGTGGACGCATTGATTTTGCGTTATCGTTATTTGTTTTTTTTTTTTCTTTTCATGAAGACCGTACGTCCCTGCTGTTGTTAGTTCTACTTTGAGAAGAGAAACCCGGCTAACAGCAAGTCAGGCGTGCAGATGCACTTACTGTACGTGCAGCCAGCATTATCTTCAGCCTTTTCTTAAATCAAGGCTAACGTGATCTTCATGTTGCAATTTGGTGAAAACGTCAGTTTATGGCTTTTTTTTCTTTTATAACATTTTATTAATTTTATTAAAATCAGATAACATTCCACACATGCAAGTCAAGTTTAACAAAACTAGGTTTGAAACAAATCGACCTCCACCCATGAGAAAGAGAGCTAGGTCAGCAGAGTAAACTTAAATAATCGTAAAAAATATGTAAGTAAATAAATGAACTATAATAAATACAATAAAAAAAAAGACAGAGGAGAAAATCCGCTTCCTCAGTGCTTTAAATTCTTATTCTAAAATGTCATTGATCAGATCCTGCCAGGTTTTGAAAACATTTTGCACAGATTCTCTAAGTGAGAATTTGATTTTTTTCCCCAATTTCAGATGATATACAAAGTGCCCACAAAAACACTCCTTGATTTGAAATGGTTGCAAAATTAAAACTTATTGGAATATGTCTATAAATAAGATGACAGCAAAAACATTCACTCAAAACATTTCTTCTTTTCCATAACTTACTGAGGAAGGTGACTACCTTTTTCAACATGATGGGGCAGCACCGCACTGGAACCTCGCTGTCCGTAATTTTCTCAAAAAGTGCCTGCCAAACAGATGGATTGGTCACGCTGGACAAAATGACCTCATGTATAAATGGTGCGTACGCACAGAAATGTTGCGTAAGAACTTTTCCACGTTCAAATCGCGATGTATAAAACCTACACTTGGCGTAAAGCCACGCACTTTTCCACGGTACTTCATACCTTGTCGTACGCAAGTTCTCCGTTCGGTTTTGCAGACTGGCGGCACCCAGCGTCAAAGCAGTGCTACTGTTCCTGTGTGGTTACTCTTTATTTTCCTGACGTGGCTTTATAAATACACTGAAATTAACCGCATATTGTTTATTAGTGTAATGCATCTGATTGTAATTAACTTGTAACAATATAATAGTCCATGGAATAGCCATAGCATTCCAAATACCAGAACTGCTTTAGCGTTGTTACTCTCACTGCACCTTCTTCTTCTTCTTTCAGCTGCTCCCGTTAGGAGTTGCCATAGCGGATCATCTTTTTCCGTATTCCTCTCACTGCACCACTCGGAGTATTTATATCACTGTATCTGAGTGGGAATCACAGCAGCAGCTGATCAGAAAGACAATTATCGGTATACAGCTTCAAGCACACGCTACCTCAGCCACGGCAAAACGTTTCAAAGCCTTTCCTGTACGGACCTCGCGGTTCAGAAACAGTTTCATCCCAAGAACTTTAAACGCACTCAATCAACTGCTCCTTGTTGAACTGTTTGTACTTATAAGTACAATCACCTCACTGTAAACTTACACTACAGTTAGAATATTACACAATCTGAGCCACTTTATAAAGCGTGTATTTACATATGATGACGATATCATTTTTAAAATGAAATGCAGCAAAATATGTTGATTATATTATACAGGTAAAACTTTAACTTCATTTAAATAATCTATATTCTTCACTGGGACTGGCGTGAAGGATAGAATAATTAAACATGTACTACGAAGATATTTCAATGTTCCTTAAACGTTTTGAAGAATCGGCGCTCTAAACTTACAGATGGCTTAACGTCTATTACAGAGCTGATTGTGTGGCGATCAGTTACTTGGAGACAGAAAAGCAAGGACTGCAGGGGCGGCCACGCCAATATATATTGAATATAAAACAGAGAGAGAAAATAACGACACAGCTAAAGACGCAGCAGCAAATTTCGACAAAAGTTAAACGCTTGTGTCATGAGCACGAGGAGGCTATGCAGTGTCCGCAATGGACGTGGCCATCCACCGTGCATAAGATACCATATTGACATTGGCGGGCGAAGGGGCCACCGATTCTTTCTCTGCCCAGGGCTGCCACAAGCCTAGAGCCGCCCCTGAGTACTGCTGCAATAAATAATTTCATCGAAGGTCGCTCACAATCACTGCGCCGTGAAACCCATGTTTAATAACGTGCTTTAACTCCTATCATCATGAAAATGATATCACGTATACATCTCAGTATTTTAGTTATTCAGAGAGCTGTAATATCACGAATGTCATGGATTCTGTGTCCAGTCTGAGGAAGAGAGTCGGTT
This sequence comes from Polypterus bichir lapradei, assembly GCA_026402145.1. Lineage (NCBI taxonomy): Eukaryota > Metazoa > Chordata > Cladistia > Polypteriformes > Polypteridae > Polypterus > Polypterus bichir. The sequence goes on along the minus strand of JANRMT010062851.1, from coordinate 2,322,336 downwards.
TAAGAAGCAAGTAGTGATTCACACATACAGAGCACATAGAAGATCACATACAAAACAAAGCATTTAACGTGCTACTTTAATTACGAGGTGATTTGAGAAACTGGTTAATTAAACGATTTTAAGATGACGTTTATGATGTTCTACTTTAATGACAAAATAAACTACATGATTAAAGTGGAAATGTCGAGATTGAAGTTGACATTTCGTGCTTTTTCCCCACTGTGTGCATATTTTTTTTTGTCTGTACCCTAATAAGCTTTCATATGACACTCAAACGGTAGGCTACGACTCACCTTTTCACGGCGACTTTGATATCTGACAAGTTGTTTATTTCTGCCACTGTGCGATTTTGTGAACGTGAGCTTTCAAGTTTACCCAACACGCTATGTCACTCAATGAACTTCCTTTTGTTGACTGTACCACAGTTTAATTAAACAAATAGTATGTTTTTAATTTGCCTCCACTTGGCATTCGCCGAAATTCTTATATTTTCCCCCGTGCTTTTCCCATTGTCTTTTCACAGAAGGCTGAGCTTAAGGGCGATTTATATTGATTTGCATATTTAAAGAGGCGTAATTCTGGGAGGAGTTGGGGCGTTACATAAAGCGCGTGCACGAGCGCTACTTTTCACGCTGACCGGGATTTATGTAGCGGAAGAACATGGAAGTTGGAGTACGCACAGATTCCTGCATCTGGATTTTTCTGTGCGTACGCACATTTCGGCTTTTGTGCTTATGCCATGTTATACAGTAATCCCTCCTCGATCGCGGGGGTTGCGTTCCAGAACCCCCCACGATAGGTGAAAATCCGCGAAGTAGAAACCATATGTTTGTATGGTTATTTTTATATATTTTAAGCCCTTATAAACTCTCCCACCCTGTTAACATTATTAGAGCACTCTAGACATGAAATAACACCCTTTAGTCAAAAGTTTAAACTGTGCTCCATGACAAGACAGAGATGACAGTTCTTTCTCACAATTAAAAGAATGCAAACAGATCTTCTCTTCAAGGGAATGCATGTCAGGTGCAGAGAATATCAGAGAGAGAGCGCGAGAGAAAAGCAAACAATCAAAAAATCAATACGTGCTTTTTGTCTTTTAAGTAGCACCGAGATAAAGCGGCCGCCGCAAAGAAGGGAGCAATGTGAAGTCCGTATCCTCTAAGCAAACAGCCCCTCTGCTCACACCCCCTCCGTCAGGCGCAGAGAATGCCAGAGAGGGTGAGAGAGAGAGAAAAGCAAACAATCAAGCACGCGGGAAGCATATCGTATATCATTGAGGAGTTTTATTTAATATGTAATACATGCTCTGATTGAGTAGCTTCTAAGCCATCCGCCAATAGCGTCCCTTGTATGAAATCAACTGGGCAAACAAACTGAGGAAGCATGTACCATAAATTAAAAGACCCATTGTCCGCAGAAATCCGCGAACCAGCGAAAAATCCGTGATATATATTTAGATATGCTTACATTTAAAATCCGCGATGGAGTGAAGCCGCGAAAGTCGAAACGCAATATAGCGAGGGATCATTGTAGTGCGAATTCTACGCATGGCGTTATACATGAGGCCCCACGTGTTCCTCAAGTGGCCCCAGAGATCACCGGACATTAATGTTTGTGACTTTTTCCTTTGGGGGTACGTGAAAGACAGACACTACCCGCAATTATGGATGATCTGCAGGAACACATCACTGAAGCTATAAACGCGATCATGCCGGATATGCTTTGGAGAGTCTGGTCTGAGCTCGATTATCGCATCAATGTTTGCCGAGTAACGGGTGGGGCGCACATCGAGTGTATGTAATCAACATATGAAACTTTATGAGTTGATGAAACTGTAGCCTCAAAGGTGAAAGAATATTCCAATATTGTAACCATTTAAAATCAAGGAGTGTTTTTGTGGGCACTCCGTATAACATTAGTTATCCGCTGACTTAAAAGTGGCGAGTTAGGATTCTTCCAGTTAAGCGAGATACAGCAAGTTGACGGCTTTGATTGAGTCCATCACGTGTTTGTTTCCAAGTTTAGCGTTAAAAACTTCTATGTAAATATTATAAGCTGAAATTGTCTGCAGTTGGAAATAACAATAAAATCATTTGGTTTGCTTACGCCTATCCAACGTGAAGCGTTGCCAAGTGCTCATTTAACTTTAGCACAAAAGAGAGCAAAAGCATCAGATTCTCTAACAAAGTTTTCAATGTGTTGCAACAAACAAAAAAAAAAAGAAATCTGAAAGGAAAGTCAAGCCTGACCTCAATCACGTTCTTCTTGCTCGACTTTTCTTTGGATGCCCAGGAAATCGAAGCACCTCGAAGTTCCACAGTGAACTCCGGCACGATTTGACTTGACACCTGCTTCTGAAAAAGGAAATACAAGACCAAAGTTAGGGAGAGCAGCAGAACGGCACTGGTCTATGAAATTCCCACCTCAAAGACCAAGAGAATGTTAACATGCAGGATGTATTACCGCGGTGCCAGTAGGCTGAGTCTTTGGATCTTTATAAAATGTGAGTATCCCACCCTGTAGGACTGTCCATGAGGAAGCCCAGTTCTTCCTGAAAGGAGAAAGGTAAAACATTGGAAATGTTGAGAAAGCTGATATGTTAAGCCAACAATTTGGACATGAGCATCAGTAGGCTTTGCACCATTGGAACCAAGTTACCCAAACCATTTCAGCCATTATTTACTGCTCTGATGGTGATCTTTCTGATCATAAAACCGGTCATTATGATAGCAATGGACGAGAACAATTCATAACTCATTTCAGAATTACAGTATGTGAGGGTTCCTCTCGAGTGTCTCTTTCTCTCGCATGATTTGGCTCAAAAACTAATCATCGGCACAGCATCATCTCATACCAGACTTAACTTTCGAGAAAATGCCATTGGCTCACATTGATTTGGCTCTCATCTCATGGCTTCAGTTTTGAGTTTGGTATTTTTCCATGCAGCTGTTATCACTCTGAACCATCCTCAAGAAACTGTGACACACAGACAGACACCCATCATTGGGATATCGATGTTTTTTGTATCGGGGACCATAAAATGTGGAGATCCGTTGAAAACTGGAGATCGAAATTTTGGACGAATCTAAAGCTTTCGCTCTCCCCCATCAACAACAGGTTAAGGGGGGATTGGGCAAAGCAAAAAAAAAAAAATCATTCATCTGTTTTGTGAACCTGTTAGGTTTGTTAAAGGTTTGCAGAGAGGTAGCAACAAGAAAACAGGACCATACGTCAAGAGGAGGCCAGGCTCACTCATTTACTGTGGGTCACGTTACGGACACCCGATAGCAAAGGGAAGCAACCAAGGGAAGCAACTTGAGTTCCTGGAGGAAGTTCATGTGAACAAAGGGAAGTAACACAGAGTTCACATGGGGGTGACATGGCAAGGAATCAAACTAAATTCAAAGTGGCATAAGCCATCAATTCAGGAGAAAAGGAAACAAAACAAAAAAACAAACTCCAATATTCTAATTATGTTTTTCCATTTAGCACCCCAAACAAATACTCAGCCAGCCTGGTTTTATGACATCATTTACTGTTTTGTCCCCGCAACCCACATTTCTAGAAATAAGTTTGAGCAGAACAGAGCTGCGGTCTCAGAGGGCACGATGTCCTGTTCAGCTCCCAGATGGCGTTTTAATTCAAAGTGGGTTTGCTCAGCTTTTACCTGGGGACTTTATTTCCTGCCACAGTTCAAAGACTGACAGACTGGCAACTGTCACCAATTCAGTCAGTGAGTGACAGCGAGCGGTGATGGCGAGGCTGCTGGCACAGCACTGATGGGTAAGGGCATCGGAATAAGAGCAGAAGAACTAATACTGTAAGAGCCCACACTAGCACACTGTGTAACAAATAATAATAAAAATAAAGAAAAACAAACTGCATTCTGGGTTCTTCATCTATCCTGTCCAGACAGACAGATGTCTGTCTTACGTAGCTGAGCTTCAAACAGCTTTTAGAAGTTCATCATCTATTAGTCAGTCAGTCAATCCAACCCGCTATATCCTAACTACAGGGTCACAGGGGTCTACTGGAGCCAATCCCAGCCAACACTGGGTGCAAGGCAGGAACAAATCCCATGCAGGGCACCAACCCACCACACACACACCAAGCACACACTAAGGACAATTTAGGATTGCCAATCCACCTAACCTGCATGTCTTTGGACTGTGGGAGGAAACCCTCGCAGACACGGGGAGAACATGCAAACTCCACGCAGGGAGGACCCAGGAAGCGAACCCTTAAGGGTCTCCTAACTGCGAGGCAGCAGTGCTACCCACTGCGCCACCGTGCTGCCCCTCATCATCTATTAGGAAGAACAATTTACTGACAATGAATCATTCCAGTCAGTTGCAACACAGAATCAGGTGATTATTTTTAGGACCACCATAGTAGAAATACAAACAGTCACAGCGTTGCCTTCTCACCTGTGCCTTTTTCCACTGTCTGACACTTTTGTCTTGTTCAGAATGCCAGCCTTTTCCAGAGTCTTGGACTAAAAGCAAACACATGAGACGTTACTTATTTATTAAAAAAACAGAACCTGTAAACCTCCACAGTTTTAAAAATCACAATCCTTCAAAATGCAGACCACCCTGTAACGTCACGAAGCAAAACTGTAAATTCTTTGAAGGTACGTGTGACTGTAATTCAGCTCTGTAAACACTTTATGCTGTTGCTGTGTTTTGCTTGCTTTAAATGTGGTTATTGTGTTTGACTACACGTTTATTTATAGCATTTAAAATGTCAAATGATGGAAACCTGAGGTGCTGAAGCATCGATTAATGGAATTTCAGCTGGAAAAGTGAAGAAGAGCCCAATCCTATTTACTGTTGAATTACTTCACCTACATACTATGCCATCTATGAATACATTCCACAAAGTCTTTATAAATAAACCGAACATGAGGCACTCGATTAAAAATAAGCAGTAAAGTATAAAACTGAAATCTCGTTAAGCCTTCTTGTTTCAGAAGGTGTTTTCTGAGTCTACACAGAGCTGTGAAAAGCAGAAATAAAACGGGTAACAAATAAAGAGAAGGCATTCACTCTTACACTTCCAATAGATGGATGGATTCAAAAAACATTAAATTGACTTTTCCACGATTTCTAAAAACGTTTTAAAGAACAAGGGCACTGAAAAGGCCTCACTGGCATTAATTTGAAATTCTTGATATGAGGAGGGAAGCTGCATTAAGAAGCAAGGAGCTCCGTTAGTAAACACCACCACCAGAAGACACATGCCGGCGTTTTGGGATGATTTAAAGGGAGAACTCGGCGATGGATCAGAATGACAAACAGCACAGAATGTGCACGGAGCAGTTGTTGAAGGCTAGTCGATGTTTTCCCTCACTGCCTTCACGTTCGTTCTTCCTGAAATGTGTAAGAAGTCAATAATACAAGTGCAAGCTTAGGTACGTATTAAAACAAAAACTGAGCCACACACACAGAGAGCCCTAATCAAGACCACGACAAACACACTCATCTTCAAAGCAACACTGCAGAATCAGGCGTGAAACTGAAGGCCTGCAAAGGCCCCGTTACTCAGGACGCCGGCCCACCAGCCTCTAAGGGACACTTCCTGTCAGATCACCGGGCGACTCTTTAAACCTCTTTAATGTGGGATTCATTCTGGCCGGCCTGATCTTGAATTGAGGAACTATACGTGTTTGTAGAACATTACAATACAATTTACTTTTGTATCGCCCAAAATCACACAATGAGAGCGGCAATAGGCTTTAACAGGCCCTGCCTCTTGAAGGCCCCACAGCCCTGACTCTCTAGGAAGACAAGGAAAAACTCCCAAAAAAAAAAAACCTTGTAGGGAAAAGAGATGGAAAAAGCCTTAGGAAAGGCAGTTCAAAGAGAGACCCCTTACCCGGCAGGTTGGGTGTGCAGTGGGTGTTAAAAAAGGGGGTCCAAACAATACAAGACACAGAACAGGACACAAGTGATCCTCAATACAATAGAATAGAAATGCAATAGAAATATTACAAGTGGGGCGGCACGGTGGTGCAGTGGTTAGTGCTGCTGCCTCACAATAAGCAGACCTGTGGTTCGCTTCCCAGGTCCTCCCTGCGTGGACTTTGCATGTTCTCCCCATGTCTGCGTGGGCTTCCTCCCACACTCCAAAGACATGCAGGTTAGGTCGATTGGCGATCCTAAATTGTCCCTAGTGTGTGCTTGGTGTGTGGGTGTGTGTGTGCCCTGCTGTGGGCTGGCGCCCTGCCTGGGGTTTGTTCCTGCCTTGCGCCCTGTGTTGGCTGGGATTGGCTCCAGCAGACCCCCCTGACCCTGTAGATAGGATAGAGCGGGTTGGATAATGGATGGATGGATATTACAAGTGCAGAGCAGAATTCAACTTTACCCTGCACTGCATCAGCACAAAGAGCCTCAGACGACATCACAAAACGGCAGAACATAAAGTACAGTACTGAAAGTCTGGCTCTGTCTGTCAGCTCATCTTTAACATTTCAGACCTGCCGCGTTCCCTAAAGGAGTGCAAAAACACAATCCCAGCCAATTACAGAGCTCTGCAGGCGTTACGTAATGGTGGGTACTGGGCGTCTGGAGCTGTCATGGGGGTGTAACCTGAGCTGGCATTAATCCTCTCCGATTCTGGTATTTTGGCAGAGTCTTCCACAGTTGCATGGTAAGCTCGCTAGTTCTGATGAGAAGACCACACACACCTATCTCTGTGTACCCTCATATCGTTACAGTGGTTAAAAAAGAAATCCAACGCCAGCTGGGCCAAGCCATTTCACTTTAGGCAGCACAACACAACAGTTGGGCACGATTATTTTAAGAGAGTCAGCTACACCATACCTTCATTGTCTTGACCGATAATGACACACATCGCCTTATTTGACAAAAGTGACGAATATTTGAGCCAGCTTTACGTGTTACAATGTACAATGGTAACACATAACAATATGCTGTCTCTGAAAAAGTGAGAGAAAAAAAAAAAAAAATAAGCTCGATTGTATTTCATCAAGTCTTAAATTAGTAATAGTTTAGTAAAAGCGTTAAGTGACACTTCTGCATTCTTTATTACTCTTTTTAAGAATTTACTGAATGGTGCTGTCAAAAATGGCATCTTTTCGATTCTCAAGATGAGTAAAATACAAACTGTAAGCCACAGTCGCACACCACGAACTACAATTCTGACCTGCATATGAGGCGGCGCTGTGCGGCTTACTTATCTGACACCTACACATTGTAATGGAGCGTTCAACTAAACTTTATATAATTATAAAAGTACTCTGTCGATACACAGTATTATACGGGGCGAGTCAAAATGATGTTAACGTTTGAATGGCGGAAACAAATTATTCACAAAATATACTTCATATGTGCAAGACAATTTACAGGAATGTCTCAACCTGCTGGCCATCACATTCAACACACAAAAACCAAAGAGCAACAGCACCATTTTAAGGCCAGACACACACTTCACGGGGAATAGACGATCCCACAGTCCGTATTCTGTTCTTCAGGTCACTGACATCACGCGCTCCTTCACCATACCTCATAACCAGAAATCACAGGGTGTCAAAACAGGGGAGAGTGGAGGCCATGGCACTTGTCCAACCCGGCCTATCAATCGACCTGGAAAGGTGTGTGTGAGATAAAAAGAATCCAAAGGTGTTAACATAATTTTGACTCACCCTGTATTTTGATTAACAGTCAAATTGGGGAGCCTGCACTGGTACACCACACGATGAAACAACTTGGGATCCTGGTTGACAACCCCCCAGGCAGACACGCGGTCCATCCCACTCTTCAGAAATGACCCTTAATCTGCCGCAGCCAGGTGTTACATTGGCGACCCCCCCCCCCCCGGTCTGGTCCAGCCACTATGGACCCCAACAACGAGGACCTTACGAGTTGGATCACCCTCTGGGAAACGCGCCACATGGCCGTGGTGCCGTAACTGATGCTCCTTTACAATGCAGGTACTGTAACGTGCCTCATTCAGGACTCCATGAGCAACACAAAGTCAAACCAATGGAACCCAAGGATTTTCCAGAGAGACACACATGAAGGAGTCCAGTCTTCCAGTCTCAGGTCACTGGATAGCATCCATGTCTCACAAACAGGAAGCACCAGGACTCTAAAGACTTGGACCGGAGATATTTGGGGGCACCACACACCCCTTTCCAGCGACCTCATGACTCCCCTATGCTCTCCCAATCAGTCTACTGACTTGATAGGAAGAGTCACCAGAGACACGAATGTCACTGCCGAGGTCAGTAAACCTCTCGACGAGGTCGACACTCTCTGTGCAGACAGACACACTGCTGATGGCCGTGCCCAAGAGGTCATTAAAGGCCCGGTTCTTGATTTTTATCAGGTCACTCGCAAGCCCAAACACTCAGACTCCTCACTCAGTCTCTCGAGCGCCCCGATCAGAACCTCCATTGAAGATCACAGCATCGTCAGCAAAGTCAAATCCGTGAATCTTTCTTCACCAACAGATGCCCCACAGCCCATGCCAGCATTGAACAGAGTAGGAGCAGAACACACCCCTGACGGACCCCAGAATCAACTGTGCTGCCTCCACTCTGCACAGCACTCCGAGTCCCAGTGGACAGGCTGGCCATGATATCCAGAAACCTCGAGGGGATCCCGTGAACTCTCAGGATGTCCCACAGGGCAACTCGATCAACATAATTAACCTGATAACAAATTTAGTAGAAACAAATGCTACCTTTTTTTCTTTTAAAACTTTTAACTTTGCCCATAATTTGGACTCACCCTGTATATGCCCTGGCTTGCAATTGGGCTAAAAATCCACTAATCACCATGCAACAAAGTAGTCCAATATTTCTCACTTTCAAAATGTTTCATTTTGCAGTCCTACAGGATAAACCTTATTACTTTCTATTGAAAAGGCAAAGAGCAACTGTGACATGTGATACCTGACCTGTCTTACTTAATCTACCAAGGCAGAGCTATTGTGACAACCATGAGGGCGACTGCACACAAAGTGAAGACGAATTCTCAACAGAAAACTCCATGTTCATCAATCACAGCATGCAGATGGGTTTTCCTCATATGTTTATTAAAAACGACACATTTTATTGAATTGAATTTCATCATTGAGTTAAAACACATGCAAGAACAGATTTATGACTACTTAAGAACTACAGAGAGATTTAGAGATTAAGACCGAAGGTCCAAAGGCCATTGGGTTAGTGAATCGAGTGATGGAGGAAAAAAGTTCAGCGCTCATGCTCAACGCCCATTAGCCAAGACCACTAGCACTGAAGTTAATTAGGCCCAGCGAGGATGTAAAAAAAATGAAAGAACTTGACCATTTAGTAGGAGTTACTGACATGAGGTTGGAGGATCTCCCTGGAATGTCCTAGAGCAAGCTGTGCAGTGAAATCAGATGCGTTTCTCCTATGCCTACTTTTATGCTCCTTTGAATAATGAGACAGAAAAAAGGCATTTGTTTGTTTTTTAATAGCACATGACATTAATGATCAAAAGATTTAATGACAAAACTTTGTTAGAAATGCAACAACACTTTATTTTAAGGGACAATTAATAAGTATGTAACCATTATAGAATTTGGTGGTAGGCAATAATCAATTACTAACTAATTCATTCACAATGCGGTGTTACTCCAGTAAGTGTTGTTCTGAAATCAGCTGATATCAGCCTTCTTTATACAATTGCTGTATATTTCTCAGTGCGATTAAAATAAAGTATGATACACCAATTGGTGACAAGCCTGTGACGATGTGGGTCCTGCTTCACGCTCCCTCTTCCCTTTTGGGAGTCCTCGACCCCAACACCGTCGGTAATGTAATCGAATGAGCCGGTCTATGGGGACACATCAGCCTGAGCAAGGGGATGGTGCAAAAGGTGCTTTTATTATAAAAAAAACTGAAAAACCAACATCAGAGTCCAAATAAAGTGCAGTGCTCCAAAATGTCCATAAATAAATAATCCATAAAAAGATCAAAAATCCCAAACATTTAAAACGAGACTAAAAAACCTGCAGCAGACACTGGGGTCGCACCAGGCAAGCACAGCTCCTTCCCAGTCTCTCCAGCTCACCCAAGGTTTGTTCAGCTGGAGAGACTTCAGCCACCACGGTCTGCACACTACTGACCCCCGTCTTGGCTGTGTCTGCCAGACCACTCGGAGTTGGTGGTCCTCCTGTCTTCTTTCTCACACTCACAGTCATCCCTTGGATCCCTAAGTGGACTCCTTCACAATTGAACCCACTCTTCCACATCATCAGTGGGCACAATCCATCCCTCAAGCGCCGACCCTTCACTCCACATGGGACTCCTGACCACGCTGACCTCTCTCATCAGCTAGCTGGCTCGATTGCTCACTTTCACTGCCCCCAATGCCGCACTTTCACCCTGCCTGCCTTTATATGGCTCTGTGGGTGCAGCGCTTCAACCACTCACTACAGGAAGCCAATGAAGCAATTCAGAAACATCGCATCCTCACACACAGGTGCGACGCGACCCAATTACCTCATTGATTCCCTGTGGCCGCACGATCGCGCCCACAGAGACGGACGCGGCCAAATGGATTATTTAAAAACTGCCATTCATTCTGAATTGCGGACCCGCTACACCAGGGGTTTCTCAAACTCGGTCCTGGGGACCCCCTGTGGCTGCGGGTTTTTGTTCCAACCAGTTTCTGTTTTTAATTGAACCCCTGGGCTAATTAAGTGATTTGTTATTTTTGAGATTCTGTGTTTTGGGAACAATATAGAAATTAGAAAACTATATTTGGTAAAAAAAAAATAAATAAATAAAATCTAGTAAGCAGTTATATGGGAATAATGTATTTTTTTCATTATACAATATTTTCATCTTCATTTTCATTCTACTTTTCGTTTAATTAATCCATTATTTCCTAATTAGTGGGTCTGGTGCTAAAGTAGTTGCAGCTTTTCACAATTCCGTGTTGTTTGCCTGGGTGTCTGCTCTACTCGTTTTTAATTGACATTATTAAGACAGAATGAAGGGAGAAAACCTCACAGACAAAGGGCAAAATATAATGAGATCAACAAAACAGAGTTAAGCGTTTAAATCGATAGCAAAAGCAGAAATGTTTCTAAATCTACTCTAAATATATAAAATCCTAAGCCTAAAAGTGCAACGGTGATGTTTTTATGTGACTTTTTTGTCAGGCTTTAAATCTGTCTTATTTTAAAACCTACATATATACAGTACAGGCCAAAAGTTTGGACACACCTCCTCATTCAATGTGTTTTCTTTATTTTCATGACTGAAGGCATCAAAACTATGAATGAACACATGTGGAGTTATGTACTTAACAAAAAAAGGTGAAATAACTGAAAACATGTTTTCTATTCTAGTTTCTTCAAAATAGCCCCCCTTTGCTCTGATTACTGCTTTGCACACTCTTGGCATTCTCTCGATGAGCTTCAACAGGTAGTCACCTGAAATGGTTTTCACTTCACAGGTGTGCCTTATCAGGGTTATTTAGTGGAATTTCTTGCTTTATCAATGGGGTTGGGACCAGCAGTTGTGTTGTGCAGAAGTCAGGTTAGTTGGACGATCATTTATTTTTCAACAGGACAATGACTCCAAACACACCTCCAGGCTGTGTAAGGGCTATTTGACCAAGAAGGAGAGTGATGGAGTGCTGTAAATGGTCATGAAAATAAAGAAAACACATTGAATGAGGAGGTGTGTCCAAACTTTTGGCCTGTACTGTATGTTTGGTATCATTCTTTTCAGAATTTATCAAATTTTAATGTGATGTTGTTAGATTTTCAGATTCTTATTCCATTTTTAAATTATAAACTAAAAAATATCAAGAACTCACGTCCCACGAGACGAGACTTTGTGCCAAAAGATTTAATCACGGCCGGCCATGGACGGAAATAAAAGAAATAGTAGGACAGCTGCTGTACAGGCTTTTAAATGTTTGAATTGCCGCATGAAATGCAGATCATGTGGCACGGCAACAACTGCAATCCAGCAGCTGATCGAGCAAAGAGGAGGTAAAAACAAAACTGTATTTGTTTCCCATTGTATCACCATTTAAGAGGGAGTTTGGGAGGAGCAACTGCATCTCCTTGGAGTGCATTCAACCCCTCTTCACAACACGAGCGGCTGAGACGAGCAGGGGGTAACCCCCTAGTGTCTCATAAATGTAAAAATCATGCCTCTGTACTTTTCTGAATGTAGAATAAGAGAAGAGAAAAAGTACCAGCTAATTAAATGAGATCAGTGTTATCAATTATTGTCACGGATTATGAATCTGATGGAATCTTGGAAAGTGAGAGGATGCCTGAGGAGTGGAGAAGAAGTGTACTGGTGTTGATATTTAAGAATAAGGGGGATGTGCAGGACTGCAGTAACTACACGGGGATAAAACTGAAGAGCCACAGCATGAAGTTATGGGTAAGAGTAGTGGAAGCTCAGTTAAGAAGGGAGGTGACGATTAGTGAGCAGCAGGATGGTTTCATGCCAGGTGAGAGCACCACAGATGTGATGTTTGCCCTGAGGATGTTGATGAAGAAGTTTAGAGAAGGCCAGAAGGAGTTGCATTGTGTCTTTGTGGACCTGGAGAAAGCAGATGACAGGGTGACTGAGAGGAGCTGTGGTATTGTATGAGGAAGTCGGGAGTGGCAGAGAAGTACGTAAGAGTTGTACAGGATACTGTATGTACGAGGGAAGTGTGACCGTGGTGAGGTCTGCGGTAGGAGTGATGGAGGTGGGATTACATCAGGGATTGGCTCTGAGCACTTTCTTATCTCCAATGGTGATGGACAGGCTGATAGACGAGATTAGGCAGGAGTCCCCGTGGCCTGTGATGTTTGCTGATGACATTGTGATCTGTAGTGAGAGTAGGGAGCAGGTTGAGGAGACCCTGGAGAGGAATGAAGGTCAGTAGGACCACCACAACAGAATATATGTGGGTGAATGAGAGGGAGGTCAGAGGAATGGTGAGGATGAGGGAGAAGAGTTGGCAAAAGTGGATGAGTTTAAATACTTGGGATCAAAAGTACAGAGTAATGGGGATTGTGGAAGAGAAGTGAAGAAGAGAGTGCAGGCAGGGTGGAGTGGGTGGAGAAGAGTGTCAGGAGTGATTGGTGACAGACGGATATCAGCAAGAGTGACAGGGAAGGTCTACAGGACCGTAGTGAGACCAGCTGTGTTATATGGACTGGAGATGGTGGCACAGGAGACAGAGCTGGAGGTGGCAGAGTTAAAGATGTTAAGATTTGCATTGGGTGTGACGAGGATGGACAGGATTAGAAATGATGACAAGAGGGTCAGCGCAGGTTGGACAGTTGGGAGACAAAGTCAGATAAGCAAGATTGCGTTGGTTTGGACATGTGCAGAGGAGACATGAGGGATATGTTGGGAGAAGGGTGCTAAGGATGGAGCTGCCAGGGAAGAGGAAAAGAGGAAGGCCTAAGAGAGGGTTTATGGATGTGGTGAGAGAGGACATGCAGGTGATGAGTGTGACAGAACAAGATGGAGAGGACAGAAAGATATGGAAGAAGATGATCCGCTGTGGCAACCCCTAACGGGATCAGCCAAAAGAAGAAGATGATTATGAATCTGGTTGGAACAAAAACCTGAAGCCACAGTGGGCCCCCAGGACCGAGTTTGACAACCCCTACGCTACACCACAAAGCCATGAGTTCATTTATTAGGAATAAGCACCCTTGACTATTGCATACTGGGATTTAATTTCTAAGAGGAAATCCATGACTAACCCTGGAGGCTGTGAAAGATCATCCCGGAAGGAATCTCAATAATCATCTATATATATAAAATTCTTTTCGCGTTTGAAATGGAAATTACGTATGACCACAGAACATATTATAATGCACTCGCACACTCGCATTTGAAACGGAAATTACGTATGACCACAGGAGTCAAATTACACAGAGAAAGTGAGACAGAAGCAGATCGAGGGAGAAGGCTCACAGACTCGCTGATCAATGTATATGAAAATCTCAATTGAGGGCCTCACAAACCCCCGAACAACGTGCTGAACAGAATCGAATTCGACGGATGCAGTATTCACAGGCTACCACGTCACACAGGCGTCAGGGTCTGTATATGGAGGGATTCAATTATGACATTGAAAAAGATTATTGCCTACATCCAAAAGTTACAATAAGAGAAATGGACATCATGTGCGAGTACTGCCAAGCACAGGGGGTTAAATTTGAATCATGTGGGATGTGTTGTTCAGACGGCATTAATGCCGTTGCCTCATGAGAGCCACAAATTTTTCCCTTCTACTCAGTGACCGAAGCCACTGGGTAATCTGCTAGGTTAAAAAATAAAATTCTTTAAAGGCTTTTTTGGAAAATTTAAAATGCAATAAGCAATTCACCAGCAGTTGTACGTAGATTTTACAGAACAGAGGTGTATTACTATTGGGATGACCCTCATCACAAATCAGGTGAACGCCCCACCATTTGTCATTTAGTTACATTAACGGCAGCCGTTTTGTCTGAAATAAACGTAAGTTTCTTAGTATTTTTCAGCAAGAGCACAAGAACACTAGTAAAGGAGCTCAGTAAAACGTCAGTTTGTAATGCAGCTTTTTATTCAGGTTTCTTCACTGTGGATGGCAGCACAAACACATGCGTCACATAAAAAAGTGCAGCTGTTTGAGTCACAGCACACAATGCAGATGGCAGACACGTGAAGTGCAAAGCTACGCAGAAATATGAAATATGAGGGCATCAGTAAAATGTCAGACGGGTAGGTGAATTAAATAAGCAGAGGGTGGGCGTGACTGCACCTGCGGCCTTACACAGTAAATACTCATCTCCAGAAACGTCGCTTGGCTCTTATCAGTGGAGGGCGACTTCTGGTTTCAGGACAGCTAAACAAATATTACTGTCACATTACACTGCATATCAAAATGTGCTTAAAGGGATGTTATTGAGTATCAGAAGCACCGACTCCTTTAAAAAAACATGACAGGCATTGCAAAAGGCAGATTAGAACAGGTGGTTACATACTTGATGCGTGAATTCAGCTGAGTTTCCAGAGCCGTACTCTTCGTAGAGGTGATCAGATGTGTTTCTCCTGTGTACGGGGAAGAACTTCTAAACGTGGGGGAAAGAGAAAGAGAGAGAAATGTATTCATATTCCTTTTGGGTATCAAAACACAGCTGATGCACTGCTACTACAGCCATGTGTCAGTAACGAATCTCGGAAGGAAGCGCACAGGAAAGATCCACACAGAAATAAGTGCACAGTCATATAAGCGCAAGGGAAATAACCACACGTGGAAGAATACGCATACGGTAAAGTGCGCATGCGGAAAAAAGCACACGTGGCGACATATAACTATTACAAATATAAAATATACACCACCTATAGGCCTACTGCTAGACGTTTTTTATTGTAATAAAATATAAAGTTAGGGAAGATTAAAGAAAACTCCTTTACATTACTTACTTGCCGTAATCAAAACTATAAAACCCTAATTTGCCTATCTGTGGAATAAGAAGGTATAATATAAATTCTGAAAACTATTGTAAAGAATAACAATTTCCTAGAAATGGTAATTTAGGCACAACAGTGACAGTAATAAAAGGATTAATGACTATTTTATTTTATGGACCATCCAACAGCCCTCCACCCCAATTAGCACAAATTAAAACATACAAGCTTATAAATACGTTTAGTGAACAATTATACAATTTAGTTTATTGCGATGTATAATATAACATTTTTTTCTTCTTTGCATATACGCCTTTGCCATTTGCGCATTTTTTCATGTGCACATTTATCCATGTGCGGTTTTTTCCTGTGCGCTTCTTTCCGGTCACCATCAGTAACCATTCATCGAACATCCTTGTGATTTATATTTTTAATAGGGCATACACAACCTATGAACGATATGTAATGTTCTCCATACTTACCCACAGATTTAACATGCGATATAAAAGGCTTTTAGCTTATAAGGAGAACAGAAGGCCCTGTATGAGCTGGACAGCCAACATCCGGTGAGGAACTAGACAACAAGATTAGACCTAAAACGCCAGAAATGAGCATAATGTCTGCTTGCAGAGGGCAAGAGGGGTACACAGTAGGCATGGAATCGCATCACTTATAGGCCAAATACTGCAAATAACGTTTGAATAAAACAAATAGAGGGCAGCCACCACACGGTCACACCGTCTAACATGTCAGTGCGGTTATGTTGGAACTCACTGAGCCGTTCAGAATTTAGGGGTCTTTAGGCCTGAACCAAGTCACCTGTGCACAGCTGAAGAGCCGTAAAGCTCAACAACGGGACAGAAGCTCATTGACATTTCTGTTAGGCCAGAGATGCTTGTCCTGACGATGACCACGATAATGAAGGGCTCTTTGTCTATAAAACTGTTTGTATTAAAAAGGCATTAAAAGCTAATTGCTGTTTTATTTTCCTAAGCGTCTTGCCCTCTGCCACCCACCTGTTTTGAGGAGAGGGCGAGTTTTTTGGGACTAGCCACAAGTGAAATGATCCTAATGTTCAAGGAGCTTGTGCCCCCTGTAAAAATACAATAAAAAGTCTAAATTTGAAATGGACGGTGTATAAAACAAATTAAACATTGACTTTTGATTTAAAGCAGCCACAGTAACCATTAAGTAACAGGGATTTACCCTTTTAGCGGCATATCTGTCAGATTCTCCTCTCTGACATGGCCAGGCTAGTTTGACTGACTGACAGACAGTGTCAACTTTATTTGTCCCAAGGGGGAAAAATCAGCTTTCACAGAAGCTCAAGAAATATAGAAATGTAACCAAGAAGAACGACCTCCCTCAAAGAGACTGAAGAATTAGAGAAATTAATTAATTAGAATCAATTAAATTAACTAATTAGACAAAGGCTTGTGACTTGGCTAATAAGAAAGCAGTCGCAGTGAGGCCTTAAACAGACATAAAGAAGTTTCAAGGGGGCACCGGCGGCACTTCTTGACACAACTCTGCTCAAGAATTCATCGACTAAAAGGACCCAATGACATTCATTGTGTCACAGAGCTCATGTGTTCATTTAAAATGGCCATCAGAGAGAAAGCGAGGGAGAGAGAGAGAGAGCGGGCTGGCTGCCTAAGGCCGAGAAGGCAGTTAAAGGCGGCACTAGGCTTGTTTTTAAAGAGACGGATTCGAGCATTGTTTTAATCTCGTATTTAATGAAGACTTTTTTTCTATTGGATTTTAACCTCCACTTCACTTCTGTTTCCAGCGATCGGTTCGTAGCGTGCATTGTTGCAATGTTACTTTTCTTGGTTGTTTATTAAATTATGGATTTTTCAAATGTTCATTTTTTTCCCTGTTTTTCTCATTTTAAAAAAAGTGTTTACAGCGAGCGGTTCGTAAGGCTGTAGCGTGAACTCTTGCAATGTTACTTTTCTCTGTTCACTGTTTTCTCAGTGTTATTCAATGTTTTTACATTTAGTTTACTATTATGCTGCGCATTCTATGGTATAATTAACTATTTTGTGGTTAAAAATCTTGAAAAAAAATATATTTACATACAGTTCGTACGCTCCGGAACGGATTAATTGTATTTACATACAATCCTATGGGGGAAATGACTTCAGGTCACAACCAAATTGGGTTGCGACCAGAGTTTTGGAACGAATTACGGTCGTGACCCGAGGTTCCACTGTATGTGAGGAGAACAAAAATTAATTTCTGAGAAGTACTGAACTATTGTGGACTGACTGACAAGTGTTTGGGTGGCTGATCTTAGATAAAAAAATAAAACAGTTTTGAAAATAATAATAATCAGTTTTATTTATGTAGCGCCTTTCATGCACTCAAGGACACTTTACAATTCAATAAACTCATTAACAAGACAGTAGAAATTACACACAAGAAAATGAATACTACTCACTGAAGAGGTGCGTTTTTAACAGGAGTTTGAAATGAATAAGAGATTTTCCTCGTAAAGACCGAGAGGAAGAGCATTTTAAATTTTAGGGGCCATCACACTGAGAGCTCTGCCCCCCACAGTTACTAAGCTGTATTTAGGCACATTTAGTGAGTAAGTGAGCGTCCGATGATCTTAATGCACAAACACAAGTGGAAGGAATCAGGAGCTCAGACAGATAACGAGGGGCTAAACCATGAAGAATAAGTTGATATTTGATTCTTGAAAAGACTGGTAACCAATGTAAATCATAGAGGACAGGACTGATGTGAGCAGATTTTTTTTAGTGTGTTGTAAGTAGATGAGCAGCAGAATTCTGAACACACTGCAGTCTATTGATATATTTAGTCGGGAGGCCATAAAACAAAGCATTGCAATCGTCCAGACGGGCGGGGAAGAAAGCGTGAATCGGTGTTTCAGTGTCCTGCACACTGAGGAAAGGACGCAGATGAGCAAAGTTACGGAGATAAAGAAAAGCCGTCTGTACTGTTGAGCTAATGTGTGGTTGGAAGGTAAGGAGCTGGTCCAAGATGACACCCAAATTACAGACTGACGTTGAGGGTTCAGCCAGGATCCCATCGACGTCAATTTTTAGCCCACGAAGGTTAAAGAGGACAGATTTGGTACCAACTAATAACATTTCCGTTTTATCAGAAATGACGGGTGTGACAGAAAAAGAACAAACCATAGAATTAAATTTGGGGTTTCATTAACAGCTAAGGAGGAGGAGGAGGTTAGGAGCCGGCGCTGACATGACACATTACCACACCTACCACATGACAAACCACCTTAGGATCCCAGATTAGGACCCGAGTGCAGCCATGTGACGGGTGACACCTCAGCACCACATGAGTTCAGATGGAGTGGACCAGTCTGAGGTTTTTCGGTGGTCCACCAAGCAGTGTTGCTGTTAGGTTATTTTGCACCCTGTGCCAACTGACTGTTTGGTAGCTAACCCGTGTGGATGCCCCCCACCCTTTATGATCTGAGCCCTAATTCCCTATAATGGGGGCACTGGCCCGGCCTTCAAGCCAGCTTCAGACACCTGAGTTAGCTGGTCACTTAACTGGCTTGCTTTGCATCTCTTTATTGTATTGTTGTCAGTTAAAGAAAAAAAGCAAATCAATTATAATAATTAAGGCAAAAGTGGTGTGTTAAATTCTAACTCGTTACTAACTTAAGAAAGTGGCTGGAACAGAAACCCAGAATCTGAGCTGGACACCCCTGCTCCAGGCTGATCAACACTTCTACTTACGTTGTCCTCTTGTGCCGTCTGTGAGATGGGGACAAACATGGTGTGGCGCCAATTCTTAAACAAGGAGCCGCCATCATTGTCATACCCATTTCTGATTGTTGACTGTGGTGGTGTAATCTTTTAGGCAGGAAGATTAAAAAGAAAAAGAAAAAAAAAAACAAATTAGAGCTCAGCATTTGGCAATTCAGTTTGTTCAACAAAGAATTCCTAAAATGTGAATATTATATGGTGGTCAGCTGGCTTATTATACGAGGCCACATAGGCCTTGCAGTGCATCAGAGAGGCAGAGGGGCGCTACCTGAACTTCTAAACTGGAGCCGCAGGACTCCCTGCTGGGGTAGTTTGGGGAGCAGACATGACAGACAAAGGGAACTCGAGTGGCTTTAATAAACTGCTCACAAAAATGAAAGGCACACTTTGACAACACATCAGGTGTGAATGGAAAAACAAAATCCTGCTGGCTCTCTCTGCTGATACGGTGACGTGTGAGGAACAAAAGGATGGAAATGAAATGATCAACCGACAGAGAGAAGGCTGAACTCAAAGACACCCCGAAAATCAAAGGGAAAAAAAGATGCGGCAGGCGACTCCATTTGGCCGAAATGTCATTTCAGCAACTCCAAATCGTACTCAGTAGTTTGTATGCCCAGTGTCCTTATGAGACTATAGATGGTGTCCTGGGGGATCTCCTCCCAGATCTGGACCAGGGCATCACTGAGCTCCTGGACAGGCGGAGGTGTCTGATGGACCAAAACATAATGTCCCACCCAGAGGTGACAGGCAAGTGAACATGGGGGGGGTTTGGTCAGTCAATGGTATCAAGTCCTTCATCCTCTCGCCAAATGAGGCCAGGTATTGTCGTGCACCAGGAGGAACCAACACAGGGTCTGACAATGGGTCCAAGGATTTCATCTCGATACTTAATGGCAGTCCAGGTGCCCACCGTTGTCTAGCCTGTAGAGGTCTTTGCGTCCCTCCATGGATATGCCTCCCCAGATGTACCATCACTGACCCACCACCATACTGGTCAGGCTGAACGATGTCACAGGCAGCATAACATTCTTCACGGCTTCTCCAGACCCTTTCACGTCTGTCACATGTGCTCAGGGCGAACCTGCTCTCGTCTGTGAAAAGCACAGTGCGCCCGCCAGTGGTGGTCCTGCCAATTCTAGTCTTCTGTGGCAAATGCCAATTGAGTTCCATGGTGCCCACTAGAGGACATCTGACCCTCAGACCACCCTCATGAAGTCTGTTTCTGATTGTTTGGTTGGAGATATTCACACCAGTGGCCTGCCTGCCTGCTGGAGGTCATTTTGTAGGCTCTGCCAGTGCTCATCTTGTTCCTCCTTTCTCAAAGGAGCAGATAGCGGTGGGTCCTGCTGATGGGTTAAGGACCTTCTAAGAGGGGTTTTGTCCAGCTCACCTGCCTGTCTGTCTCCTGGAATCTCCTCCATGCCCTTGAGACTGTGCTGGGAGACACAGCAAACCTTCTGGCAATGCCACGTGGTACTGATGAGCCATCCTGGAGAAGTTGGACTACCTGTGCCAGCTCTGTAGGGTCCAGGTATGGCCTCATGCCACCAGTAGTGACACTGACCGTAGACAAATACAAAACGAGTGACAAAAGAGATGAGGAGGGAAAAACGTCAGTGGCCTCCTCCACCTGTTAAACCATTCATTCCTGTTTTGGGGGTCGTCTCAGTGTTGCCCATCTAGTGCACCAAAGCGGCTGAAACTGATGAACAAGCCCCTCTGCTACTTCACTGAGCAGATCAACAGCCCCCAAGTGTCACTGACTTGATGCTCTACTCTCATTCAAAAGGGTGCTTTTCATTTTTTTGAGCAGTTTATATGGACAGTTAAAGTGTCATCTTTGACAGAACACTTGCTCTCAAGTGAAAGGAGACTTGCTGGCACACATTTCTACTATGATAGGTTGATGGTGTGAAAAGTGAGCACTGAGAGGCCCTGGCATTTCTTGGGCAATGTCCTGCCAGCTGTCTTGTTGTGAAATCAGAATTAGTGATCACACCACCTAACACACACATTAGTGGTAAAATCAGTTTAAGAATAACATCCATGTACAGTATACAGCATCTATAAAAAGTACCCCCCCTCTCCCCCCCGTGCCCCTTGGCAGTTTTCACATTTTATTAATACACAACAGTGGAATCAATTTGGCTTTCTTGACATTGATAAACGCCCCGCGGTGGGTTGGCACCCTGCCCGGGGTTTGTTTCCTGCCTTGTGCCCTGTGCTGGCTGGGATTGGCTCCAGCAGACCCCCGTGACCCTGTAGTTGGGATATAGCAGGCTGGATAATGGATGGATGGACATTAATAAACAGGAAAAGACTCCTGGAT
Organism: Polypterus bichir lapradei; assembly: GCA_026402145.1. Classification (NCBI taxonomy): domain Eukaryota; kingdom Metazoa; phylum Chordata; class Cladistia; order Polypteriformes; family Polypteridae; genus Polypterus; species Polypterus bichir. The sequence continues at coordinate 2,300,813 of JANRMT010062851.1, read as the reverse complement.
GTCATCATGAAGCACTGGTCTAAATTAATGACACATATAAAACACAACACAACTATAATAATGTCGCACATTATTTTTTTTTTTTGTTTTCGTCCTTTAACAGAGACATTTGTGGGGGAATGTAAGGATCCTTATCTGCAAGAAATGTCCCAACAGTAAGTCTGTAATGTGTGTAAACATACTGACACAGATGGCTAAAAAGTAAACTTGGGATTAATAAAGAAAGACAATGGCTTAGCTGAGACTTCAAAATGTTCAGTTAAGATGTTTGAGGCAAGCAGTGGGCAGAAAAAGAGGCATCAGTGTCACCAAAATGCCCAATGTCATACGCAGACCTACTAAGATGCAAGTTAATGAACAGCAGCAAACTATAATTATACATTGTCATGGGCAGCAGGCATGGGCTGGCGTTCTAGTGCCTTACCTGGCTGGGATGCCAGTTTAACAGAAGGACTAATCACATTTGCCCCACCGATGCAATAGGTGGCAGTATTCTTGGTGCCTACAGTACATGGATACCCACAGGGCAGGCTGGGAATTGCAGTCCCGTGAGAGAGCCCTGCTGTAGTCCATGGGGTGCCACCAGGGGGAGCTGCAGGAAAAGACCGTCCCCCACTTTAAAGAACTTCAGCCTGACCGGGAAGCGCTTCCTGGAGGTAATATTGCAGCCCTGGAAGTAATCCTGGACCTGGCATAAAAGAAGCGTAGTTGTGTTTGAGGATTTGGGGCACTGCTATGCCCCCTACTGGTCACAACGTCTAATGGCTGCGGTTTCTCTACACTCCTAAGCACCTAGTTTTAGACAAGCGAGCAGAAGGTTTGTCCAGGAATCCAGATCGTTAGCTAAATTGTAGGTGGGTAAAAATAATAAAAAATGATCTCACTGACAATAAGGTCATTGAATCACATGACAGGAGGAAGAGGAGGAGGAGGAGGAGGAGGTTGAGAGCAGGCACTGCCGCACCCACTACACAATGAGCCACCCGGATTGGGACCCAAGTGCAGCCGTGCAATGGGCGACACCTCAGCATCACCCAGGAACAGCACAAATTTTATTTACAATGGCTGGAGTGCCAATCCTGCCACCACCACCCAAGTTTTCTCTACAAGTTGGACTCAAGATACCTCAGGTAAGTCCCACTCAGATTTTGTTCCGTCTGCACTGTAGAAGTAGGGCTTTCCGCGCTCATCAGTTGATCTCACCCACTGAAAGCAAAAACAAAGTTATTCTGATTAATGTCGCAGTCCACCAAAATCAAAGTGACAGAAACAACCCCCACAACAGAGAAGACCACAAGAGATTAATTCTGCTTTAAACCTTTTGAGTTAACTAAATAAATTAACTAAAAAAAGAATCTTCCACAGCAACATAAAAACCTTTAACCTTGTTAAAATATGATTCAGGAAAGACTGCAGAACATGCATCGGGCAATATGGTGATGAGTGCACGAGTCTCGGTCACTTGTGCGGCCATATTAGCATCTGTGAACCACAACTGGACACTAAGCTCCTTTAGACTCTCAGTGAGTAGCCGTATAATGGATGGACCGTGTGTCATGGACGGAGTTTTACCACCAGGGGGCGTACGGCTCCCCAAACCCCGAAACAGACCCCACACCTTTATTTAAGTGCTCCCTCACTACACAGCACAGTACAAAGCACCACATGACACACACTCCTCTCTTCTTCTCTCAGTCCTTTGCTTCCCCTTTTCCTCGCTAGCTTTGTCTTCCACCTCCCAACACACGGACTACTGGTGAAGCGTGGAAGTGCTCCAGGTATTTCATAATAATAATTATAATAATAATTTATTTTATTTATAGGCACCTCTCAAGGCAAACAAGGACACCTTAGAGAGCACATTAATAATGACAGTCATAACATAAAATTAATAAAATTTTACAGTACAATAAAACCAGAATAAATACAATAATAAAGTTCAATTTATCAGCTAAAATTAATCAGACACAATAAGCTAGTTTAAAAAGATGTGTTTTAAATTTAAGGTAGGAAGAGAGTCAATATTATGAACTTTTCACGAGAGAACTAACTAACGGATTTAGATCGGGTTTTTCTCTATAATTTGTTTGAACATTCCGGTTGATTTTGC
>JANRMT010062851.1:2258463-2290425 GCA_026402145.1 Polypterus bichir lapradei | reverse complement strand
TGGGTTAAAGAAGTAATGAAAAAGAAAAGGAAACATTTTAATAATAACGTAACATGATTGTCATGAGTGTTGCTGTCATATACATGCCTGCCTAAATAAGTCACCCTCGCTTCGCTCTTACTTTTTTACCGTTCATTTAATCATGGCTAGTGGCGGAAAAATTATAAAATGGAAGGAGGATTACACTGAGTATGGCTTTACCAAAACAATTATTGATGGCGAATCGATTATTCATAAAGCTTGAATTGGTGATCTGTTTTTGTGTGTTAACCTCATATTTTTTCATACTTCTTCTCAAACCAAGGTGGTGCGAGGCTAAAATGAATTGGGATGCGCTGATCAATGTTATCGGTGTACCAGGAAATCATGCATTGACAAAAGTTCCCCTTTGATTGTAATGCAAAGTGTGATTAAATGCATTATTTTTTAACGCGTTATGGAGCACATGCATCGAAGCTTCTCAGCTGTGCTTGTGCTAAGAAAATTAAACATTTTAAAAATAACGTAACACGATTGTCAATGTAACCTTTTGTAAGTAGTGCCTGGAGGATTCAGTGTGGAGAAAGTCTAGAGACAGAGTGTGTATTAACTTGTGGATTTCTCTGTATTTGGTGGCAGTGTGACGAAGTTGCTTCGGAAGACGGCGTTAGCCGCGGAGCTCAGCTCAGAGCGAAATGAGGTAAATGGGAGGGGAGATGATGACGTGACTCCCCCACCCGCCTTAACTGTCAATCCCCCACAAACACAGTCTCTCGGAATTTGCATAAGCACACCCCTTCACCTGCAATTTTAACTTAGTTACAAAGTGATCAAAACTCTCGTTTATATCCTGCGTCCTCTCATTAAACTTGTATCCTGCATTACCCGTGGGCACGAAAAGCAAAAGCGGCAGCCTGTCTATTAAGTTAATTTAAAGTTTAGGTTTATACCTCGCTTTGTTTCCGAAGTAGCTGTACTGATGAATATGGTAGTATGTCACTCGCTCGCTTCTTAATGTTTCGCTGCCTTCTCAATTATATAATGCATGTTTTGTTCAGCGTATTTTGGAGCTCTTCCTGGTTTTCTACATAGTGCGTTGACAGTCAGTTCACGTGATTACGTGGGCGGCGTAATGATGTCACACGAAACTCCGCCCCCACGGCAGTCAAGCTCAACTCCATTACAGTAAATGGAGAAAAATACCTTCCAGTTATGACCATTACGCGTAGAATTTCAAAATGAAACCTGCCCAACTTTTGTAAGGAAGCTGTAAGGAATTAACCTGCCAAATTTCAGCCTTCTACCTACACGGGAAGTTGGAGAATTAGTGATGAGTCAGTCAGTCAGTCAGTCAGTGAGGGCTTTGCCGTTTATTAGTATAGATAAAATAAAATAAGAATATTGTACTTTCTCCACTTTTGGAGTATAAAAAATTAAGTCCATAATCTTTGTTTTTTATGATTTTTGTTCACAACTGTTATTAAGAGTCTCATTGATTCTTCAGCCCTCTGTACGCAGAACAAACAAGATGGCGAGCTGATCTCTTGCTTGACGCTCAGCTGATAACACGACTGGCAGTGGAAGTTGGTGAATTTTTATTTTGAGAGGACATCCAACTCCTGCAGGACTAAGAAGGGTGCAAGATTTCATAAATAGTGTAACCTGTAGCTATGGACACTTACTGCACGCTTTGATATGCCCTTCTATTAATTACAGGACTGCAGAGTGAGTCTGCAACCCACTAATGAAGATTAAACTGAAATGAGTATCAAAGTAAATTAATAACTGTAATTCAATGTGACGCGCCAATGTCCGAGTGAGGCCCAGGGTGGGTCCCAAAGCTACGCAGCCGACGCCATCAGTTGGAATTCAACAAGAGATGTCAGAAAATGACTCAAGTAAGAAGAAAAAAAATAAAGTTGAACTCAAAACAGTTTAACTTAAACCAGCTTCTGTCCCGCTGTGGAAAAGACACAAGTTGGGAACTTACAGAGTAGACGAGTCTTGATCAACTCTAGTTATTTTTTACTTTGATTACAAAAATATTCAACGCCACTAAAAATAAAACAAATCAGTTACTTTGGTGACCCGCTTTTTTTTTTTTTTTTTGTCTTTTATTTCTGTCTTGTAGAAGCAGATACTCAGGTTGAAACTGCAACTTCTGGTTGACTTTCTGCATGTGCGTCACTAACCCTGTTTGGGGGTGTGAAGTGAAGTATCAGCTGAACTTGCGAGATTAAGCACCTAAAGCTCGAACTGAGAAATGCAATTTGTCCATTAGGGGCAACTCTGTGAGAGGCACTTTGTCACATTAAAGTTGCTTTTCAATACTATTTGTCTGTAATTAAAAATGTGGTGAAGTGAAGTGTCAGATGGAACGCTAAAAATATCAGGTCTGCGTTTGCACAATAAGGGACGTCAGATTTAGACTGCTTCTCACCCACAGCCTGCAAATTTAACATCTCGTTTATAGTCAGTTACACAAAATACAAAAAGAAATTCTTACTTGCATGTCTCCCAGTGACGACACCATAGAAACAACGGGACGGGGCCACACATAAATAATAACTAAATAAGATGTACACAGACGGCAACATACAGTATACACACAATTATGTACTCCATATACACACAAAAACATGCTCAATATTTTTTCATTACAACTTACTTTTCATGCAGGGACTCATTTAGTATTTATTATGACAGTCTGTTCAGTACACCAGAGTGCTAAATGATGTTAACATTTGAATGGCGGAAACAATTGATTCACAAAACATAACTTCATATGTGCAACATGATTTACAGGAATGTCTCAACCTGTGTGCCATCACATTCAACACATGGACCAAAGGGGGCAGATAAATTGTCCACAAAAATTGTATAAAAGTTGTAGAAGACCAGCCTGACCGACAGACTCACAAGTCCAAAAGAACACACGTTTGTTTATTCTCCTTTTCCACGTCTTCACAGCGCACACACACACACACACACAGTGCACAAACCCCAATAAACTCTTTCTTTCTATGCTTATTTAGTCTATGTATGGCTTAACACGAAATGCACTATACTGTTTGAGTTCTTTCTTTCTTTCTTTCTTTCTTATGTCTTACATAATTCTGTTCATAATTAAACATTTGCATTTGTAGTATTTGAAACCTGATATAGTGCCTTTATAGTGGCTAGAAATATAAACCTTTCTTTCTTGCCATGCTTATTTACTTTACGTATGGCTTAACACAAATCTTTCATTCTTTCTCTTTTCTACTGCCGCCTCCACTCTTCTCTCGCATGCTCTGTTCACTACCACCCGACTCCGGCTCCCCGAATGGAGTGAGGCGACCCCGTTTATACTGCACCCATGATCTGCTCCAGGCGCCTCTTGATTAGCTTCCAGCAGCATCTCCAGGTGTGGTGGAAGGGCTGCAGATCTTACTTCCGGAGCTGTCCTGGCAGCCCCCCAGACGGTGGCCACAGACCCCAACAAGTTTGAGCTTCAATGCCCCAAGCCTGTTGCCCTGATGCAACCCAGGGGGGCTGCCCTCTCATGTTCCAGAGATTGGCTTGCCCTTCTCACAGTCCCCTGTTCTTCCAAGGCCTCCCGGCAGGACACGATCCCCTGGCCATCCATCACAAAGTACATACATGGCAGTGCCATCAGTGTTATCATCCTTTTGACTTGCCCTGTTATGTATAACGCTACAAATATGAGGCCGGCATGTGAAGAATAAAGCACAGTCAGATTTAGACAAACGTCTCACCAGGTTCGTGCAAACTTTAATCAAAAGTGCAATTTTAGGGTGGCCAGATAGACTGCTGGACTTCCATTACATACACAGACAACGGTTTTCTAGAAAATTCTTAATCTGTTTCAAGCAAATTAACACAAAAAGAAAAAACAAAACGTTTAGCTAACAACAGAAACAGCCCACCGCACTGCTCCTAATCCTAGAACGCTGTTATGAAGGCGTGCCGTATTGTGAATGATACTGAATTTCTCACCATCCTCGCTACTCGCTACTCTTGTTATTCTTTAGAGATATAAAAAAAACTCTGTGGTTTTCAGTTTCAGTGTATATGTAGGGTTTCTTTTATATTTTTATTGTGTGGCTGTACCACTAACAAATAAACCAAATAGTGAAGTCGTACAGAATAGTCACAGCCTTGATAGAAACGCCATCTTATACGGAGAGCGTCACACAAAGACACAATGAAATCAAACTGGAAGTGACCCCAAAAACTCAATTGTGGATATCCAGTGAGTAACAAAGTACAAGATTACTAAAAATACAGTTCACAAGACCACCAAGACAATGGGCGGGGGGTTGAGAACGTGCAAGTCCATTCCTTAATCACAAGTCTTACGTACTCGGTAATAATAAAGGCACAAGAAAAACAAAAATGGACAAAGAAGAGAAGCAATCGCGTTTAACGTATCTAATGGTATGAAGGACTTCGGTGAGTGATACTCAAGCAACTCAACATAACAAGTTTAGCAAGTTTAATATTCACAATAAAATCAGGCATTACTCCCATCTTGTGTCCTGGAAAGCACTGCAAGAAATCGGTGCCAGTCTTGGCAGTAAGAAGTAAGGCAGGCAGGTGCACAGAGCCTGAAATACTGCAGGCCGCTTTAAGATGGCACCTTCTTACATTCCTAGTATCATTCATTTTTGTTTTCCCTTGTCTAGTTTGGCGACGAGGCGTGATCTTCACGTTAAGATCGCAGAAGACACTTAAAAGACCTGCGAGACTAAAGAGATTGGCTGCGGAGAGTCTCGCGGGGACCTTAAACATGAGACTTTGTGCCAAGAGACTGACCCAGGACCGTCTCGCGGGGACGAAGAACATGACATTCTTCCATATAAAATATAATGCAACGTCTGTCTGTATGTCTGTTCGCTTTTCATGAGAGAACTACTTTAGATTTAGATCATTTTTTTTTTTTCTAGAATTTTCTTGAACATTCAGGTTGATTTTGCGACTTCTCTCATCTCGCTAAGGGCGGCACGGTGGCACAGTGGTAGCACTACTGCCTGGCAGTAAGGAGGAGACCTGGGTTCGCTTCCCGGGTCCTCCCTGCATGGAGTTTGCATGTTCTCTCCGTGTCTGCGTGGGTTTCCTCCCACAGTCCAAAGACATGCAGGTTAGGTGTATTGGCGATCCAAAATTGCTCCTAGTGTGTGCTTGTGCGTGGGCCCTGCGGTGGGCTCCAGCAGACCCCCTGTGTTAGGATATAGCAGGTTGGGTACTGATTCTCATTTCACTAGGTATCAGTTCTCTTGCAGGTGTGACATATTTGTGCTAATCTGAGAGAGAGGCTGTGGGCCGAGGGGAGGAGGAAATGTGACGTCAGGAGTGGGCGGGGCCTCCTCGCGGTCCTGTTGCACTACTATGTGGACGGAGCCGCAGGGGATGACTAATAAAGAATAAAATCTTCCACATAAACAGAGACAAAGAATAACAAATGTAAAAAAAAAAACCAACCGGTTGGTCCCTCTGAAAGGGCTTCTGGTCCTCCTCCATTCCTCCGTGCACAGGTCCCGGTCCTTCCTCCTCAGGTGGATCCCAAGATGTTTCGCCAGACACTGGATTGTAAAAATAATACTGTCCACTCGCCTCGTCAAGGACTTTTTCCCATGTTGGAAAAACCAAGCTGCCTGAAGGCGAAGGGGATCGTGGCTCCTCTGGGGGGTCTTCTTGATCACTAAAAGGATTGTCCCAAGTGGTCACACCAGTCCCCGGGTTGTAGTAAAATTCCTGACCGCTCTGCTGGTCAGTGTGCACCTCCCATTCAGAGGTTTCTGAGAAGTGCCTACGGGGAACAGGAGACAAAGGGATCTTGGAGGGAAGAGGAAACTTCTGTTTTAGATCTTCCACATTTGCATATACAGAAGTGCTTGGATTTTCTTTTGCTGTCTAAAGGGAAAGAAAACAGAGAAACAGAGACTAAGAATTTACACGTCAATCAACAGCAGAATATATTAACAGCATTTGAATCAAAATATCAAGATTCAGGTTATGTGTGCCTGTGACGATGCGGGTTCTGCTCCATGCTTCCGGGAGCCCTTGAACTCTGCCCTCTGAACTCTGTAATGTTACCGATGAGTGAGGCACTACAATGGAGCAAGGGGATGGTGCAAAAGTGCAAAGTGCTTTTATTTAAAACCGTCAACAAAAAGAAACAGTGTTCAAATAGTGCAGTGTTTCAAAAAGTCCTCATTAAATAAATAATCCATAAAAACAGAAGTGAAGTGGAGGTTAAAAACACCATAGAAAAAAACAATCCTTTTAAAACAACGAGGTTAAAACAACGCTGGAAGCAATCCTTTAAAAACACAAAGCCCGGTGTCTCTTTACCTGGCGCCTCCCCTGCTTCTCCCATCAGGCTTTGCAACAGGAGAGTCACCATACCTGCAGCTGACCTTCTTTCCACATATTTGATCTGGTGGCCTTACGATCCCTAGCTCCGGTTCAGCTCACTGAGATTAAGTCTTGGCTTCCCTGGCGACCAGGACGCTCACGTCAGGGAATTCACCGCCCGAGCCTCCTGACTCCCGCTGCCTTCTCGGCCTTATGTGGCCAGTCGTCCTTCTGCCGGTCACTCCCGTTCCTTCATAAAATGCTCAGCAGGAGCGACCGCTTCCAACTGCCCTAAGTGTTGGCCAAACACCCCTGCTAGGGCTCATTGTCCAGCTGCCTATGAGCGCTCGCTCTCGCGCACACCAGCTCTCTCTCTCCTCGCTGCTTCCTGCAACCTCCATTCTTCCTTTTCCTTTTCTTCTTTAGCCGCCTCACGCTTCTATTTATGAAGAGGACGTGGCAGATCTGTGGCAAATCAGCAGCCCCGAGAACAATCATGGATGCGGACAATTTCTCACCTGTGCACTTAGGCAACAGAAGCCCACATCACGAATCACCCCGGGAACTGCTTCAGCCACACAACCACCATGCCCCCTCACTAAGCCACAAGTGCGGTGATTATTTATTTAAAACTGTCCTTCCTGATGGGAGCTGTGGACCCGCAACACCACAGTGCCATTTTAAGATCAAATAACTAAAACAGTTCCTAACAAATGCTGCCTTAGAGCAATTAAACCTGTGCTCGCTGAAAGTCGGGAATGACAAAGAAACAGACACCAATATAAAATAAAAAGAAATTTCTTTATTCTTGGTGAGTTAGAGAGACTGCAGCCCCCCTCGTGCCTCCGACCACTGGCTGGTCAGAACAGACAATCCTGCTTAAAAGAAAAACTTCCTCTTTATATTACCCGGCTTATTCATTAGCCAAAGAGAAAAAACATGACAGTTCACTCTGAGGCCATACATAGATTGCTGTAAATTACGGTTACATCCTGATTTATGACATGCAGGAGTGTACAAAAATAAAGAGTTATCAGGCACTCGCATTCTTAAGGAGTACGTCCTTCTCAGCAGTTTCTTATAGTTCATTACATTAGTTATAAAGAGATGACATTCTTCTAGTTTTAATATCTTCATTACATTACAGTAATCCCTCTCTATATCGCGCTTCGACTTTCGCGGCTTCACTCCATCGCGGATTTTAAATGTAAGCACATCTAAATATATATCACGGATTTTTCGCTGGTTCGCGGCTTTCTGCGGACAATGGGTCTTTTAATTTATGCTACATGCTTCCTCAGTTTGTTTGCCCAGTTGATTTCATACAAGGGACGCTATTGGTGGATGGCTTAGAAGCTACCCAATCAGAGCATGTATTACATATTAACTAAAACTCCTCAATGATATACGATATGCTTCCCGCGCGGTGCTTGATTGTTTGCTTCTCTCTATCTCTCTCACTCTCTCTGCCTGACGGAGAGGGTGTGAGCAGAGGGGCTGTTTGCCTAGAGGATACGGACGCTCCTCTACAAAATGCCGCCTTATCGCGGTGCTTCTGCATACTTAAAAGCACGCATTGATTTTTTGATTCTTTGCTTTTCTTAGCGAGCACTCTCTCGGACATTCTCTGCTCCTGACGGCGCTCCTTTGAAGAGAAGATATGTTTGCATTCTTTTAATTGTGAGAAAGAACTGCCATCTCAGTCTTGTCATGGAGCACAGTTTAAACTTTTGACTAAAGGGTGTTATTTCCTGTCTAGAGGGCTCTAATAATGTTAACAGTGTGGGAGAGTTTATAAGGGCTTAAAATATATAAAAATAACCATACAAACATATGGTTTCTACTTCGCGGATTTTCACCGGGGGGGGGGGGGTCTGGAACGCAACCCCCGCGATCGAGGAGGGATTACTGTATTCCTCTTTTTATTGAAAATTTTATTTTATTGTAAAATCAACTCTCGGCAGTGGCCAGCAGGGCGGCGCCAGTCTCACCCCTACCACCTTTACCGTCACCTCCACTACCTCTTCATATCTTTTACCCCCAAGCTGTCAGACTCCTTAATGCCATGCTGCCCCTTGGGCCCTTCCACACGGCCTCAATCACCTCTAAAAACAGAACTTTTACACAAGCAGGACACATTCCTGCAAAGACGAGTGTGCAGGTAGAAGAGAACTGAAAATCTCATACTGACCTTTAAGGATTTGGACACTCTTGATATCCTTCTGCTATGAAACATTCTGACCTGTCATTGTTTACACATGTCTTACACAGCTATTATCATATACTGATCATTTCTGTATTATCTATCTATTATTTATTATATTAATATCTATTGACTATATTTATGTATCTAGATTGCAAATACCATACATTGCATCAACGTTCATATTGCTTACACACAGCTGTACACACAGCCATTAATGTCTAAACCGCTGGCAACAAAAGCGAGTCCACCACTAAGTGACAAACGTCCAAACTGTGCCCAATTAGCCATTTTCCCTCCCCAGTGTGATGTGACTCGTTCGTGTTACAAGGTCTCAGGTGTGTTAAATTTGGTGTCCTCGCTCTCACACTCTCTCTCTCATACTGGTCACTTGAAGTTCAACATGGCACCTCATGGCAAAGAACTCTCTGAGGATCTGAAAAAGAGAATTGTTGCTCTCCATAAAGATGGCCGAGGCTATAAGAAGATTGCCAACACCCTGAAACTGAGCTGCAGCACGGTGGCCAGGACCACACAGTGACAGGCTTAACAGGACAGGCTCCACTCAGAACAGGACTCGCCATGGTGCCCGTGCTCAGCGTCATATCCAGAGGTGGTCTTTTGAAGATGGACATACGAGTGCTGCCAGCATTGCTGCAGAGGTTGAAGGAGGGTGGGGGGTCAGCCTGGCAGTACTCAGACCATACGCCCGCCGCACATGGCATCAAATTGGTCTGCATGGCTGTCGTCCCAGAAGGAAGCCTCTTCTAAAAATGAGGCACAAGAAAGACAAGCAGATTAAGGACATGGATTACTGGAACCGATGAGACCAAACTCAACTTATTTGGTTCAGATGGTGCCCAGTGTGTGTGGCAGCACCAGGTGAGGAGCACAAAGACAAGTGTGTCTTGCCTACAGTCAAGCGTGGTGGTAGGGGTGTCACAGTTTGGGGCTGCATGAGTGCTGCCGGCACTGGGGAGCTACAGTTCATTGAGGGAACCATGAATGCCAGCATATGCTGTGACATAGTGAAGCAGGGCATGATACCCTCCCTTCAGAAACTGAACATAATGACCCCAAACACACCTCCAAAATGACCACTGAGGGTAAAGGTGCTGGACTGGCCAAGCATGTCTCCAGACCTAAACCCTACTGAGTATCTGTGTGTGTGTGTAGGGGGTTGGGAAAGGGGGCATCCTCAAACGGAAGGTGGCGGAGCGCCAGGTCTCTAACATCCACCAGCTCCGTGATGTCGTCATGGAGGAGTGGAAGAGGATTCCAGTGGCAACCTGTGAAGCTCGTGTGAACTCCGTGCCCAAGAGAGTTAAGGCAGTGCTGGAAAATGATGGTGGGCAGCCACACAAAATATTGACACTCTGGGCACAGTTTGGACATTTTTCACTTAGGGGTGGACTCACTTTTGCTGCCAGCGGTTAAGACACTAATGGCTGTGTGTTGAGTTATTTTGAGGGGACAACAGATTGACACTGTTATACAACATACTACTTGACATTGGATCAAAGTGTCATATCTTCAGTGTTGTCCCATGAAAAGATATCATAAAATATTTACAAAAATGTGAGGGGTGTACTTTTGTGAGATACTGTAACTTTGCTCTTCTGCCTTGCAACGTAGAATCCACATACTCATCTGCGACTGAATAAAAATCGAACTGATTGAACTTGTCCTGTCTTCCTCGGGGGAGTTTTTCACTTCCACATGTCCTCCCAGCCATTCAACCTTACCTCTGTCTTTGTAACATACTGTATAATATTATTGTCTAATTTTGTTTGTTTCATATTACCTTCCTTATATTTCACTCTGTAAAGCACTTTGAGCTACATTGCTTGCATGAAAAGGTGCGATAGAAATAAATGTTGTTGTTGTTGTCTTCCCAAAAAAAAAAAAAAGATGCGAATGGCCTTCTAAATCCCGCATGCTACAAATTGGAAGATGGGAACTTGACGAGTTTACTTCAGACCAGTTCTAATTTTTATGCACTTTTGCAAAACAGGCAGAAGTAATAAAGGGGGTGCTTTATTTTATTTGATAATAAAAGATGTAGAAGCGCCATGATGAAGTGGCACCAATTCAAAGGCCGCTTCCTGCCTTGTGCCAGATGTGCTCCAGTCTGCCACAACACCCACTGATGCACATGGAGCCAAATCACCGACTCAGATCTCTCCACGTGAGGGATGGGGAAGAACCTGTCAGAAAATGGAGGGCCCTTAATAAAGGATCTGTAACCTGCAGCTGGACGTGGGATTTGAACTCGGGGCATTGGGTTTGTGAGGCGGCAGCTCCGACTACTGAGTCACCACACCAATGGATACATAAACAGGCATGACAAAAAAAAGGGATCCAGTTAAATGTATATAACATTTTTATATCTGATAACAACATCTCTAAAGAAGAACACAGATGAGCAGCTCTCTAGTGATACGCAGAAGACAGACGCCGTCATGAGAGTGGAAGAAGGTGTGAACGTCTGTCGAAATTTAGCGCAATTCAAATGACATTCTAGAATTATGTGAGAAGTCAAGTAAAATGACACCTTTTATTGGCGAACTAGAAAGATTACAATATGCAGGAAACTCAGGCCCCTTCTTCAGGCGAGACGGAAACACAAACAACAAATACACTCAATTACCAAAAGTATCAGGACACCTGCCTTTACACACACGTGAACGTTAATGACATCCCACCCTTTGCATCTCTAACAGCTTCAGCTCTTCTGGGAAGGCTTTCCACAAGGTGTAGGATTGAGTGTGTTTATGGGAATTTGTGACCAGGAGAGCATTGGTGAGGTCAGGCGCTGATGTTGGATGAGAAGGCCTGGCTCGCTCGCAGTCTTCACTCGAATTCATCCTAAAGGTGAGGTCAGGGCTCTGTGCAGCCACACCAAACTCACTCCTCCATTTCTTTAGAGACCTTGTTGTGTGCATTGGTGTGTGTGCAGGTAGTGCTGGGAGGTATACCGGTTCATACAGAAAACCGTTTTTTATTTTTGTGGTGATATGGATATTTCTTATATTGCAACACCGGTTTAAATAGCCTAAACAACGCTCTGAACGTGGCGCAGCGGGAAACTGTTTAAGGGGGGGACCTTTTTCACTGCTGCTCCACTAAACACGTACATGCGTTAGTGGAGGTATTGAGCGGTGAAAATGGACAGACAACATTCCGAAAGTGAAGCTGTAGTAGACGATAAAGTTGAACATGATGACACAGAAGAACTTTTACTGAAAAAAGGAGTCACGTTTTGTCTGGAGATACTTTAGTTTTAAAAGGTCAGATGTGGACCAAACAACTATTTACTGCAAATGTTCTCGGGCTAAAGTTGTCACCACAGGTGGCAACACGAGGAATTTGCTGCACCACCTTAGCCGCAAACATGCTTTGGAGTACCGAGAATGTATGGAACTAAGATTGTCACCCTCCACGTCCTCAGGTAAAACTGAAAAAGCGAGAGTACACTCAAGTCAGACGTCACTTGTAGATGCGTTTGCTAGAAGGTACTGCCTACGACAAAATAGATAGATAGATGGATAGATACTTTATTGATCCCAAGGGGAAATTCACAAATAATAAATATATAAATTATTATTATTATAAATATAAATTATATATATATATATATATATATATATATATATATATATATTAAATATATACACTCACCTAAAGGATTATTAGGAACACCATACTAATACGGTGTTTGAGCCCCTTTCGTCTTCAGAACTGCCTTAATTCTACGTGGCATTGATTCAACAAGGTGCTGAAAGCATTCTTTAGAAATGTTGGCCCATATTGATAGGATAGCATCTTGCAGTTGATGGAGATTTGTGGGATGCACATCCAGGGCACGAAGCTCCCGTTCCACCACATCCCAAAGATGCTCTATTGGGTTGAGATCTGGTGACTGTGGGGGCCATTTTAGTACAGTGAACTCATTGTCATGTTCAAGAAACCAATTTGAAATGATTCGAGCTTTGTGACATGGTGCATTATCCTGCTGGAAGTAGCCATCAGAGGATGGGTACATGGTAGTCATGAAGGGATGGACATGGTCAGAAACAATGCTCAGGTAGCCCGTGGCATTTAAACGATGCCCAATTGGCACTAAGGGGCCTAAGGTGTGCCAAGAAAACATCCCCCACACCATTACACCACCACCACCAGCCTGCACAGTGGTAACAAGGCATGATGGATCCATGTTCTCATTCTGTTTACGCCAAATTCTGACTCTACCATTTGAATGTCTCAACAGAAATCGAGACTCATCAGACCAGGCAACATTTTTCCAGTCTTCAACTGTCCAATTTTGGTGAGCTCGTGCAAATTGTAGCCTCTTTTTCCTATTTGTAGTGGAGATGAGTGGTACCCGGTGGGGTCTTCTGCTGTTGTAGCCCATCCGCCTCAAGGTTGTGCGTGTTGTGGCTTCACAAATGCTTTGCTGCATACCTCGGTTGTAACGAGTGGTTATTTCAGTCAAAGTTGCTCTTCTATCAGCTTGAATCAGTCGGCCCATTCTCCTCTGACCTCTAGCATCAACAAGGCATTTTCGCCCACAGGACTGCCGCATACTGGATGTTTTTCCCTTTTCACACCATTCTTTGTAAACCCTAGAAATGGTTGTGCGTGAAAATCCCAGTAACTGAGCAGATTGTGAAATACTCAGACCGGCCCGTCTGGCACCAACAACCATGCCACGCTCACAATTGCTTAAATCACCTTTCTTTCCCATTCTGACATTCAGCTTGGAGTTCAGGAGATTGTCTTGACCAGGACCACACCCCTAAATGCATTGAAGCAACTGCCATGTGATTGGTTGATTAGATAATTGCATTAATGAGAAATTGAACAGGTGTTCCTAATAATCCTTTAGGTGAGTGTATATACCTGTATATAATATATAAATTATTTTTATTATAAATAATAAAATAAGCAAGCGGTGGATTGAGATACCCAACGCCATTACAATCCATGTAGCTAGCGTGCCAGTGGACAGAGATTGTTAACATTAACAGAAAGTTAACAGAAATTCCCCTTGGGATTAATAAAGTATCTATCTACTTGGTTTACAAAACATATTGACTATTTATTCCTTTTCTAAGACATGTTCAATGACAAGCACCTCTGGATATTTTACTAAAGTCTAAATGCCTCTTTAGATGGTTGAAAATATGTTGTCAGAATTATAGTTTAAGTTGTTTGCAAAATTTGTTCAATAAAAAGGTTCTATATTTTGACTGCAACTGTCATGCAATGCGCTTCCTTCTCTTCCCTTGAAAACTATCACTTTATGGGGGCCATGCAAACCTGGATTAACACTTGTGTGCACATTGAAATGTTTTTTTGTACAATTCTCATGACGGTGGAACAGGTTCTTCTTAGCCAGTCTGCTGCAGTAATTGCAGTGGAAAATGTGGTTAACATCCACTCATGCATGGGGAATACCGTCGAATACCGTGAAACTGGGATAATTTGCAAAAATACCGTGATATAGAATTTTGGTCATACCGCCCAGCACTATGTGCAGTCATGTTGCCATCCCCGAACTGTTCCCACAAAGTTCAAAATGACTTCATATGCTGAAGCATTAAGAGTTCCAGTCACTGGAACTAAGGGGTCGAGCCCAACCCCACACCAAACTATACACTTGGCACCAGGCCCCCCGTCATCTGCTTTCTCCAGGTCGACAAAGACGCAATGCGACTCCTTCTGGCCTTCTCTCTACTTCTCCATCAACACCCTCAGAGCAAACATCTCATCTGTGGTGGTCTCTCCTGGCATGACACCATCCTGCTGCTCACTAATCATCACCTCACTTCTTAACTGAGCTTCCACTTCTCTTTCCCATAACTTCATGCTGTGGCTCTTCAGTTTTAATCCGTAGCCTCAGAGCCACTGCAGAGTGGGCTTAATAATCAACGAACCTCTCAAGTTTTGTCACAGGTGGCACGTTGAATTCCTATACTATACTAGTACCTATGGACAATAATATGAGGCGGGTGCTAAGAGAATATAAAGACAAAGAGATCAAATCAAAAAGAAATTGCTTTGCAAAAACAAATATGTACTTTTAGGAAAAGAGATTGTGATAAGTTTTATGATCTGTGGTGGCGCTTCGTTTGGCTACAATCTGATGAAGTCACTTGAACAGAACAGATAAAGCAGGCGCCTCATTTTCGTACGCGGCCGGCAGGGCCACCAGGCTTTTCCGTTCAAGCCCACCATCACCGTTCTTGGCCGTGACTTACTGTATGCAGAAGTACAGTCTTTATTTGGATACAGCCTTTAGAGAACGGAATTGGAGTAGAAACTGAAACTGACAAAGTAATTATACTTTTCTTTTTTTATTTAATCACTTTACGTATATAATCAGGGAAACGTAACCGTCTTTTTATTTTAGTGGACCAAGAAATTGCTGAATTGTACGTCTATACAGTAGAATAACATTTTAAAACTCATGTGGGGTGTGCAGTGAGTTTTTTTTCTCTGAATTTACTATCTTACTCTTCTTTCTTTATTTATCTGGTTTAGTACGATACTATATACTGTATACACCCTGCTGTTCTTTCTTAATCTCTGTGAAGTGCCTTGAGCATAGTAAAGGCGCTATATAAATAAAATGTATTATTATTAAAAGTGGGCTACAGTCTTGGATTGGGCACCAGTACAGATCCATACTCATCTTCACACTGGAGACCAGTCAGCGACACCCTAACTAACCAAACACACGTCTTCAGGGATGTGGCAGAACAAACAAAACACGGAAGCACCCCGAGAAAGAACGTGCAAAACTCCACACTGGCGACGAACACTCAAAATGCTGGATTTGTGAGGAAGCAGAGCTGAGCAGCGGCGGCCATGTGGCTTACAGAGTGACACATAAATGTAACTGAGCACACGCTGCAAAAACGCAAGCAATTAAGACTGACCTGGGATTAGTACATTCATTACAATAAAGAAAAAACAAAAATCACAATCTACTAGTTTCGTTTTAAATTTATTAAACTGCTTCGCGTGAAAATGAGTTAATGTTATGTGAAATTTGTTTATATGGTCGTGAGACATGGATGTTGTCAGGGGGGTGTGCTGCCCCTGATATCTCTGAAAAGGACGAAGGTCCAAGTCTTTAGAGTCCATGGCCGCTGTCCGGTGACCTGAGATGAAGACTGTGTGTCTCATTGGAGGGTCCTTGGGGTCCTGCTGGTTTGACTTTGTGTTGCTCACGGAGTCCCGAATGAGTCACGTGACCTGCACAGTGAGGGAGCGTCAGTTATGACACTACGGCCATGTGGCACCATTACCCGAGGGTGATCCGGCTCACAGGATCCTAATTTCTGAGGACCAGGCCAAGGGGACGCACACGCTAACAACTGGCTGTGGCAGATAGAGGGTCATTTCCGGAGGGTGGGACTGGACCGCGTGTCTGCCTGGGGAAGGGGTTGCCCACCAGGATCCCGAGCTGTTTCGTTGTGTGGTGGGAGCGGCTAAGTGCTGTACCAGTGCAGGCTCCCTAACCTGACCTGACATTTGTTTCTTTGTAACCACAGATACCATTAGCTTGTGAATACAATACAATTTATTTCTGCATCGCCCAAAATCACACAAGTGCTGCAATGAGCATTAACAGACCCTGCCTGCCTCTTGACAGCCCCCCCCAGCCTTGACTCTCTAAGAAAACAAGGAAAAACTCCCAAAAAAATCCTCGTAGGGAAAGAATGGAAGAAACGTTAGGAAAGGCAGATCAAAGAGAGACCCCTTTTCAGGTAGGTTGGGCGTGCAGTGGGTGTCAAAAAGAAAAAGGGGGTCAATACAATACAAGACACAGAACAGAACAAATCCTCAATACAGTAAAAAACTAACAATTTTACAAGTACGGAGTAGAATATAACAGTAGGCGATATCCCATGGGCAGCACGGTGGTGCAGTGGGTAGCACTGCTGCCTTGCAGTAAGGAGACCTGGGTTCGCTTCCTGGTTAGGTGCGCTGGCGATCCTAAATTGTCCCTAGTGTGTGCTTGGTGTGTGTGTGCGTGTGTGTGTGCGCTCTACATTGGGTTGGCACCCTGCCTGTGGTTTGTTTCCTGCCTTGCACCCTGTGTTGGATGGGATTGGCTCCAGCAGACCCCCGTGACCCCATAGTTAGGATATAGCGGGTTGGATGGATGGGTGAACTGTAAAGCACAAGTGCAATCCCAGCCTACTCCCTTCTGTGACCCTGAGTCAGTCCCTTCAACTGTAACTGTACAAGAGGCTTGTGATGTGCGAGTCACGTTGGAAAAGTGTGTCAGTTAAAAAGAAATACATGAAAATGTCACTTGGGTGGGGGTTGTTAGCATGAGAAACATGCTCTGCGTTCAATACAAGCTAAAATAACCAGGCCCAAAAATAAATCCAGCAGACACACGCAAACTCGGTGAGCGACTGTAGGTCAGACCTCATCAAATGGTGTAAATCACACTGCCAAAAAAGTCGAGTCTTTGTATGAAACGTCAGCCATCAAATAAAGACAAAGCTAAAGAGGGACTGCAGTTTCACACAGTGCAGGATGACCAAAGCGGCAGCGGCGGCAGCCCACCCGAGTCACCCTGATAATTGCCTTTCAGAGGTCTTTAGCATGAGTCCATTGTTACCGTGAAAAAGAACATTTTGTAAAGTAGGCAAAATGAAAAATTGTGTGTGAGCCACTGGGTAATGCGAAAAACTCTGTGTACCTACCCAGACCCCCCCCCAATGCCTTCACACAAAGGCCAATGGCGCAATCTCAGACATATGAGTGCATATTAAGAGTGATATACAATACAATACAATTTATTTTTGTAAAGCCCAAAATGACACAAGAAGGGCCACAATGGGCTTTAACAGGCCCTGCTTTTTGACAAAGCTTTGACTCTCTAAGAAGACAAGGAAAAATCTTAAAAGAAAACCTTACAGGGAAATAAAATAGAAGAAACCTTGGAAAAGGCAGTTCAAAGGGTAGGTTGGGCGTGCAGTGGGTGTCAAAAAAGGGAGTAAACACAACACAATACACAGAACAGAACACAAGTCATCCTCAATACAATATAATAGTGCAAAAGAAATATCAGCGGATCACCCTCAGGGAATCACCCCAAATGGCCGTAGTGCCGTAACTGACGCTCCCTCACAATGCAGGTCATGTGCCTCATTCGGGACCCTGTGAGCAACACAAAGTCAGACCAGCGGTACAATACAATACAGTTTATTCTTGTAGAGCCCAAAATCACACAAGGAGTGCCACAATGGGCTTTAACATGCCCTGCTTTTTGACAGCCCCCCAGCCTCGACTCTCCAAGAAGACAAGGTTCTCACAAAAAAACCCTTGTAGGGAAAAAATGGAAGAAACCTCGGGAAAGGCAGTTCAAAGAGAGACCCCTTTCCAGATAGGTTAGGCGTGCAGTGGGTGTCAAAAACAAAGGGGTCAATACAACACGATACACACAACAGAACACAAGTCATCCTCAATACAACAGAATAGTGCAATAGAAATATTACAAGTACAGAGCAGAATTCAACAGGAGATGACAAGTGGGCTGAGGGTGGCCTTCTGGGGACACAGTGCAGTGCTGCTGCCTCACATCTCCCGAGTCTCGCTTTTAAAGTCCAAGGCCATGTCAAGCCAAAGTCAGCAAATGGGATCCGTCAGGAAATGGAAAAAAACGATCAGGTAATTTCGTAATGGAGTCTCCACCCTTCTCAATGTACTGGCGTGGCACCTGGAATCTGGGCACTGCATTATGAAGGGTGGGGACTCCATCAAGAAATAATCTGATCGGTTTTGTGAAGGTTCATCCCATTTTCTAACTTTAGTTTGCACCCTGTCCATATTTCTCTAGATGGATTCTTTTTAGATTTAGAATGTCATTTTTGTATATAAGGGCCCATTCTGCCAGGGTCAGCTCACTGCCTTCTGCCACCCTGAGTTGGGTTTGAGGTCTCAGAGTGTGACTTGATGCACGTCTGTGACACCATAGAATAAGCCAAAGGCACAGCAGAAATAGCCAGCAGGAACAGGTCAGTCACTTGTGGTCTTTGTGTCGGACCCTTCAGTGCAGTGCAGTCCTATGAAAATGTTCACTGGCAGCACACAACGAGCTTACGGTTTGGATAAACAAGATTAAAATGCGTAAAGCCTGGAGACCTCAGATTGTGTCCCCCCTTGAATAAATCCTGTGCTACGACCTTCTGGGCCGCATACGGCAGACGCTAAATAATTTGCCTTCTTAGCTGTCACAGCAAACAACAGAAAAGCCTTCCTGTTCAGAGCATAACAGGAAACACGAAAAAAACAAAACCCACACGTTTAAATTTCAAAGCCTATCTGCTGCATCAAAACAAAATATTTGAGCAGACAGAGCGAGCACCTTGGGATTCAAAAATAGCAAAAACACGCGTGATGTGCAGAAAGAGGCGGCGGTGCGTCTGCACTCATTGGTCGGCTTCGTTATCTTGTCTATCGTCACAAGAGCAATGAGTGCCATGTGACTCTTAATAAACTGGTCTGGTTTTAAATTTCAGCTGCTCACACCACATCCTTCATTGAAATACACTGCATTGCAAAAAGAATTGGGGGGCGCCCCCCAACAACCCCCCCCCCACCGGGGACCCATCAGATGTTCCAGTCACTTCCACGGCCACAGGTGTGCAACATCAGGCACCTCGACATGCAGACTGCTGGCCTCTACAAACATTTGTGACAGAATTCAAGCCTGGTACCGTGACAGGATGCCATCTCTGCCATTCGTGACATTTCCTGGCTACTAAATATTCCACAGTCAGCTGTCAGTGGTGTTATAACAAAGTGGAAGCAACTGGGAACAGCAGCAACTCAGCCACCAAGTGGTAGGCCACGTCAAATCACAGAGTGGGGACAGTGTATGCCGAGGTGGGCAGAAGTCGGCAACTTTCTGCAGAGTCCATAGCTACAGACCTCCAAGAGCTCAAAAACAGTGCAGTGTAGAGAGAGCGCTTCAGGGAGTGAATGGGTCTCCATGGCCGAGCAGCTGCAGCCAAGCCTGACATCATCAGGTGCAATGCAATGGTGGTATAAAGCCCACCGATCGCCACTGGACTCGAGAGCAGTGCACACGTGTCCTCTGGAGTGACGATGGACAAGTCTGGGTTTGGTGGGACTCGCCTGACTGCATTGTGCCAAGTTTAAAGTTTGGTGGAGGGGGGGATTATGGTGTGGGGTTAGTCCCAGTGAAAGGAACTCTTAATGCTTCAGCATACGAAGTTTGTGGGATGGCAACATGACTGCACACACACACACTAGGGCACACAGTAAGGTCTGTAAATGGAAATGGAGGAGCGAGTTTGGTGTGGAGGAACTTGAGTGACCTTTGGGATGAATTCGAGTGGAGACCGCGAGTGAGCCAGGCCTTCTTGTCCAACATCAGCACCTGACCTCACCAATGCTCTCCTGGTCACAAATTCCCATCGACACACTCACTCAAACACCTTGTAGAAAGCCTTCCCAGAAGAGCTGAAGCTGTTAGAGCTGCAAAGGGTGGGCCGACTCCATATTACAGCCTGTGCATTAAGAGTGGGAGGTCATTAAAGTTCACGTGTGTGTGTAAAGGCAGGCATCCCGATACTTTTGGTAATTGAGTGTATTATCTGACTCACTTTTCGTTGCTTCCAGGAGGTTTTCCCTGCTACTTCCATTCCTCAACTTGCAGATGTGGTGAGAAGTTAAGCGGTACTTGTGTACTAAACGGACAGCACGGACAGCTTGTACCCTTTTTTAATATCGTGAAGTAGTACTAGGGTGTTGTACCGTGTTAGCCATTATGAATGTAGAGAAGAGCCAAGCAAAATGACACCTTTTATTGGCTAACTAGAAAGATGACAATATGCAAGCTTTCGAGGCAACTCAGGCCCCTTCTTCAGGCAAGATGTAATGGATTTTCATTTTTAACATTAGGCACCCAAAGGGGACATAAATGCAACTATGTGCCGGCCCCACTAACTTTAAGGTTAGTATCTGTGGTTGGGGAAGGTCAGCCTAATAATTTCAACTCCAAAAATTAAGCAACCAGGGCGTCTCCCCCACGGAGCCCAACACTGCCTGTTTAGTACACAAGTACCAGTTAAGCAAGGCCTGAGTGGCCTTGAAAGCTCGCATATTGTCATCTTTCTAGTTAGCCAATCAAAGGGATCATTTTCCTTAACTTCTCTCCACATCCATAATGGCTCACACAGTACAACACCCTCGTCCTTTCAACTTCTAGACGAAGACAACTGGGCAGAAATGAAATAATCAGGACGGGACTCTGCCAATGGCCTTTAGCCAGCACTGCGGTCAGCCCGGCTCCTTGCTGCTCCTCTCTACTGAAGGATGACATCAAGCGCAGAGAAGCACAGCTGTCGCTCCTGATCAAGCTGAGCCACATTGGATTAGCAGTCTGCTTCAATAAGCTGATGGAGCTGGAAATGAAACCCAGGAAAAGAAGACGAACAAGAGAAAGACCCCGAAATGCTCAAATGACAACCGCTTAACGTTAACACAAGTTTGAGGGAAGTCTTTTCAAAGTCACTTCCGTGGGTGGCTTCTCAGGACATCCCACTCCTGCTTTATAAGCCTGCACGTTTCACAGTCACTGTATGCCAAACAATCATTTTCATAACCTCTGCCCGCAGTTGACATAAAGTTAATACCAAGGCACTTCCTGTTTGTCACACAACACTGGCAGAGAGTCACTTGGGGCTTCCTCTTATCCTGCCTGAGTGGCCCTCTGGATCTCTATAATGACATCCAAAAAAAAAAA
The DNA here is from genome assembly GCA_026402145.1 of Polypterus bichir lapradei. Taxonomy (NCBI): domain Eukaryota; kingdom Metazoa; phylum Chordata; class Cladistia; order Polypteriformes; family Polypteridae; genus Polypterus; species Polypterus bichir. The sequence continues at coordinate 2,269,084 of JANRMT010062851.1, read as the reverse complement.
AAAAAAAAAAAGCTCAGGACAGAAATGAAGGAGCAGAATTTGTAAAGAGGGGCCTACAAAGCACAAGCAACACATGCAGTGGATTTTAAAAAAATCAAAACCTCCCTGGGACTCCTGCTGTGAATGCCACGGACTGCACCTGTGTGGTACTTTTACTGCATTCATATATGGATGGGCACACACACACACACACACACACACACGCACACAGACACACACAAGAAATCTACTGGGCTGAAACTACAAAGAGTGTTGACCTTGGAGCCATTCAGTATGTTAACTTTTTGAATTCACAATGGGCGGTTGGAAAATTGAGAGTCCACCTTATGAGAAGGATTTAGGAGTCATAGTGGACTCTAAGCTATTGACTGCCAGATGGTGTTCAGAAGCCATGAAGAAGGCTAACAGAATGCCAGATTATATAGCGCCTTGATGTGTGGAGTGCAAGTCACAGGAGGTTCTGCTCAATAACACACTGATGAGGTCTCATCTGGAGTCCTGTGTGCAGTTTGGGTCTCCAGGCTACAAAAAGGACAAAGCAGCACAGGAGAAGGTCCAGAGAAGAGCAACCAGGTGCCAGGGCTACAGGGGATGAGTTATGAGGAAAACTCATACAACTCAAACAAAAGACTAAGCGTATGGTTAACTGGACGATATGACCTGATCAAAGAAGAGCCGCCACGTCCAGCACTTCATCTCCAAAAAAAGTCACCTCACTGGAGCTGAAGTGCCAGGCCCTCAGTGGCCCATCTTCCAGTTTCCACTCTCGGCCCAGAGTGGGCTTCTTCTGATCACGTTTTGTTGCATCCAAGTGTCAACAGCCATTTGTTTCAAAGAAATTGCATCAAACGTCAAAGCAGGGTGCTTAGATGGGGGAAAGTGACATTTTGTCCTTTACAATACAATTTATTTTTTATGGAACCCAAAATCACACAAGGAGGGTCGCAATGGGCTTTAACAGGCCCTGCCTTTTGACAACCGAGCAAAGACAAAGGAAAAACTCCCAAAAAAAAAAAAATGGAAGAAACCTTGGGAAAGGCAGTTCAAAGAGAGACCTCCTTACCAGGTGGGTTGGGTGCCAAAAAAAGGTGGGGTCAGTACAATCAAATACACAGAACAGGACACAAGTCACCCTCGATACAATACAATAGTCAAATAGAAATATTACAAGGACAGAGCAGAATTGAACAGGAGATGATATCCCATAATAGGATTTGGATCTGCTCAGCTTTTTCAGATGTGTTGTGTGTTTACTCCAAAAATAACAAGAACGTCTTCTGACAAATCACACCGCACTCCAGGACAATTGCTGGCATTATCTTTATTATTATTTTTACAGCCCTCAAGGTGTGTGTGTGTGTGTGTGTGTGTGTTTGATTAACGTCTGAATTTCTGGTGTGTGTCAGCAGGTCCTGTGATAGACTGGCGTCCCATCCAGGGTTGGTTCCTAATTTTCACCTGTTGCTGGCACCTCCACATCAACCTATACTGGAGTGAGTGGATTTGCGAATATTAATTTTTGGTTTATCCATCCATTATCCAACCTGCTATACCTAACTACAGGGTCACGGGGGTCTGCTGGAGCCAATCCCAGCCAACACAGGGCACAAGGCAGGAAACAAACCCCGGACAGGGCGCCAGCCCACCATAGGACACACACACACACACACATACCCACACCAAACACACACTATAGGGACAGTTTAGGAACGGCAATGCACCTAACCTGCATGTCTTTGGACTGTGGGAGGAAACCCACGCAGACACGGGGAGAACACGCAAACTCCACGCAGGGAGGACCCGGGAAGCGAACCACAGGTCTCCTTACTGCCAGGCAGCAGCACTACCCACTGCGCTGCCAGTTTTGGTTTACGTATTTATTTATTTATTGACTGGCGTACAGGCAGGCGTCTAAGGGCTTGAGTGGGAGTAAAACACAGAGTGTGGGGTGAAGTCATTGTACTAATGCCTCTTCTCCCCCTCCTGCAGACAGACCCGCCTAAATCTCCTCCCACTTCCGGCAGCTTCTCACAAGCCTGCTGACCTCACTTCCGCCCGAAGACACACCTCTTCCTTTCCCTCAACTATAAAGCCGGAGCACTTTTCTAAAGTTTCAGTCTATGTTATGACTCGATACTTTATGACTACTCGTTGCTTGAGTTATCAAACCCGACGCTATACGGGGTGGAATCCCCAAACTTTCAAATTGTTTCTCGTCTCTTATTACGTAAGTTAAGCGACTCATTCAATCTCACATACCGCATGAGAAAATTCCAATTAAACCAGCAGCCTGGAGGCCATCACCAGCCCACTAAACGGCCTGCTCTCCCTGTACATGAATGCGTGACGTTACTTTAGAGACGGAGGGTCAAATCACCGGTTCATTGTTCAAATCTGCATTGTGATGGAGACGCAGAGTCCTGCTAATAAAAGGCTCGCTCACGGTAGACGTGCGCTTCATATTTAAAAGGTTGGACGGCTCTGGAAACTGTAAATAAGCTTTAGCCGTTTCCACTTAAAGAGGATAATCTTTAGTTTAAATGCAGTGCGCAAACAATAACCTTCTGTGAAGGGAGGAGAGGAACAGAAACTGTTTCACCAGAAGAAATGAGAAGTCAAGCAGAATGACCGCTTTTATTGGCTACCTGAGCAGATTACAATATGCGACCTTTCAAGGCAGCTAAGGGGGTCTTCTTCAGGCATCAGAAAGGGGTGCCGAGTTGCCTCAAAAGGTCGTATATTGTAATCTGCTCAGGCAGCCAATAAAAGGGGGCACTTGGTTGGCCTGACTTCTCATTGCATCCAAAATGTTCAACATGGTGCAACACCCTACTACAGGGGGATTCACTCGAAAAAGGCCCTGAATATTCTGCTGTATCTCCCGTTAGGATGAAGCAATCTGAACCAAAAAAATCCGCTTTATACCTTGAAGTACGTTTGTGTATTTGATTGCATGACATGTGATGCTGGAAGTGGTTTCCGCTTTCTGCAGGACACATTTTGACACAGCGCTCCATGTACCTGAACGTATCGGCAAGCATCTCAGAGGGAAATGGAGGCAATTTCAAGTTGGACGTTTTCCTTCAGATCTTCTGCAGTGCAAGGCTTGTTCCGATAGACTTTTCCTTTGAGCAGACCCCAAAGAAAGAAGTCTTGTGGTGACAGATCCGGTGACCGTGGTGGCCAAAGCCCCTTTGAAATGACCCTGTTGCTGAAGAAGGACTCGATTTCTGCCATGCGCTCCTTGCCGATGTGCGACATGTTGCTCCATCTTGCCGGAAGTCACCTTCCGCTAACTGGCGATCATCCAGTTGATTCTGACATCGCTTAAACAAATTGGTGACCCGATAGGTTCTCCCCATGAAGACAATGCGCTGCTCAATACTTCACCCCAAGGATCGGGTGCCCCGGCAGAGACAGAGTAATATAGTTTACGCAGTTAAGTGCCAAGAGGATTGACGTGAATCATACATCGGGGAAACCAAGACAACCACTGGCGAAGCGGATGGCACAACGCAGAAGAGCTACCTCGTCAGGTCAGGACTCCGCAGTCTATTCACACCTACAGGACAGTGGTCACTCTTTCAGTGATGAAGATGTGCACATCCTGGGCAGAGAGGAACGCTGGTTTGAGCGAGGAATCAAAGAGGCCATTTACGTGAAAAGGAACAACCATCTCTGAACTGAGGAGAGGGCCTAAGGGTACATCTCTCACCACCTTACAATGCGGTGATTGCAGCCATTCCCCAACTCTCTGTGAATGGTACTCATGGCCATTGATCAATGGACAATTTGCATATCATTGATCACACGGCCCATTGTTAGTCAACGGTGCTAGTTTCGGTCATTAGGCCAAGGTACTGTTTATAAGGTTGGAGAAACCTGCAGTCAACTGAGACTGAGGAAGTCACTTGGATGAGTGATGAAACGGATCAGAAAAAAAACTACATCCAGATGAACAGAATCAACTTTCTAGAACATAACACGGCCATATAAAGAGAATGAAAAGAAGAAAAACAAACCTGTCCTGAGCGGTTGAGAAGTTCTGACATCATTTAGGGTACAAGTTAAAGAAAAGTGGGGCCAAGTCAGCTACATGAAAGAGAAGGAAGGCGAGATGGTTGCTTCCTTTCCCTATATCAGCCTTTTATACATTCTTAGGTGGTGTGGGTCCCATAATGGATGGACAGCCATCTCGTCTGGGATGAGGAACAGCACCTTACCTGGAAGGGAGGCTGTAATGGAGGGACTGCTGAAGTGGAAGTGCAACCCGGCCAGGATGCTGCTGGAACCTGTCCCACTTGGGGTGGGATGGACTGGTCCTTCAGGAACAAGGGCAAAAGGTGGCACTGCTACTCTGGTATGGTCCCAGTCTGCACTCTCACAGGGTTCTAGGGGGGCGTGTAGTTCAGAAAGGCAACGCTGTTATTGTCCCCAGGTGCTTCCAGAGGGCGCTGCAGGGAAGAGGTCTCCCTACTTTAGGACCAGGAAGTGATTCTGACATGCTATCTTGTGACATCGGAGGGACTCCCATGTCCAACATATAAAGAGCCACCATGCCTCATCTGGTAGAGTCAGGAGTCGAGAGGAAGAGGACGACACTCCACGTCAGAATGGAGTTTGAGTTTCTGGACTGACCTAAAAGCCTGTCAGGCTGTTCTTATGCAAATACTAGGGGGCTTTGCCCCCTGCTCGCTTCACTCACCAACCCCCGGACGGGCGCTACCCGCTAGCCTCTTTGTGGTTCTGCCGCTTGTATGTGGGTAAGCGGATGTACAATTTAAACAGATTGTTATTTTCATGGGAATTGTTACAAATGCATAATAGACCTAGAGCGAGTAATTAACCATATTATAAAAGAGTAAAACGTAATAATTTGAAATTAAATTATGTTTCATGTTGCGTTAAGAGTTATCTGTTGCGTACTATGATTCCGTTCTGTTTGGCTTTGACATGAACACGCAAATACTTTTTGAACTTACACTTTTACTGTAAAACTTTACTAAAAACAATTTTTGGAATTCAATTTTCGTTAATATCGCATTGAATTTTGATTCTGTGTTTGGACTTTCATCGTGACAACGTAACGTATGACTGCCCGTGAGTGAATATCGTTGCTGTCTCTTTAGTAAATAAACCGACTTTATCGAATGTTTGTCCCTGTGATTTGTTAATTGTCATAGCAGAAGCTGTTCTAACAGGAAACTGTAAACGTTTTAATACGAATGACGTATCGAGATCTCCTTTGGTGTCTCATGTTATCCCCTGAAGATGTACTACATTACCTGTCTTGGATACGTCCTTCTGTCTACAGTAATTCGCCCAGTGGAAGACCAGACGGTGTTCACGCTTGTCGATATTCTTTGTGATTTTGTAAGTTGACGTTTTCATCTTCTGCGCCATCACCACCAGCTGTTCCATCAGAGTCTATTGATACGCATTTAACCAATGTGCCGTGTAACCGATCGACAATTTTCACGTTAACTCGTTTGACTTCATCGTTTCTCTGTGTTATTCATTTCTTCTGTTGATAACCCTTTGTGATGAAATTCTTCAATAAGATTTGGACATAGTAAGTCTTCTTTAACTGGGAACTTAAAGTGAGGAAAAAAGAAAAATTAATAAGAGCTGAGAGCGTAGAAAGTGTGTTTGACAAAAGCCTTCAGACGAATGAGGGGCGAGAGGACCGCGGGAGGGCGTGGGCCGTAAACTGGAAATGGTGGAGAAGAGAGCGGGACTTGAACAAACCTCTTCAAAAAAGTCTCATCCCAGGATTTCTTTATATAATAGAGAGGAATAACTTTGTTTGAACTTGGAACTCTGCTTAGTGTCCTGGGCTCACTGGCGCCCCCCGGAGTCCACAATGCATTCCACATGGGAGGAACACATTTTATTGTTACACACTATAACATATACAAGGCCGGATCAGAGTTCAGCACAGATCTTATCGATTTCATGACATTCAAAAAACCGACAGTTTTCACTTCTTTCATTTGTCCGGAGCTGTGCACGTCTGTCTGCGTTTTGGCTTTTTCTTTGTTTATTCCTCATTTTGCAGAATAAAGATGGGCGCATTACTTGCAACTAATCTTACTGGGCAGGCTCTGAGCACTGGGACCCCAAACTGGATTAAGCAGGTTTAAGGGTGTCGTTTTATATCCTCCCCAGAGTCGGTGCCTATATTGGGCTCAGTGCTGCCGGGACAGGCCTTAGATTAAGCAGGTTCAAGAAGGTCACCTACACTAAATCACTGGCTAGAAGGCGCCGCTTTATGTAACAATGTCAGTATTTATTATAGAGAATTAAAAATAAATGAACTGAGCTAGTCTGGAAAATGTCCCGGCAGACACGCAAGCAGTGGCTTTAGAGCTTCCCAATGCCCCCCTTGAGGGAGAACAATAAGCAGCACTACATGTGGTTTAGAAACTGGGGGGGGGGGGTCTTTCAGAACTCAGACCACTTCCTCATTCATGAACCAAAGTGCACCTCAGAAATAAACAGAATCTCATATTCAAGTCAGGGCTGCCATCCCTACGTGATTCTCTGTGAGCAGAGTAAGGGCAGAATAAGCAACTAAAAACACACACACAATGAATGCAGGCAGGGGGCATACAGAGGAGCAAACATCCCACTCGTTACAAACACAACGTGACGTATCTACTTGGGAAAACCTGCCCGTTATGTGCACCATTTAGTATAATTAGTGATCAATGGGTCCGGCAACGGAACAAACCACAGAAAAGGACAAAATGCACAGCAAAAAAACTCGGCTCACAAGTGATAACACACCAGAATAAGGAAGAGAACGTGTCGAACAGGTCAAACAATAGGCATGCAAATAAATAAATAAATAGACAAATAACAGACTTAGGGCACAACAGGCAGCAGATGAATTTAAAGAACAGCTCCATTTCAAGCACCGATGCAAATAAGAGTGGAGACGACGTCCATGAAAAGGACAAGCTGGCCGAGGGGGTCTTGAGCCACAAGCAGCGAGAAGCGCAGCTGCTCTCCACCTAAACCTGCTGCACAGAGCTGCACGCCTGACTTATAATGAGGAGGAGGAGGACACGCTATTTTAACATCATGTGATTCTTTTCTTATTATTATTGTTACATCTACTGCTGTTTTCTTCTCTCTGTGTTCTACGTTACTTGAATTTTTGGCCACATCACATTGCAGACAAAGATCCCTATAAGCAGGCAGGCCTGCTGCGGGCAAAATTGTATTTATGTGAGCAACAAGACATAAAACACCAGTACAGGCAATGCACTTCTGAATATAGCACTGGATTTTAATGTTAAGTATCAAACAATTAATTGACTGACTGATTATATATACACTAGCTATCCCCCACAGTTCTGCTCACATAGTAGTGAAACAGGGCAAACTTTAAAATTCAATTAAAAAAAAAAAGTCATTTTGGCACTGTATCTGATCGTGTTCAGCTCTGACTGGAGCATCACCCACGTGGGAAGAAGAGCACATGACCGGGATACCTCGGACAATGAGCATCTACCCTCTAATACACACGTAGCTCTGAACTCTCACACAAAAACGTCAAACGTTACTCCTTAACGGTCTGTAGTTGATAATGTCTGCTGACCAAACAGCTAGCGCTAGCTAAGTGGAGACAAGGTGCGCTCCAACACGTGGTGAGAGGTAGAGCGACTCGAACGGAGGCTGGGTGTGAGTGAGGAGGGTCTCTCAAATTTGCATGAAAAAATTGATCCTGCAATCGAACTCTGATTCTTAGCACGATGAATGAAGTCACAAAATCGGACCCCCCCAAACCCCCCCCACCCCTCCTTGGCCTGCTGCGTCTCTCTCAGATGTGCACAAATAAATTGTTACCGCAAGCGAACTCTGATACACAGCACAATGAGAGAAGTCACAAAACCAACCGGAATGTACAAGCACATTCTAGAAAGAAAAAAAAAACCTGATCTAAATCCATTATCCAGACAGACATACAGACAGACATTGGATTTTATATATATATATATATATATATATAGTCACAGAAGTGCGAGTAGGAGGAAGCTGAGTGGACCAAGTCAAGGTCCCGCCAGGTCAGGGGGTGTCAGGTTGCACCAATCCCACTTCTGTTATCTCTGCAGGCCAAATATGGGAAAACCTACCAGACACACCAACATTGGCATCACTTCCGGTTCCGGACTTTATAACCACCATCATTTATCCAGAACATCAGTTCAATTTAGGACTCAAACTATATATATAAGAGAGGGTCTGTGATACGGTTTGTCCAAATGTACAAGTAAGATTTAAGGCCAGTACTAAAAGTGCCAGAGAGTTGGCCGAATCCTGGCTATCAAACGAGAACGCCATCAACAGACATTTGGACATAAACCCAGCATATGCAAACTTAAGAAGAACATGATCATAATAAATAAAACTTTACAACCAATACCCCTGCCCCAAATCACACTGACTTAGACCTCCCCACCTCCATGTAATTTTTTCTATATATTGCCTTTGATTCTTGTATGTCTAAGCATTATCCTCTGATGGTGGCTCCTGGCAGGGGCTGAAAGCTCAGGAATAAAAACTACTTTATGATACGAGATTCATTTTCTCCCTTTGTGGATCTCCAGCTGCACACTGTGTATATATATTTATACACACACACACTATGGGCTGAACACACTAAAAAGAAAACATTATAAAAAAAAAAAAAAAGATCAGCTTCAGCAGTCCCCGTGAGACCCTGTACAGGCGTATTGCTGTTGGCATAAAGGATCCCCGTCATATTTCTTCTGAAGGATTCATTGGGTGAAAGTCCTCAGTGCTGACGTGCCACAGACAGAGGGGATATGTAGCATTAGTCAAAATGGCACTCAATTTTGTTTTAATTCTCTCCTTCTCTGTGGGGGGTCCAGAGAGTGTCACATAACTCAGCCTGCCCTTTTTAAGTAGCCTGTTGATTCAGTGGTCCTCTCTTGAAATGCGGTGACCAGCCCAGTACACCACATTGGCCATCAGAGAGCTGTAGAAGATGTTATTTCCGACATTAAAGGAACGGCGTCTCCTAAAGAAGAGGGGCCTGCTCTGCTCTGCTCTGTCCTTTCCTACAAGGCTCCTCCGAGTTCCAAAACCAGTCCAGTTTGTTAATAAAGTGGACCCCCAAGTACCAGTACTCTTCCATAAACTCTATCAACATTAACAATCTGTTCAGATTTTAAAACGAGTTTAATTGTCATCAAGCTTTCCAAATGCTCACCACCTAAGCCAGGGGTGAGCAATGCTGGTGGGTCCTGGGGGGCCGCAGTGGCTGCAGGTTTTTGTTGCAAACCCAATTTCTTAATGAGAAGTCAACTATTTGTGCTGAAGACTGCAAGGGATCATCTATCAAAGGACCCCCCCAAACCCCAACCTACCTCGTGCGATGACCTTGAGAGATGGGGTACTTAATTTTGGCTCACCTTATGCTTTATTAATCCCTGAGGGAAAATTGAACCAGAAACCTTCCAGATACCAACGCAGAGCTTTAGCCACAGAGCCACCATTTCGCTCTGGAAAGTGCCACCAATGTCCTAAAGTGAAACACACACACACTCCTTGAAGTGTTTAGTAAACACACCCATATCTGAAAATGTCTTCACAGGTCCAGTTTGTAGTGGTGTAGGGTGTTGTACCGGGTTAGCCATTATGGAGGCAATGAGAGAAGGCAAGCAAATCGACCAACGACCCCTTTAATTGGCTAACTGAACGGATTTCAAATACGCAAGCTTTCGAGGCAACTCTTCTTCAGGACGTTTGTAATCAAAAATTTTAAAAATTAAAAGTTACAACCTGCCAGAAGAAGGGTCCCGACTTGCCTCAAAAGCTTGCATATTGTCATCTGCTCAGTTGGCCAGTAGGAGGTGACATTCTGTTTGCCTTCTCATCATTTCCAGTCTCTACTCTCCCCTCACTCAGCACCTCGAACTCTGGATACTGGTTATAAAGTTCATTTTAAATGGAATTGTAGTTTTTCATCAACGGAGCGCAGCATGTGAGGACAAGTATGCTCACTGAATGAAATTCAAATGAAAAATCTACACATTTATAAGTGTAGAGAAATAAAGAGAAATAAGACAAACCAGTCTTTCAGTTTGCCGTCTCAAGTTCTTTTCTGTCTTCATGTTCCTGTTTAGATTCGGTTCTTTTTATTTTTACTGCCAGCCTTTTGATTGAGTTTTGAGATTTGTGGCTGAATGGATAGGAGATTTCTGGTTCAAGCTTCCCTTGAGGTCCATTCGTTAAAAGATCCTCCTTGGAAGCGAATTACAGAAATGACTCCATGAATGTCAGAGTTGTTAAAAATAGTGCCGGGTAGCACGTGCTTCTGGGAGCCATGTGATATGCTATATTGCCCAAAGTATTGGGACCCCCCTCCAAATCATTGATTTCAGGTGTTCCAGTCATTTCCATGGCCACAGGTTTATAACATCAGTCATGCAGATGGCTTCTACAAACATTTGTGACAAAGAGGGTCATTCTCAGGAGCTCAGTGAATTCAAGCCTGGTACTGTGATAGGATGCCACCTGTACCATTCGTTACATTTCCCGCTTACTAAATATTCCACAGTCAGCTGTCAGTGGTGTTATAACAAAGTGG
>JANRMT010062851.1:2236937-2249093 GCA_026402145.1 Polypterus bichir lapradei | reverse complement strand
ACACACACACACTAGCAGGTGTACCCATCATTGCCCGGGAATCTATAAACGGTGAATTTCCCAAATGAAAGAAACAAACATAGAAATAGAACAAAACAGTTTTCTGATTCACATTTTATTGTAAGTTCCTCCACTTTGGATTGTGTCTGCTGCGGCGTTTGAGTAGCCCTTGAAATAGACTTTTTTCTGGCATCTGAAGTGGACCATTGAATTGTATGTCTTTTTTTCGGTGGTATGGGTATATTCGCGAAAAGCAGGACAATTACAATGTGTTACATGGTATTACGTACAGAATATGCACCACAGTGAGATGAATTTACCTTATTTACAATATGTCGGAAAGCGAGCAAATAGCACTACAAATACGGAAAGCCAGTGAGAAAGAGTAGCACTGAAACTGTACTGGGAAAAATGGCGGTGAGGGGTGGTGTGTTTCTAAGGAGCGTTTGTGTTGAAGTGTGCTGTCTTTTTAAGGCGAGTCTCTGTTCAAACGTGCTGCCATATAACGGACGTTGGTGAATGAAATACAGCACTATCAGTGCGTGTGGGAGTGTGACCCGTGGAAACGCGGGTGTGTGAGCCGGTCATGCGCACTGGGTCGTTCACGTTTTACATCCATACGGCAGTTCTACTGCACATGATCAAAGCAGTCGGCCTTCTCATACTTGGACACTTCCGCCATCTCTTGGCAATTTAAAGAAACATGGGTAAAGAGCGACGCACAGGGACCAAACGTGCAGCTAGATGGCGCCGCAAAGGTTTGTTGCAACGTGTGGCCATCTTGTCAATGATAAGTATGAGGACGTGTGCTGAAGGTGAAAAGGTGTCCTGCCCTTCACCATGAACATCTTTCCCAACCAAACATACCCCATGATCATCTTCTGGTAACAAAGGAGCCCCATGCCCAGTTTGGTGCCGATCGGACACCCGGTGCAGATTTGTATGGTGGACAAACAAACATACATACACACATCTATTCTGCTTTATAGATTAGAATAATATTTATATATATATATATATATATATATATTTTCATGGCATTCGTAGCCTGAATCATGATCTGATTGTATGGGTGGTTACCTACCAGGTAACGATTGTGGTTGGTCTGCAAGTCGGCAAACATCCGCCATGGTGCCCTCTTCAGTTGCGAGAAGCCGATCATAGAATATTGCATAGTTTTTAATGTCAAATAATGCAAAGAGCACGCGACACATGTTTCGCCCTAATTCAGGCTTCGCTTCTGATGTTGATGTCCGATTCCCGAGAGGGGGTGCAGTGAGTGTGTACGCCTGATGAGCCCAGAATTAGGGCGAAACATGTGTTGTGTACTCTTTGCATTATCTGACAGTAAAAACTATGCAATATATATATATATATATATATACACACATACACACATACTGTACATACATACATACATACACACACATCTATTATAAAAAAAATCCTGGCAGGGAGACCAGGGAGACAAGACGTGATCTTCTCGGAAGACAATTTGACGTCCCGTGCGACAAGGCAGTGAGACAGAAGGACAGCTGCTGTGCAGGCTTTTAAATGATCGACGCGCAACTCGAAAAGCAGAACACGCAGCTCGGCAGCAGCAGCTGATCCGTCCGCATCTCCTTAGCGTGTGTTCAGCTCCCCCCTTCACAAAGCGAGCGGGAGAGACATGAAGTGGCAGGAGTGTATCGCGCATCTGGGGGGGAGGGGGTTGAGCGAAGCGGACGAGACCTGATCATCTCAGGGAGACACTTTGATGACACACAAGACTAGACATTACAACCTTAGGAAGCAAGACCCATGAGACGGTGACTTTTGCACGCACGCCCTACGCACAAACAATTTAAAACAAGTTCACGGACATCTAGCCTCGCAGTTGTTGGAATGCTTTTGGCAGACACACTTCAGGTGCTCCCAGCTCTTAAAACGACGACAAGCGACAAGCAGAAGACGCAGCTCACCAGCAGCAGCAAGCCAGCAGATGATCCATCCACGTCTCCTTAGTGTGCGTTCAGCCCCCCCCACCTTCACAACACGAGCCGCAAAGCGTGACAAGCAGAACACGCAGCTCGCCAGCAGCTGAACCGGTCACATCTCTTTAGCATGTGTTCAGACCCCCCTTCACAACGCGAGCTGCGTTTTTAGTCCCGCAAGAAAGAGATTTAACCATGCCTGGGGCAGGAAATAAAGGACAAATTTTGATTTGAGAAGAACGTAGAAAATAAAAAGACAAAGAGCAGATCACTTGCAGACTGCAGCAGTTTGCCTTTCTTTCCATTCTCCATTTCCGATTTGTTATTCTAACCACCCGAAAGTCCCAGGCCACACAGGACTAACCAGACTTCACAATCACGAGAGGAAGAAGAAGCACAGAATGCCTCAACCTCCCAGACTACAAAAGGAACCTTCCTGCTTCAGTGAAAGCATTTGCGCAGCCTTGCAGCTCTTCGCATGAGTAACGAGCTTCCAAAGTTTTCTCAGACGACGTTTGTTAGACAGACTCTCACAGGCACAAACTCATTTTTTTGTTATCGACTAGTGATCAAGCTTCATGGGCTCCACAGGGAATGGGCGTTCCTAGTGAGGAGCCTGAAAACCAAATAAACAAAGTTCATATACCCGATAAGATGAGGACAGGAAAGGCGCTATATAAGAGAGCTAGTAACTGCCAGTGAGTCTCTCACTGCTACAAGGTAAACCCTTAGCAACACCAGACTGCGTGGCATACACAAGAATTTGAAATATGAAACTGAACAATAAAAGCAAACAAAAAAGATAAGATTAAGATTTAAATTGCACTTTCTCTTTTTCTAGGATCTACATTGTCTTGAAGATTAAATGGCGCTGTGCATTGAATTCTTGTTGACTCTGTCGGCTGCTTGGTAACCCGGCGCTCTGTAAAGGGCACTATAAAATGGCATTTTCAAAGCGAGCTTATTCTGGGTAGAATTGAGTGTGGTGGCTGCTTAATTTATTCACATTGACACACCAGAAAATTCTGCGAAACAAAACTAGAGAGCATCCTCTCAGCGGGCAGGCGTCCCTGCCCTGTGCTGCTCATCGTAGCTGCTGACCAGGGCCGACGTCCCGTGTGATCTGAATCAAGAACTGCTCCTGGGCTCCACTCCTGAACGCCCTTCTACCTTCAACGTGGTTGTCACTTTCCACACATGCACTTCGTTTAGTTTCCCTTTTTCCTTTTGCATTGACTCATTTGCGGGCACCGTTGAGATTCTTAAGATGTTGAACGATTCGGAGCAGACATCCACATATTCAACACTACACAACTCCGATCGTCTCGCAGTCTACGAGTTTCTTGCAGTATCCTGTCCCTGCCTTGTAACAACGAGGAGAGATTCAGTCCACCGGATCAAACCATCCATTCATCCATGCGCTAACCTGCTTATCCAGATCAGGTTTGTATGAAGCCAGTGCTCATCTCGTCAACTCCAGGGGCAAAAGAGATAACCCAACCCGCAGGGGGCAGCAGTCCACCACAGGACACACACTCAAGGTGCCAATTCAGAGTCACAAATTAAACTAACACGAGATGTGGGAGGAAAAGCCACACGGGCATGGGAACAACATGCCAACGCCACACAAGCACTGCCCCAGGCCTGGCAGTTCACAGGTGGCTGGCAGGGCTCAGATTGCAACTGCTGTTGAAGGGGCGCTATAAAATTTATTTGTAAAAATTATTTGCTGAAAAAAAAAAAAAAAACAGTTTTTCCGGTGTAATTTGGTGTTTAAAAAAAAAAAAAAAAAAAAAAAACTTGCATCCAACCATGTATCACAGATGCCATTTAATACAGTTTGGGCGTCACAGCAGGAGGGATCCAATCCCAGACTGAGAATCCACCTACAGTGTGTGTGCAGCCAAAGGGAGAGCTCACTTAAAGAACTGAAAAGATCAGCAGCAACACACAATGTTTAAAGTGATCAGATCATTTTGTTTAACCCATCTTGATAAAAGGGCAAGTGTCTGTGTGTGTCTCAGTCATTCCAACAAATGGCGCATCACAAACATTGGTAGTAACGCATTTATTTCATTACTACAAACGTTTGCTGATGCGCCATCTGTTGGAATGACAAGTGAGAATCCGCCTACAGTATGTGTGCAGCCACAGGGCAAACTCATTTTTTACAGCTTTTAAGCTGCTGCTAACAGTCCGTGAGGTTTTGTGAATAAACGTAAAGAGCTGAAATCATCTGCGGCAACATACAATGTTTAAAGTGATCAGATCATTTTGTTTAACCAATCTTGATAAAAGGGCAAGTGTCTGCGTGTGTCTCAGTCATTCCAACAGATGGCGCATCACAAACATTGGTAGTAATGCATTTATTTCATTACTACAAACGTTTGCTGACGCACCATCTGTTGGAATGACAAGTGCAATGTATTGTATTACTAAAATACATTTTAAGTGATGGTGCACTGCAAACGCTAATGCGGAAGTCTACATTGACTGCTTGGGTTTCAACCCTTCTTAGACAGGTAGCACAGCAAATGATTGCGTAAAACTTGGTCAACGTTTCAGAAAAAAAAAAAAAAAGATAATACCTGCAATTAATCAATAAATATATAAATCAAAGGCCAATGACCATATTGGGGCACAGCACCTGCAGTACAATACCCAGAGATGAAATGCTTGGTTTTGTGGGCACTGGCATTGCAAACAAACCCACTGTGGTGCATCTGAAATGGTCTTTTTAATGGAAAACAGTGTCACTCATGCAGGCGGTCCACCTGAAGAACTGATTTGTGTCCCATATTCCTTAATTCCATATGTTGACAATGAAACACTCTGAACGTTTTTCATGAAGACCTAAAGTGAATGAGGAACGCCAGCATAGCCACAGCAAACACGACTTCATCCTCTGCTCTGCCTGCCATTCCCACTCCCAGTTATTTCTGGAGAATCCAAGAGAAGCGTTGCTGGTAATGAAGGTCAGCCACTCCTGTTTTCTGACTTGTCAGACCACCAGCACCACACTTTGACCGTTAAGGACATTTCTCCGTTCAGCCTGCTAGATGAAGAGCCCCCACTATGCCCAATAAACAATAAGAGTGTAAACAATACCAGGGGGCAAGTAAAGCTATTACTTTTTTTTCCTCTCTGTTTCTACTGGGAAGAGTGACCATCCATGAAAGATTGGACCACCCAGAGCCGGATGCCTCACCATAGCAATTTATTCCAGATTGACATACTGAACAGAACTCCTCGACATTCTCATAACTGGAGGATCCACTGGCCGACTGCGAAATCCTCTGAAAATGGAAAGCCTGACAAGCGGAGACGGAGCTGGAGGTGGCAGAGTTAAAGATGATGTTAACATTTGCATTGGGTGTGACGAGGATGGACAGGATTAGAAATGAGGACATCAGAGGCTCAGCTCAGGTGGGACGGTTGGGAGACAAAGTCAGAGAGGCGAGATGGCGTTGGTTTGGACATGTGAAGAGGAGAGATGAGGGGTATATTGGGAGAAGGGTGCTAAGGATGGAGCTGCTATGTAAGAGGAAGGCCTAAGAGAAGATTTATGGATGTGGAGAGAGAGAGGACATGCAGGTGACGGGAGTGACAGAGCAAGATGGCGAGGACAGGAAGAGATGGAAGAAGATGACCCGCTGTGGCGACCCCTAACGGGATCAGCCAAAAGAAGAAGATGAGGATGACTTGTGTCCTGTTCTGTGGATTGTATTGCCTGCCTTTTTGTTTGACACCCACTGCACACACCCAACCCACCTAGAAAGGGGTCTCTCTTTGAACTGACTTTCCAGAGGTTTCTTCCATTTTTTTCCCTACAAGGGTTTATTTTTCTGGGAGTCTTTCTTTGTCTTCTTAGAGAGTCACGGCTGGGGGTCTGTCAAAAGGCAAGGCCTGTTAAAGCCCATTGTGGCCCTTCTTGTGTGATTTTTGGGCTACATCAAAATAAATTGTATTGTGTCATCACTTCTGTCATGAAATTTTGAATCTTGATGTAGTTCACGAGTAAACGACAAGTTCATTTCAAACTGAATCACCTACTTCACCACCAAAGAACATTAAAAAGTGTCCCAGCTGGACAGTTAGCTACAGCACATGAAAGTCGAGAAGAGCGCTTAGAATTAGATGATCAATCTAAACACAGCTAACTGGGGAATTCAATTATTATTTAGGTGCAAAACTTCTTACAACTCTATTGAGCAATTTGCATTCGATTAAAAAAACAATGCAGTTCATCTGAGTTCAAGTGCAGCGTCACCGAAGAAGACCAAACGTCAGTTGATCACCAGTCACATTTCCACACAACTCCCACCCCGGGCAGCCCACATGAATGACAACTTGTGATGAAAGAAAACCCACACAGACATGAGGAGAATTTGACAATTAACAGCCAGGCTGCGCTTCGGTAATGTAGGACGTTCACTCGCTTCGCTGAATTTCCAGCCACTCAGCAAATGGCCAGCTAGGAATCCGTTTCTGCGCAACTCTGACATGTCGCCTTTCACAATCAGGTACACTTCTGGTGACTTAGTACGTAGTGAGCAGGGCAGGGCAGCTGGATTGGGAGGGTGGGAAGAACTTTTTATCATCTGCTTGGCCAAAACGGAGAGCCTCGACGTTACTTAAACGTACCCCTCATTTGGATCAGCGCGTCCCAATCAGTCCTGTTACGTGTAAACGCAGAAACAGGAACTGACACTCCGCACTCCGGAGAATCCGTTCAGATTGACTTTGTATCAGACGTCGGAATGTGAGCGGCCGAAGAAGAAGAAGAAGACGCCGACTCAGCAAAACCAAGAAGCACACACTTAATTTGGGGGGTCAAAATGGCATTGGGCTTTAAAAGGAAAGAGAAACGCGGAGGGATTCACAAGCGGCAGAGGCCATGTCTCACGAACACACCTCTAAAATCAGGAAATACAAGTAGGATCGCCACACCAGGTGACGGGTTTCTCATTTTTTTCCAAAATAAAGTGTGCGGTTACCAAGCCAACGGGCGGACCTTGGACACGGCTACACACCGAAAGCGGGCCAGGACCGTAGGGGGTTACAGGTCACGACTCGCCGGACACACGTTTTGGCAGCCTTACAGTCACTTCGATCAATAAAAGTCAAAGAAAAATGATTTCAAACTACCAAAATCTAATTGTATCCGCTCCCTTACCTGAAACTCAGGCAGCAGGTGTCATGACGCCAGGTGTTCTCTCCAGTAATCTCAAAGAAACAGCGTCTTAGAACACCGCCCCCCAACCTGAACGCTAACCCCCTCCGTCCGTCCCTCCCTGGACTCTCAGGTAACCGAAAAACACCGGAGGCGGGCCGTCAAAGGTGTGGCTCTCTGGGTGTACGCGTGCGTGTGGAGAGGACGCCAGAAGGAATGCGCAAGGAGGCAGTGGCGCTTACAGGCAGGTTTATGTTCACCTGACGAGGTGTCTTCTTCACTTTAAAGGAAAGGAAAAGAAAGGGAAGGGCCACACAGCTCTTCTACATGCGGTGGTTCATTTCAAAGCTCGCTTTGCATTTTCTGCCTGCTAGTCCGGCGCTGAAAGCGTTTATAAATGACGCCACTTACCGGGTAAGGCACGCTCATTATACCGAGCCTGTTTTCGAATGGATTCCTTTGTTAAACTCCGACTTGCTAATAAAATAAAAAAAAAAGCCTCACAGCATCGCAGCTCTCATGTGCTATCGAAGTTTATCTTTTTCTATTTCGGGGAGTTTCCATTTGGATTTTTCGGAGAAACGTTATGTCACTGTTGATTTGTTACCTGGTTAACAAATGAAAAAATAAAAATAAAGAGCAAACTAAACGTAAAGTATTCTTAGGTGTCGTATCATCCAAACGCAATTCGACCATCATAATGCAATTTTCTGGTCATTTGGGCTATCTTCTTAATTATATACAGTTGGTTGAGGTGAAAGGTCAGCGTTACGTCACGACGCGTAGAATCCGGGTCATTTTTGTTCGTGGGGAGCTCGCGCGGCATTTCCGATTATGGAAACTCGGATTTCCAGTCTGTCCGAAGGCATGCGACAGAAAGTTCATTTCACTGTCATTTGAATGATCGAGTCACCGGCTTCAGTAGCTTACGTTTCTTGTTTGCTGTGTTATAGTCTTGGTTTGGTTTAGGTTTATTTGTCATATATAGGTTAACACAGGGTCAACATAGCCTACAATGAAATGTGTATGACGAGAAAAACAAGTCACTCGGCCTAGATCCAATAAAGCTAAAAAAAAATAAAATAATACAAGTTAAAAATAGACTAGCTATATAAAATAAAATGTGTACATATTAAAAGAAGTTATAGAGGGTATATATCTTCTGGTGGTGCTGACTGCTAAAGGTCCATCCATCCATGTTGTCCGCTCAGTTTTTCTTTTCTGTATTTGCGGGAAGCCTGAGCAGTTTCAGGTATCACTGGGTGCAAAGCAGGAACATATGGCTCAGAGTGGTGATGATGAACATTTGCATGTACTGTATGGAGGAATGTTTCAGACAAAATTAAATAAGCACAAGTACTATGAAATGTGACAATAAATAACAAAATGTCAGTCAGTCAATCACTTCCTACCCCACTTAGTCATGAACAGGGTGTGAGGTGCTGGAGCCTATCCCAGCCAGCATAGGGTGCAAGGCAGGAATAGACCCTGATGCCTACAACATGTCTCCCCCCAGCTGTCCTTTTAGGACTAACTAACTAACCACACTGATAAGTATTGCAAATGTGTTAGATGGTGTCATCCTCAAACTTTCATGACAAAACAGAAAAAAGGAGCTTCTCCAGTGTTCAAATTCAGAGATGTCGCGAGCAAATAAGACAGAAAGTACCAGGACATCCAGCACTGCCACCTTCACCATTCATTCAGGGGGTCAGAACTGCTTATGCCAGAGAAAGTTACGGGACCACTCCTCTCTGCTGGGGAGAGCCGAGTTAGGCGTGTAATTCTACAGAGACAAATCTACACCTGCTGTACCTGCAAGTACTGCAAATGGCTCAGTAAATTAGGAACTGGGGGGCCTTTGGAATACTTTGCTATTAGACAAACAAAGTTCTTCAGTATTGTCACTGGTGTCACAGTGTCAATGTCAAAGGTGACACCTTTATACAGGCAGGCCTGGGCTCTTTTTCAGTGTCAAGGAGTGACGGCACATAACACCACACTCTGCTCTGCAGTAAGGTAAAGGAGGCTCATAGTTATGGGTGCAGATTTGTTTTATTAATCAGGTCTGATTAGAGAAAAAAAAAAATCTAAACTTCCGAAATCATGACAAGGTTACTAGAAAAAACAAAACTGTATATATCCTGAGGTTATTGCCAGTCCAGGACACTCCACTCACTTCACTTCCTATCAAGCCAGCGTGCTGTAAGGTGTGGCCTGCAGGGGGAGCCACTGAGCCTCAAACCCAGGAGACAATTGCAGTCATTATCCAACCCGCTATATCCTAACACAGGGTCACAAATGGCTCTGCTGGAGCCAATCCAAGACGCAAGGCAGGAAACAAACCCTGGGCATGCCAGCCCACCGCAGGGCACACACACGGGGGACAATTTAGGATCGCCAATGCACCTAACCTGCATGTCTTTGGACTGTGGGAGGAAACCCACACAGACATATGGAGAACATGCAGACTCCACACAGGGAGGACCTGGGAAGTGAACCGAGACGGGTCTCCTAACTGTGAGGCAGCAGCACTACCACCGTGCCACTGTGCTGCCCATGGAGACAATTACAGTTCAGTTCAAATGGGTGTTTTATTTTTAGGAAACACCTTTAAACAGATCTTGTGCTCTGAAATACAGTGCAGTATAATCTTTCTTTCCACTCAGGAGAGCTTCATCCTTCCTCCACACTTGACTCTTAACTGCCTGACTAAGGTGGAGCTGCTTCTGTCACACTAGACCTGGGGGTACGTCCGGTGCCATCACTAGCAGGCACTTCCAGGTCAAACAGAACCTCCCTAAAACAAGAAATGCTCCATCCTGCAGCACCCCCTGGTGGCTCCCAAGAAACCCCACTGGGTTTGGACTACAACTCCCATGCAGCCCTGTCAGTGCCCACACAGGCGATCCACCAGAGGGATGCTGCCAACTATCACTCTGGGAGAGCAAATGGCTCCAGGGGGCTGCATTCCCTCCATCCATCCTATACAAAGGCTTCCCAGTCAGGCAAGGAACCAGTCATCCCAGTCAGGATGCAGACCAATCCATGTCGCCTGTGACAAAGGACAGAAGTGAATCATCGCAGTGATAGCTCTTATAAACTTAGTAAGCTAAGGTCCAGAAGCCCACACAGGCTTGGAGGTCAATGGTGGTGGTGTGTGGCACAACACAGGCACGTCGGCTTTAAATTGTAAAGGTCTCTACCACCCTAAAGGGACCACATAGTTCATGTCTGTGTGAACCACAAGTCCCTGCAATTGATTTTTGACAGATAAAATGCCCAGCATTTTCAAATGGCTTTTTCCAAGCTAATTTTAGTTGTATCCCTGTTAGTCTATATGGGCACTGAGTTATCATTTCCCACTGGGTTCTGCAATTCCCTACTAATCTGCACTTTTCTCTGCTGTCTTTTCCGGTTCTTCTGTGGTGGTGATCACTGATCAAGGTATCGCGTTGCCCCCCCCATGTTTATAAATTGAATGGCGGGTGTCCCAGATGTTCATCATCCAATTCTTCCATGTGAAGCTTGAAAGCCATGAGGAATGAATTGGACCATCCATGTTATGTAGAATGTCCAGCAGGTGGTGGTTGCTCTTTTGCACCACCGCCCCCCGAACCCCTGCAGATTTTTTTTTCTCCTCCAGCCTAACTGGTGTTTTTTTTTTTGTTTTTTTTTGTTTAGTTTTCTGCCCTCCCGGCTATCCAACCTTTCCTTTTTCTTGGTTATATACTGGATCATTTTATTGCCTAATCTTGTTTGTTTATGTTTTATATTAACTTCCTTTTTATTTGATCTTGTAAAGCACTTTCAGTTCCATTGTTTGTATGAAAATGTGCTCTAGACGCACACGTGGTTGGTTTTCAGCCTTTCACTTAAACTTGCACTGCAAAGCTAAGAAGCCTCTGCTGCCCCCTGCTGGCTACGCTCTTGTCAGTTCAAACGAGGCACCTCAGAATCGGCCATGGAGTTGCTGTGTGGGCCCTGATAAGCGAGTTGATGAGAATATTTGGACAGCTTGTAAAATTCAACAACTTTTGTCAGTTTTCATTCAGTGGCATTTTTTGAGCTGAAGACAGTCAAGAAAAACAGAGGTGTAGGCTGCCCAGGTTTGATGGCACATTCAATTCTAGGATTTCATTGTCTAACTTCACATGAATAGCCATTCCTGTTAGGCTTGGCCTGTTGCTTCATAAGAAATTTTCAAGCAGTCAGTTAACATATAAATTCAAATAAAAATGTACACTACACACTGCGGTGGGCTGGCACCCTACCCGGGGTTTGTTTCCTGCCTTGCGCCCTGTGTTGGCTGGGATTGGCTCCAGCAGACCCCCGTGACCCTGTAGTTAGGATATAGCAGGTTGGATGATGGATGGATGGATGTACATTACACACTAAAAACTTAATGTGACATCTGCCTCAAAAGTCGCTCGATCCAATTCATGGTGTCAGGAAGGCCAGAGGGGGGCCAGGGTCCGAGTTCAGAAAGGTACTGGTGAAACTTCATGAGGAAAATTAATGGGAGGAATTATTAAGGATAAGATTTAGCAACACCTGGCAAGGACAGGAGTTATTAGGAACAGTCAGAGTGGGGTCAGAAGAGGGAGGTCATGTTTTACTAACAGACTGGAATTCTAGGAGGAGGCAACAGAAGGATACGACCGGAGTGGAGCAGATGAGATTATTGATCTTGTCTTTCAGAAAGAATTTGATAAGGTGCCACATGACAGGGTGGGCATCAAATTAAAAGAAGTGGCAGTTCAGGGTTAGGGGTGTAGGTGGGTGCAGAACTGGCTCAGACACAGAGGGTGATGGTGTGATGAACCATCAGAATTGGGTGATGTTAAGAGTGGTGACCAGCAGGGGGCAGTGCTGGGGCTGCTGCTATTTTTAATATAAATAAACTAGCAGAATACCCGCGCTAAATATATACATATGTATATACATTAGATATCTACATATGCACATATATATATATATATATATATATATATATATATATATATATAT
>JANRMT010062851.1:2193756-2228829 GCA_026402145.1 Polypterus bichir lapradei | reverse complement strand
CAGGGTCAGAGTCTTAAATAGCAAATCAATTAAGCGAAGTTAAATAGTAGCAACAAGTATTCACCACTTAAGAAAATGCTTAGAATGAGAACCTGAAGACACAGCGGCCCCCCAAGGATCACAGCTGACCACCCCTGCTATATAGAGATACTGTATCAATTAGAATTATAAGGGGTTATTAGTAAGTCTTTCACATTCTTTCTTTCTTCCTTGTGTCTTGCAGTGCCACTTGGCATCACTGGCACCAGGGCCTGAAGTTCATTTGTGATTGGCTTGGGGGTTATGGGTTTGCTTGGCCATTGGCTTTTTGGTTGAGGGGTATTATCTCCAGTGTAACAGCAATGGTGGTGGTGTGATGGTGGGATAATTGGCTTGGAGTTGATTTCAGTGTAAGCAATCACGTGATCACTATGGAGTACCTGATTTGTCTCACCAAGTGCGCACACTAAATTTAACTGCTAAAAAGGAAATACTGCTGAAAATCAATACTACAAATAAAAGAAAATCTCCCATATTGCATCAGTTCTGCATGAGTTAGTGAGTGCCAACGTCATTTAGCATATTTTCTTTCACACCAACTCTTTAAAGCTGCTTCTGCAACAACATACTTTTCAAACCGGGTTTGTCCAAAAGCCTCCTTGTCAGTCTTGTGACATCTGCTGCTGTGAGATTGGTGTTGACGTCAGTCTGTGGAGGAGACGTCAGCTGGCTAATAAAACCCCACTGGTGATTAATGAGCAGTGGACAAGTCAGATTCATTTAATGTCACAAACTCCTGATGCTTTAATTTTCCAAATCTCTACCTCTTTTGTTTTTTAGGTTTGCACCAAGTTAAAGGGTGTCTTTGTGAAATCAAAACTGCCAGTTGAAGAACAATGCGTTATTTCTTAATTCCTGTAAAACAGGATTTGTTCTGAAGAGCCCAAGATGCCTCGGTGATGAGCACTTTGTTGCTGCTTATGTCTGTGTACTAACATGGAGTTAGCGCCTGAGCTGACCTGAATGTGGCGATTACTCGCGACCACAGACTTCATTACACTGACTCCTGCACCACTCGAATAGGCGCTGCCTGGGCGTTTACTGTGTGTGTCAAAGCATTGATGACAAACTTTAATTTTTATTTGCTTCAGCTGTAGCTGGCACTGCCTGTGTCCAGGGCTGTCTTAACAGCATCATAGCCCCCCCCCACTACACAACCACTCAGCAAGTCACAACAGACATAGATTGGCATGGGGCCCCCGGGCCCCCAGCGTGCCCATGCGTTAAGACGGCCATGCCTCCAGATATTTTGGTTTTCCTCAAACGTCCCCAATATATGCAGGTTGCTCTAAATTAGCCCTAATGAACATCAGCAGATGTAACACCTCCGGGGATTTGGCTGTCAGTTTTCACCCAGTGCAGCCGGGATAGGCACCTGCTCCCCGCAACCCTGACCCGGATCAGCCTGTTAAAAAAAAAAAGATGGACGACTGTAAACTCGCATATCACAATCAACAAATGAACACAAAGCCTCCTCTCCTTTATGGTTGGAGAAGTGCAGTGGGTAGAACACACAGGAGAGGACATTTCATCGGATTGGCTGGCCCAGCACTGACTCAGCTGTGGATTGGCCAATAGGGGGAGAGGCGGCTTGATGGCCGAGGTCTCCAGGACTCTGAACGAATCCAAATCGTACTATGGGATATCATCTCCTCTGCACTTGTAATATTTCTGCTGTACTATTAAATTGTATTGCGGGTGACTTGTGTTCTCGTCTGTGTATTGTGTTGTATTGACCTCCTTTGTTTTGACACCCACTGCAAGCCCAACCTACCTGGAAAGGGGCCTCTCTCTCTCTCTCTCTCTCTCTGAATTGCCTTTCCCAAGTTTTCTTTTCTCTACAAGGGTTGTCTTCTTAGAGAGTCAAGGCTGGGGGGCTGTCAAAAGGCAGGGCCTGTTAAAGCCCACTGCAGACCTTTTTCTGTGATTTTGGGCTACACAAATAAATTGTATTGTATTGGGCCCGCTCTGCCCTACACTAGCAAAAACAAAAGAAGATTAAGAGGTGACGTAACTGAAGTGTTTAAAATGATGAAGGGAATTAGTCCAGTGGAGCGAGACAGTGACTTTGACGTGTGGAGTACAAGTCACAGGAGGTTCTGCTCAAGCTTTATAACACACTGGTGAGGCCTCATCTGGAGTCCTTCCATATCTTTCTGTCCTCGTCGTCTTGCTCTGTCACCCCCATATCACCTGCATGTCCTCTCTCACCACATCCATAAACCTTCTCTTAGGCCTTCCTCTTCCCTGGCATCATTACACTTAATCATGCTTTTTCATTTTTGAACAAATATTAACGGTATAAAAGTGTCCAATGGAATTCTCATGTTTTATTAAGTCAAAATAATTCAGCGTGAATCCCACAGGCCACGTCTCACTAAAATTCAAGCCATGGGCCATCCTCGTACATTGATCCTTCCGGATGTTTCCTAAGTCAGAATGAGCGGTAAAGGATGAATAAATAAACCTGGACGAGCTTTTACAGTGCATCCAGAAAGTATTCACAGCGCATCACTTTTTCCACATTTTGTTATGTTACAGCCTTATTCCAAAATGGATTAAATTCATTTTTTTCCTCAGAATTCTACACACAACACCCCATAATGACAACGTGAAAAAAGTTTACTTGAGGTTTTTGCAAATTTATTAAAAATAAAAAAACTGAGAAAGCGCATGTACATTAAGTATTCACAGCCTTTGCCATGAAGCTCCAAATTGAGCTCAGGTGCATCCTGTTTCCCCTGATCATCCTTGAGATGTTTCTGCAGCTTCATTGGAGTCCACCTGTGGTAAATTCAGTTGACTGAACATGATTTGGAAAGGCACACACCTGTCTATAGAAGGTCCCACAGATGACAGTTCATGTCAGATCACAAACCAAGCATGAAGTCAAAGGAATTGTCTGTAGACCTCCGAGACAGGATTGTCTCGAGGCACAAATCTGGGGAAGGTTACAGAAAAATTTCTGCTGCTTTGAAGGTCCCGATGAGCACAGTGGCCTCCATCATCCGTAAGTGGAAGAAGTTCGAAACCACCAGGACTCTTCCTAGAGCTGGTCGGCCATCTAAACTGAGCGATCGGGGGAGAAGGGCCTTAGTCAGGGAGGTGACCAAGAACCTGATGGTCACTCTGTCAGAGCTCCAGAGGTCCTCTGTGGAGAGAGGAGAACCATTCAGAAGGACAACCATCTCTGCAGCAATCCACCAATCAGGCCTGTATGGTAGAGTGGCCAGATGGAAGCCACTCCTTAGTAAAAGGCACACGGCAGCCCGCCTGGAGTTTGCCAAAAGGCACCTGAAGGACTCTCGGACCATGAGAAACAAAATTCTCTGGTCTGATGAGACAAAGATTGAACTCTTTGGTGTGAATGCCAGGCGTCACATTTGGAGGTAACCAGGCACCGCTCATCACCAGGCCAATACCATCCCTACAGTGAAGCATGGTGGTGGCAGCATCAGAAACTGGGAGACTAGTCAGGATAAAGGGAAAGATGACTGCAGCAATGTACAGAGACATCCTGGATGAAAACCTGCTCCAGAGCGCTCTTGACCTCAGACTGGGGCGACGGTTCATCTTTCAGCAGGACAACGACCCTAAGCACACGGCCAAGATATCAAAGGAGTGGCTTCAGGACAACTCTGTGAATGTCCTTGAGTGGTCCAGCCAGAGCCCAGACTTGAATCCGATTGAACATCTCTGGAGAGATCTTAAAATGGCTGTGCACCGACACTTCCCATCCAACCTGATGGAGCTTGAGAGGTGCTGCAAAGAGGAATGGGCGAAACTGGCCACAGATAGGTGTGCCAAGGTTGTGGCATCATATTCAAAAAGACTTGAGGCTGTAATTGCTGCCAAAGGTGCATCGACAAAGTATTGAGCAAAGGCTGTGAATACTTATGTACATGGGATTTCTCAGTTTTTTTATCTCTATATATAATCTTCATTTGGATCTTGATCTTTGTTTGTCCATGAATAAATTAGAAGAAGAAGCACTAGATGGCAGTAGAGAGACAGCTAAAACATAGGCATTGCATTAAGAATCTCCTCCAGGCTTATTCTACTGAAGACTGTAGTACGCCAGTCACACCTCAAAACACAGACATTCAAACTAAACAAATTGTTGTGCTTTAAATTAACTAAAGAGATCTTCATTTAGCTCTTGATCTTTGTTTGTCCGCAAATTCCATGCATGCGTAGACCACCTTCCAATTTAGTACGTTGTTGTTACTCGCGGATGTCAACGATATGCCGGAATAACGAAAGGGGTGCTGGACAGTGTTACGCTGGTTAGCTCCTGAGGCCTGGTTAGAGAATGAGATTGCCGAAGATAGAAGGTACGTGCCTACGTAACATATGAATGAAAGAAAGACAGTGGGTAAAATGAATGACAACGTAACAGCACGTTCCGGAAATTATTATTGTTACGTTGTAGCCGGAGAGTGCTGCGTGTCTCACAGTTGTACCGTGTCTTGCTCACATGTCAGTGAGGTGATCCCTATTTATGCTTTAAAGAGCCTGGATACCTATGTGTCCCCCTTTTATAACCATTGCTCCGTGTATATTGCCTTACTCTTTGGATTGCCACAAAGCAACCTGCGAGATGGGAGAAAGGTTGAGAAGACATCGTGAGAGGAAATGATAGCGTCGTGAAAACGAGACGGACTGTGAACGGACAGAAGCAGAAATGCTCCTACACCACCACATAATTACGATTAGGACAGTGATTCCGAGTAGGCCTTTCCTATTGAATCAATGTCCAAGGGTTTTCTTTTGTAATATTGTTTCCCTTATAAAAAATCATAATGCTGTGCGACGAAGGGCCCAGTTCACGACTGGCAGCCGCGTTTAAACAGGGAGCCCTTCACAGACAACTTTAACACGCGCAATGTAGTTGGGCACACGTGGCTAGTTTTTAATAAATTTGCAAAAATCTCAAGTAAACTTTTTTCACGTTGTCATTATGGGGTGTTGTGTAGAATTCTGAGGAAAAAAATGAATTTAATCCATTTTGGAATAAGGCTGTAACATAAGAAAATGTGGAAAAAGTGATGCGCTGTCAATACTTTCCGGTTGCACTGTACATTATCGTCCCTTCTCCACCATGAACACAGGGTTACACAAATGTTTGGAATGATTTCTTTATTCAGAAAACTAAAGGTTCACAGACGAGTAATGAAAGACGCGCTTTGGCGACACTCCAATCTAAACTCGGCATTCTTAAATGAATGTGAGCTGACAGAACTCTATTGGTCTGAGTGGCCCGGTCTTGTCAAACGCATTCCTCCAGTCTTATTTACAGCCAAGTCAACATTCAAAAAAATTCTCCTCAGGCTTTCCTTCAGGGTTCAGTGGCTCTTTTATGGCTTCCCAGGCACTCCCCACCCGCACCAGCTGATTCCACTGTGACCTGCCTTTGCTTCTGCAATTCCTGCATGTTGTAATGATGTTAGGCTCACCAATTAACGTGAGGCACTCATGGCTGCTTCAGCCCCACAGCAACAACCACTAGATACCATCAGGCGGGTTAAAGTGTGACAAAGGCAGCCAGTAGGCTGCACCTAATTTCTTCCACGGGCTACGAAAAGGAGAAAACTGGCTACCAAAATGCCCCACAACTCAAAGAATGCAAAGTAACGGCTACAGGTCTTAGTGCAGTGAACAGAGTGCCGCATGGACGTCATGGCGCTGGACTTTAAACTCCAAGATTGCTCCTTCAGTTATCAAGTCACTTAGCCTTCCTGTGCTCTAACTGGAATAAATAAAAGTAACCTGTGACCAACTGCAAAGTGTCCTGAATGTGAACACCAGCCAGCCGAGGTGGGCTCCCTGCAGCAGCACGTGTTGAGTTCGTATCCTTGATGCTTGCCTGCCCTCAATGGGTCAGCACCTGCATGTACAGGGTGAGCCAAAATGAAGTACCACATTTCTCAAGGTCATTGCACGAGGTGGGCTGGGGTTGGGGGTCCTTTGATAGGCGACTGCTTGTAGTTTTCAGTCGGCCACATGCCTTGGTCTGGTGCACACTGTTCTTCAAAAATAACAAATCCATCGTCACTACGCAACACGCCTTGCCAAACGCACGTCAGCATTCCTCCCGACGGTGACGTCCCATATCGGAAAACAATTCTAAATTCAGAAAGACGGGTACAACATTGAACAGAAAATCTCCGGGCCGTCCTCGGACTGTACATATGCCTGGAAACATCCAAGCTGAAAGGGCATCCATTTTGCAGTCTGCTAGATGTTCAGCGCGCGTCTGCCTCAGGCATTTCCAACACGTCTTTGATTTTGCATGAGGACCTTCATTTCCATCCATACAAAATGATGGCAGTGCAGGAATTCGCTGAGAGGGACTGGGAGAGCCATAGAGAGTTGTGCGCCAACATTCTGCAAACCGTTCATCAAGATGCCATCATCATATGCGGCCAACAAGGCACATTTCCATTTGAATGTATGCGTAAATAAGCAAAACGTTCGCTATTGGGGTGAAAACAATGCTACAGTTTGGTGTGCCGTTGCAGAATTTGGCATTGTAGACCCTTAATATTTTGAGGGGGGTGGAGCAACAGTCACTGTCACTTCAGAATGTGACATTGAAATGCTAAAGAACTGGAAGAAATGGATGTGGTGGATGCTTGGAGAGACAGCTCATATGGCCTGCGCAGAGATCCACGCAAGTCTGCACGAGATGTTTCCACGGAGGGCGGCATGGTGGCGCAGTGGTAGCACTGCTGCCTCACAATAAGGGGGAGACCTGGGTTCGCTTCCCGGGTCTTCCCTGTGTGGAGTTTGCATGTTCTCCCCATGTTTACGTGGGTTTCCTCCCCACAGTCCAAAGACATGCAGGTTGGGTGCATTGGCAATCCTAAATTGTGCTTGGTGTGTGTGTGTGCTCTGTGGTGGGCTGGCACCCTGGCCAGGGTTTGTTCCTGCCTTGCACCCTGTGTTGGCTGGGATTGGCTCCAGCAGAACCCCGTGACCCTGTGTTAGGATATAGCAGGTTGTATAATGGATGGATGGATGGATATTTCCGGGAAAGCTGAACTCCCTGCGCGGCAATGCCAGGTGGCCTTCATGTTCGCCTGATCTCGCTCTGTGTGATTTCTTCTTCTATCTCAAGTCACAGGTCTACACACACCGACCTCAAAACCTTGAAGCCCCCAAGGATGCCGTTTGCCACAAAATCACCGCTATTCCCCTTGAAATGGCCGAACGAGTCATGTGAGCGTTCAGAAATTGTCTCGAAGAGTGTATTGCTAATGATGGCCACCACCTTGAAGACAGTATTTTTAAAACGCAGTGGAAAATAATCGATTTTGTATCCCCTTTCTTGTGTCGTAATGAAAGTTATTTGATCTTGTAGCGTTTCTGTAGACTAAATGTTTGAAATGTGGTCCTTCTTTTTGGCTCACCCTGCGTATGGAGACACGTGTGAGGTCCTAGGCGCCTTCCCAACCACTCGGGTCTTCTGATGAATGGTGTCTGGTGATGCCAGCTCTGCTGTTCCATCAAACAGTGTGTTTCAAGAAGTGAGTCTGACTGATAGCGGGCTACGTTTTTGTAAACTAGGGACTGTACGTTCCTTGTATTTTGTTCTCCGCTCTTCACTTTGTCACCTTGTCCTGTGGCACTCGATTATATTTAACGTCTTTTGTAAGTCACTTTGGTTAAATGCTTCTGCTAAGCAGATGAAAGTAAATCTTAGATAAAAGGCAGCGGCCAAATACAGTCAAAGTAAAAAGTATGTGAACCCTTTGGAATGATCTGGTTTACTGCATGAATTGGTCATAAAAAGTGACCTGCTCTTCATCTGAGTCACAGGTCCTGATCTACACAATGATCTTAAGCCAATGCTCTTTCATGTCTTTATTTTACAAACGCATTCAACGTTCACGGTGGTAGTGGAAAACGTAAGTGAACCTTGGGATTGAATAACTAGTTGACTCTCCTTTGGCAGCAGTGACCTCAGGCAGGCGCTTCCTGTAACTGCAGATCAGACCTGCACATCGAATTTTCGCCCCTTCTTCCCTGCAGAACTGCCTTAACTCTTCCATATTCTTTGGTTGTCTTCTGTGTGTGGCTCTCTCTCTTCAAGTCATTCAGTAGGATTGAGATCTGAGCTCTGACTGGGCCGCTCCACAAGGCCCAGTTTGTTCTTCTGAAGCCATTGTGCTGTGGATTTGCTGTGATGTTTGGGCTCGTTGTCCTGTTGCATCACCCAGCCTCTTCTGAGCTTAAGTTGACGGACAGACACCCTCACATCATTCTGGAGAATTTGTCGATAAACTTGTGAATTCGTTTTCCCCTCCATGATGGCAAGCTGTCCAGGTCCTGATGCAGCAAAGCAGGCCTTAATCATGATGTTCCCTCTGTGACGATGCAGGTACGCTCCACACTCCCATTGCCCCGACGGGAGCCCTGAACCCAACACCGTCGATAGTTATAACTGAGATGAGCTGACAAATGATGACAGTTCTCACAAGAAGCCAGGGGATATTTCCAAAAAGTACCAAAGTGCTTTTATTAAAACCAGCAAAACAGTGTCCAAAGTGCAGTGCATCAGGTTCAAAAACTCCATAAAAACAAGTGTTCAGTGGGGATAAAAACAACGATAAATAAATCCGATAAAATTCCAAGGTTAAAAATGCAGAAGTTAAAATGCAGTCTCTCTCATTCTCCCCAGATCACCCATTGCTCCCTCAGCCGGCGGAGACCCAGCAGCAACGAGCTCCTTCTACCGCCCTCCGTCTTGACTTCCATTCGGACATCACTGCCAGACCGTCGAGGTCGGCCCTCCTCCCTTCATCCTTCGCGCTCCCATAGTCGCTCCTCGGATCCCTCGGGAGGACACCTGCCTTGCTCACCCCACTCACTTGAACATTCAGTGGGGTAGACAAGCCCATAGAGCGCCACCAACAAACACTCCATCGCGGGGCCCCAGCTCGTTCTGTCTCCTCTTTCTAGGTGGCCACATCCTCCTGCTTAGACTGCCTTTCCTGTCCTTTAACCTCCATTATCATCCTCTTCTTTACCTCGATGCATCTATCCATCTATCTATTTATCCCACTTTTCTGCCATCGACCCGTATATATACATACACCCCTGTCTCTGTGGGCACAGCGCCTTAATTACACGCCACAGGAAGCCAATGAAGCCATCGGGAATGATCGCATCCACACGTGCAGGTGCTACTCGCTCCAACTACCTCATTAACTCCCCGCGGTCGTGCAATCGTGCCCACGGAGAACGACACGGCTATACGGATTTAAAACCTGGCCCTTTCTTTTTTGAAGCTGCGGACCCGCTATACCACACCCTCCACCATACTTTACTGTAGGGATGATGTTTTGATGTTGACATGCGGTGCCCTTTTTTTACGCCAAATGAAGTTCTGCTTGTTCCTCCCAAATAGTTCAATTTTGGTTTCATCACTCCACAAGACCGTTGTGGAGTGTCCAAGTGCGTGTTCAGCAATGTTCTTTTTTGATAGCAGTGGCTTCCTTCTTGGTGTCCTGCCATGGACTCCTTTCTTGTTCGATGTTTTGCGTGTAGTTGACTCATGAACAGAGATGTTAGCCAGTTCTGATGACTTCTTTAAGTCCTTTGTGGTCATTCTTGGCTTCTTCTTTACCTCAGTGCTGACTTTGAGTTGTGCTCTTGGGGTCATCTTGGCAAGGCGCCCACTTCTAGGTACAGTAGCCACAATACCATACTGTCTCCATTTATAGACAACTTGCCTAGCAGTAGACTAATGAATATCTCAAATCTTTGAGGTGACTTTGTAACCCTTTCCAGACGTATGTAGATGAACAATTCTCCACCGTAGATCTTCAGACAGCTCTTTAGTGCGAGGCGTGATTCCCATCTGAATATGCTTCTTGTCAAAAGCTCAAACTCAAACTTTATCGTGTTTTTGATCAATCAAAGTCATTCTGGGCCGCACCTCTGAACTCGTTTCATTAAATGGTGTGTGAAATTCAGACTGCAATGAGCTTTTTAAAAAGTCATTCACTTAGGGTTCACTTACTTTTTCCAACCTTCTGTTTCACAGTTTGAATGATTTATTCAATACGGTCAAAATTCTCTGAAAATCTGTGTATCTTTAGTTATAGGAGACTGTGTTTGTTCATTATTGGGGCTGACATGAAGATACGACCAGGTGTTATATGGGAATTAGACATACAGTTGTGCTTGAAAGTTTGTGAACCCTTTAGAATTTTCTATATTTCTGCATAAATATGACCTAAAACATCATCAGATTTTCACTCAAGTCCTAAAAGTAGATAAAGGGAAACCAGTTAAACAAATGAGACAAAAATATTATACTTGGTCATTTATTTATTGAGGAAACTGATTGAATATTACATATCTGTGAGTGGCAAAAGTATGTGAACCTCACGGATTAGCAGTTAGTTTGAAGGTGAAATTCGAGTCCGGTGTTTTCAATCAATGGGATGCCAATCAGGTGTGAGTGGGCACCCTGTGTTATTTAAAGAACAGGATCTATCACAGTCTGCTCTTCACAACACATGTTTGTGGAAGTGTATCATGGCACGAACAAAGGAGATTTCTGAGGACCTCACAAAAAGAGTTGTTGATTCTCATCAGGCCGGAAAAGGTTACCAAACCATCTCTAAAGAGTTTGGACTCCACCAATCCACAGTCCGACAGATTGTGTACAAATGGAGGAAATTCAAGACCATTGTTACCCTCCTCAGGAGTGGTCGACCAACAAAGATCACTCCAAGAGCAAGGCACACGTGTAATAGTCGGCAAGGTCACAAAGGACCCCAGGGTAACTTCTAAGCAACTGAAGGCATCTCTCACATTGGCTAATGTTCATGTTCATGAGTCCACCATCAGGAGAACACTGAACAACAATGGTGTGCATGGCAGGGTTGCAAGGAGAAAGCCACTGCTCTCCAAAAAACACATTGCTGCTCGTCTGCAGTTTGCTGAAGATCACGTGGACAAACCAGAAGGCTATCGGAAGAATGTTTTGTGGATGGATGAGACTAAAAGAGAACTTTTTGGTTTCAATGAAAAGCGTTATGTTTGGAGAAAGGAAAACACTGCATTCCAGCATAAGAACCTTATCCCGTCTGTGAAACATGCTGGTGGTAGTATCATGGTTTGGGCCTGTTGTCCTGCAACTGGGCCAGGACGGCTTGCCTTCATTGATGGAACAATGAATTCTGAATTATATCAGAGAATTCTAAAGGAAAATGTCAGGACATCTGACCATAAACTGAATCTCAAGAGAAGGTGGGTCATGCAGCAAGACAACGACCCTAAGCAAGCAAGTCGTTCTACCAAAGAATGGCTAAAGAAGAATAAAGTTAATGTTTAGGAATGGCCAAGTCAAAGTCCTGACCTTAATCCAATCGAAATGTTGTGGAAGGAACTGAAGCGAGCAGTTCATGTGAAGAAACCCACCAACATCCCAGAGTTGAAGCTGTTCTGTATGGAGGAATGGGCTCAAATTCCTCCAAGCCGGTGTGTAGGAATGATCAGAAGTTACTGGAAACGTTTAACCGCAGTTATTGGGGGGGTCACACCAAATACTGAAAGCAAAGGTTCACATATTTTTGCCACTCACAGATATGTAATATTCGATCATTTTCCTCAATAAATAAATGACCAAGTATAATATTTTTGTCTCATTTGTTTAACTGGTTTCTCTTTATCTACTTTTAGGACTTGAGTGAAAATCTGATGATGCTTTAGGTCATATTTATACAGAAATAGAAAATTCTAAAGGGTTCACAAACTTTCAAGCACAACTGTAAATAGTGGGAATTCCCAGGGGGTCACATACTTTTTACTTTGACTGTATGTAATAATAAAGTCTGATTTTCAGTGATTTACTTTTCAAAAGAAGTCCACCATAATTACTTTGCTCATGTGAACACCGGCCTGTTTGACTGTACATGGCCTTCTCACTGACACCTCCACCCTAAATGGGGCTTTTAGCAGGGAATGAAGTCACTTATTGCTGAAACCTGACAGATCAATCGCTCAGGGCCGCGTAGATACCTGTTGACACATCCAGAGCCTGGCCTGAGTTATTTTTAGTAGAACATTTTATCTCAAAGCGTACAACAGGAAACAAGCCGTTGATTGCTTCCTGTTTTTATGTTTTGTTGATACCAGGAGTCAAAAATAAAGTCGAGAACTGACTATCAAGTGGCTCTAATGAAAAAACCAAACTGTCTTCCGGGTTACAGATTAGCAAGACAAACCTTTCTGGGTTTGCACCAAAACAGAAATGAAGCGGCCGACGTGAGTTCAGAGCCCATTGATATCATCTCCAGTCTCCAGTAGCGGCCTCCTTCTCTGCCATGGCATTCAAACACTTTGTGAGAAACCTCAGTAAAATCTCTAAATGTAATCTGTTTGACTCCCAGCTCTTGCACCACCTGCCATTCTCAAACCTGCTTAATCCAATTCAGTCTTTGTCCTTTATAAATTCGGAGTAGCTGAATTACGGATTAATACCCATCATTCAAACTCACCAAAGTGTGCTGTGCAGCTAATGCACATTTCATAGGTTTTATACCAGCTGAACTACCCGGTGTTGCCAGGTCATATCTGTAGAAAGGGAGCTAAGGAAAGAAAGCAAAGATTTCTGTGTTTTTAAATGGGGACCCGTGTTGTTATTGCTTGCTGTCCCACCCGTCACCCACACTACCTCTCTCTATCAACAGTTCGAGAATTTGCTCTTTTTAGGTTGATTGGATTCCAGAGTTGTGGAAACTCCCTGCTTGGTTTTAACTGAGAATACAATCATGTCTGACTCCTCTTCTTAGTTCAAGGTGAGTGAACAGTTTGTAGTGCTCAAAGTATGAAGAAAAGCCAACAAAGCAAACCTGTGATTCTCCTTTGTGTTGCGCCGCACTTCCACTCTCGATCGAGCCTCTCCCGACAACCCCATGTACAAGCGCTTGACACTCCATTTTATATCATGGTGGACAGAAGCGGCGTGCGGTGTTAGCTGGGTAAGTCATGTTAAACGCTGGGCTCTTCGCTTGCTAGTCTGACTTCAGTCTGTTTGGATGTTTCACTTATTCTTAGCCAGCAGGTGGCACTGGTGGGCAAACTGGAGCATACAGGAATAAAAAAAAACCCACTGGGACCCCCAGGGTCAAACTTTTGGGTTCTTAAGTAGTCTGTGTTGTGTGTATGATAGAGAGCATAGAGACAGACACAACAACAACATTCATTTATATAATACATTTACATACAAATGGTGTAGCTCAGAGTATTGTGTGTATATATATATTTATATATTAATTATATTATATATATATATATATATATATATATATTGTGACGGACAGCCGGGTCCCATGCCCGGCCGGGACGCCTCTGCTGCATACGTCCTGGGGAAGCCATCATGGACATTGCAGTACCTTCCCCGGGGCGCTTGGGGGCAGCCTCCCTGGCCGTGGATCCCTCCTCAATCTCCCCCGTGGCTCCATGGGACATGGAGTCCACCACAGCAGCCCGGTTGGGAGATGGGGTGGCCGCTAGGGGGTGCTGCGGTCGACCAGCCACCATGCTGGACGGTTTATCAGCCCCATCCGGAGGTGCAATTAAGACCAGCTGGTCAGGCACCTGGAACACTTCCGGGTGGGGTATAAAAGGGCGTGCCTCCCAGCAATCAGGGCCAGAATCGGGAGGAAGAGGACGAGGTTGCCTGGGAGGAGTGGTGGTGCCAGGAAGCAATTGGTTTGTGTGTTTTGTGCTTTGCACTGTGTTGGGCTTGTGGGACACGGGGAAGGCGTGTGCCCACGGCTGAAGAAACAATAAAGCCTGTGTGACGTTGTACACGTGCCTCTACGTGGTCTGTGCCGGGTCGGGCGCGATAAAGCGCCTTTTACAATATATATATATATATATATATATATATATATATATAAATCCAACGTCCGTCTGTCTGTCCGATCAGGTATTTTTCTACAATCTGCTTGAACATTCCGGTTGATTTTGCGACTTCTCTCATCGCGCTAAGAATCAGAATTTGCTTGCAGGAGTGGTATATTCGCACTAATCTGAGAGAGAGAGGCTGTGGGCCGAGGGGAGGGGGAAGCGTGATGTCAGAAGTAGGTAGCCGGGTGGGGCCTCAGGAATGGGGAGGCGGGACCTTAGGAGTAGGTAACTGGGCGGGGCCTCAGGAGCAGGGAGCCACGCAGGACCCTCCTCACTGTCCTGTTTCACTACTGTGTGGGCGGAGCCACGGGGGATGGATAGTCTCTCTCTCTCTCTCTATATGTATATAAAAAATCCAACATCTGTCGGCCTGTCTGTCTGTCCGCTTTTCACGAGAGAACTCCTTAATGGATTTAAATCGTTTTTTTTTTTTCTAGAATTTGCTTGAACATTCCGGTTGATCCTGCGACTTCTCTCATCGCACTAAGTATCATATTTCACTTGCGGTACTGAATTATTTGCGTGAATCCGTGAGAGCGGCTGCAGGCTGAGGAGAGGGGGAAGTGGGCGGGGCCCTCCTCACTCACGCGGCAGCCTCCATTCGAGTCGCTCCACCTCTGGCCATGTTTTGCAGCGTATCTTGCCTCCACTTAGCTACCGATATCTGTTTGTGTATTGATTTTTAAAGTTTCACTACTATGCAGGCGGAGCTGCGGGGGACAGCTAGTAACTAATATTTTATAAAGATTGGCATTTTCTTAATTCCCTCCCCTGTGGTCTCTGGTTAAACTTGTTTGTTGCTTTACTGTTTTCCTGCTTTTTTCCATTTTTCACTTCTAAAAAGGTAACACATTGAGAATTACTGTACCACAGTGCAAATACTCCACGCCAAACAATAAACCCACCAGCTGCCACCGTAATGCCTAACAACAGAAAGAGCATCCCGGAAATTAGCTGGGCTGGCTAGCGTGACAAACTTGCCCACCGGCACACAAACAACATTAATAATGAGCTTCGTCTTCCTCTTCACACTCTGGACACTGGCACAGAGCTTTTACTAACTCTGAAGAGACTGCTGCTTACAACCAACTTCCTGAGAAAAGTCGAGAATGGAATCTGTGTTCAAAGTAAACTGCCATTATTATCTGGAGGGCCCACTGGCAGCCCCTCTCCAGGCTTTGGGTAGATCATACCCCTGTCACTATCAGCATTTTGTAATGAAAGTCCCCAAACGGAGGTCATTGTTCTCTTCTGCTCTGTCTTTATCTCAGTTCCAGTATTGCCCTACTTTCCTGCTGCCACAAACTGAGCTGTGGCTGGTCTTCTGCAAGCTGGTTTCCCATGCAAGCACTGGTTTTCTGAACCTCGCTCTGTCCATTAAAGTGCAGAAGGGGGGCCGAGCGTAACTTGTCATCAAATGTATAATACAAGACAGAATCCACAAATGGTTTCAATGCCAGACTGGCACAGAGCACATACCATTAAACATCCACAGCCATAGTGGGCCTGTTCAGTTCTGCCACTTGATCCGACTACGCGAATCTGGACGGGAGGCACAAATGAATGCGGCGCTGAGTACTTAGGTTGCTGCCAGCTGTGTGCCTATGCAGGGCCGTCTTAATGCATGGGCATGCTGGGCAGTTCCTGGAGACCCCAAGAGCATAGGGGCCCACATTTTTTTCTGATGCCTGTGTATGTTTCTGTCTTTGGCCCCAGTGCTCTACTCTGCCCGGGGGCCTATGATGCTGTTAAGATGCCCTGTCCCTATGCCCCCCTATACAGTCTCTCTTTACCTTCCAATTCATCTCTTTTCAAAGAAGAATGCTGGTTTACTGCCATCTTGTGGTCACATTTTACAATTACACAGGCTTGCAACGCACATTACATCGCTCCATATTAAACCTGACCTTCTCCTTCTTCCTTAGCTTTTCCCATTTTTATTTGGACCAGACTTCTATTCACTCTGCCATCTTCATTCTCGTTTGCACTTCATCCTTTCTCCCTCAGGTCTTAGTACTGATACAATCCCTTCATCTCGGCTTTGCTCTACCCCCTTTTCTTCTCCTTCTCTCAACAGTCCATCTCATGGCCTTCTTGCCCACATAGTTGTCATCTCTTCTCATAACATGGCTATGCCATTGCAGCCTTTTCTCTTAGATCTTCTTTCAGCTTTCCACACATTCTGCTCTTTTCCTTCTCCTCTCCTTTTTGATTTTATCCGTTTTTGTCACTCCGCACATCCACCTCAACATCCTCGTCTCAGCTACTTTCTCTTTCGGGTCCTCTCCAGGGCCAACGTTTCACCTTCATAGATCATAGCCGGTCTCACTACCCTCTTACTGAGTCTCCTCTTCATCGTAACAGTTACCCTTTTATAACACACTAGCTGTGTAAACCTGTGCTGTAAGAAGCCCGGGCTCCTAGAAACCATCGATTCTGGCAGTCAAATCAATCAATCGCATTGGTTGTCCATCAGCGGCTAAGCGAGCTTCTCTTTCCTTGGTGGTTTCACTTTGGCGATTCTTTCTTTGAGCTTCATGCTGTAGCCTCACACTTCCGGGCCGGACAGACAGACAGACAGACAGACACTTCCACGCGTAGACCTTTATAAACTGCTCAAAATAATTAAAGGCACAATTTGAAAACCCAGCAGATCTCAATGGGGAAAAAAAATCCTGCTGGCTCTCTCTACTGCTATGGACTGATATGGTGACATGTGAGGAATGAAAGGATGGAAATGAAAAAGATCAACTGACAGAGAGACACCCCGAAAATCAGAGGGAAAAAATGAAGTAGCAGGCAGGCAGGTGAGTCCATTTGGCCAAGATGTCATTGCAGTAACTCCAAATGGTCCTCAGTAGTTTGTATGATCCAAACCCCCCGTGCCTGACAATGTCAAAATGGGACCACTGATGGTGTCCTGGGGGATCTCCTCCCAGATCTGGACCAGGGCATCACTGAGCTCCTGGACAGTCTGAGGTGTTGGGTGGACCCAAACAATGTCCCACCCAGAGGTGTCAGGCGAGTGAGTGGGTTGGCAGTCAATGGTATCAAGTCCTTCATCCTCTCGCCACACGAGGCCGGGCATTGTCGTGCATCAGGAGGAACCAGCATGGGTTCTGACGATGGGTCCAAGGATTTCATCCTGATACCTAATGGCAGTCCAGGTGCCCACCGTTGTCTAGCGTGTAGAGGTCTGTGTGTCCCTCCATTGATATGCCTCCCTCCACAGACTGACCATCACTGACCCCCCACCACCGTACCGGTCATGCTGAACGATGTCACAGGCAGCATAACGTTCTCCGCGGCTTCTCCAGACCCTTTCACGTCTGTCACGTGTGCTCAGGGTAAACCTGCTCTCATCTGTGAAAAGCACAGGGTACCAATTCTGGTAGTCTATGGCAAATGCCAATCGAGCTCCACGGTGCCCACTAGAGGACATAGTCGGGCCCTCAGGCCAACCTCATGAAGTCCGTTTCTGATTGTTTGGTCAGGGACATTCACACCAGTGGCCTGCCTGCCTGCTGGAGGTCATTTTGTAGGCTCTGCCAGTGCTCATCCTGTTCCTCGTTGCCCAAAGGAGCAGATACCGGTGGGTCCTGCTGATGGGCTTCTACAAGGGGCCCTGTCCAGCTCTCCTAGAGGAACTGCCTGTCTGTCTCCTGGAATCTCCTCCATGCCCATGAGACTGTGCTGGGAGACACAGCAAACCTTCTGGCAATGCCACATAGGATTGATGTGCCATCCTGGAGAGGTTGGACTACCTGTGCCAGCTCTGTAGGGTCCAGGTATGGCCCACCTCATGCTACCAGTAGTGACGCTGATTGTGGACAAAAGCAAAACGAGTGACAAAACAGATGAGGAGGGAAAAATGTCAGTGGCCTCCTCCACCTATTAAACCATTCATTCCTGTTTTGGGGGTCGTCTCATTGCTGTCCCCCCCTAGTGCACCAAAACAGCTGAAACTGATGAACGAGCCCCCCTGCTACTTCACTGAGCAGATCAACAGCCCACAAGTGTCACTGACTTGTTGCTATACTTGGATTCAAAAGTCTTCCATTTATTTATATAAGATAAACACACCAGACGGCTCTTCCAGTTGTTCCAACCTGCATAGATGCTGTGCTGTACCTCACTATCCAGTCCACCATCTGCTGTCACACGGGAACCACGCTGTTTAAATTAACTGACCCTTTTCAATCTCTTAATTCCAAAAATGTTGGGCTGCAGTGTAAAATGTAAATCAAAACAGAATGCAATGGATCTGCAAATCTCATAAACGCT
Organism: Polypterus bichir lapradei; assembly: GCA_026402145.1. NCBI lineage: Eukaryota > Metazoa > Chordata > Cladistia > Polypteriformes > Polypteridae > Polypterus > Polypterus bichir. The sequence goes on along the minus strand of JANRMT010062851.1, from coordinate 2,210,574 downwards.
TTGTGATGGAAACCAGGGCGTTAACGGCCCAGACCCCCAACACGAACACACACAGAGTCCCGGGTCCGTTCCCCTTCCACAGTACCATAAAGTATTGGGCAGAGTGGTGGCTCTGAGGCTAAGGATCTGCACTGGTATCCCGAAGGTTGCCGGTTCGAATCCCCGTCACTGCCAAAAGAGATCCTACTCTGTAATTGCTCCAGGGGTGCTGCACAATGGCTGACCCTGCGCTCTGACCCTAAGGGGTATGCAAAAACTAACAAATTCCTAATACAAAAAATTGTATAAGACAAAATAAAGAACAAAAAAAAAAAAAGTAGCATACACAATCGGGCCAGCTGGAGGAGCTGGATGGACTACCTGTGCAATGTGAATTAATCCTCCTGGAAGGGTAAGGAGAGAGCAACTGTCTGTGGCCACCACTCCCTGCTGTCACTTTCAAAGCAGGTGACCTTGATTCCCAGTCGCGTGTGCTTCCTAACTGGACTGATTGATTATCCCTGAAGCTGCACTGGCTCAGTGTTAGACTGCGATGATTAAGAGTCCATATTGTTAAGTTGGATTCATTTCTATTATGTTGTTTAAATTGAAGTTATTAATTGTGAATGGATCGATGGAAACGCATTTTTTTTTAAACGTTTCTCCCATTGCTTTGTCAGAAAAGTCATTTGGCCGTACTGACCTCCAGGGTCAGCTTGATGGTTTTATGCACACCTCAGTTATTAGTCAAACTGGTCTTGTCATTTTGCCCTGCGGTGGGATGGCGCCCTGCCCAGGATTTGTTCCTGCCTTGCGCCCTGTGTTGGCTGGGATTGGCTCCAGCAGACCCCCGTGACCCTGTGTTAGGATATAGCGGGTTGGCTAGATGGATGTTCCTGTCATGAACTGTTACTCACACACTGTACGTTAAAGATTCATGCGGCCTGCTAAACCTCCTACACCCCTGCACATTAATCCGCTCCTTTCTAACAGAGAATGTGTGACTAACGCACACCGAGTGACTTCACGACGCTGCACCGGCCTCTCCCCTACATAATAAATGATCATCCATGAAAACCCCAATCCTACCCTTGCCTTGGCAGTCGACTTCCTCTTGGCCGGCAGGTCCAGGACGTCTGGGATGGTTTCGTAAATGTTCTCTGCCTCGCATATCCTTTCCGAGCTGACGCGCGCCTTTCCCACTTTGGAGGTCCCCAGGGGAGGCTGATTCTCCTTCTGCACGCTGGCATTTCGGTCTGCTTGTTCAAAAAACAGACTGCCAGCGGACCTGGAGGGTCGAACGCTGCCTGCCACTTGTATCGTGGGGGGAAATTCCAGGTTGTAGCTTGCCCGGGCGCGGGCACTCTGTGTGTACAGCTCGGCCACGGGCTCTTTGGACTCGGAGAGGATGGTGGGCTCGAAGCTGTGTCGTTTAACAGAGTAAGGCTTGCTCTCCTGGGGCACCTTCTCCTTCAAGCAAAGGGGTGACAGGTTGGCGTCGGAAGTGACGGGCTTCAGTGCAATGACAGATTCGTTGTTTGGTAAACGGTGCCGGCCCGTGTTAATGTGAATGTTCTGAGGGATGCCAAATGTGGACATGCGGTTCTCGTGGGCTTTGACATTGACGTGAGTGCGTAAGGTGACCTGCCCATCGCTGGCGTGCTCACTTGCAATATCGGTGGCTGTTTTTTGCTCCCTTCTACCAAAGGAGGTCAAGTCCTCGTGAGCAGGCTGGAGGTCCACAGTTTGCTGTTTTTGGGCGGGCAGCACTTTGACGTACTTGGCAGGAACATAAAAGGGCTTGGTGTTGTCCTCCCGTTGCACGTGCCACCAGTGGTCATTAGTCCTGGACAGGAGGATGTACCTCTCGTTGGGCTTGATGGAAATCAGATCCCCATCTCTTCCGGTGTACTGAAACTCGTACTCCACCAGCACGAAGTCTTTGTGGTAAAGCGCCGTCATCTCTGCTGCGGCCTTTCAGAGACGAGTTCTTAGGAGACGATTCTCTGTTTCGACGGCTGTGGATCAGAAGAAGAATGAAGTGTCAGTGAGCAGAACGCAGTAAATAATTCAGAGAGAAGGAAAGGAACCGGAAAAAGGAAGAGAACACATTACAATGAACAAAAAAAGAGGAAAGCAAAGAATGAAACACAAAAGGTGCCAAGAGATCAAAGGCGAAGCAGAACGATGAACTGGAAGTGAATTCAAACGTTTACACCATAAACATTAGGAGCGAGCGTGTGAGAGATTCTGGACTCGGACGCCTCCTGTTTCGAGAGGCCATTTTGAACTCTTGTGTGCTCAGAGACTGGACGGGTCACGTCTCACCGACTATGGAAACTCTGTCCAATGACAGTTGCTTTTGCCTGAAGAGTCACTACACTTGGACACAAAATTTAAAAAATGCTTTACGCACTGTAAGGTTTCTACACTCTTTTAGGATTCCCCCCAACGGGACAACACGCGAGCGTCCCAAGGCAACCACAGGCTCCCAGCACTGTAGCATTTCGCCGTAAAAGAGAATCAGGAAAGATTGCGGTCAAGCTATAAGCGCCTGCCATCGACGGGTGATACAAGGAACATTATAAACATTATAAATGCTGTGAATTTCCCCTTGGGATTAATAAAGTATCTATCTATCTATAACTGCAAGGGCGCAGAATTACTTGGCCACTAACCCGGTCACGACCCTGCCTGACTGCTGTGTCTCTGTGTAGGAGAGCGGCAGATCCCGCTACAATAAATAACTGCGCTGTTCCTGTTTCACGCTGAATAAAGTTGGTTTTGCTAAAGTACTGAGACTCAGCCTCATGTTTTGGGGTGCATGACAGGGACTCAGACGTTACAACACACACACGTGGTCACCACGCTATAGTAAACAGCAGACGCTCATACGGAAGTGGACTATATGAGTGAGGCACGCCGACTGAGAACGAACATGGGAGACGATTACCCACAAACTCCACGTGACACTCGGCAGACAAAGCGTATACGTACTATTCGTATTGCAAGACCTGGCTCGTTTATCAAGTTAAAATTTATTAAAAATTTTAGCTCGTCTTACAAAACACTCACAAACCAAGATACTCGCAATCCAAGGTTTCACTGTATTTGTCTTGCAGTGTGTGAAAAACAGAGGGCTGACACACACGTGCGCATGGGAGGCAGCCAAAAGGATCAAGAAGGCGGTAATTCCTCACAAAACCAAGAGGTGGCAGAGCGTACTAATTTTTGCTCTTTTCCGGTAGCAGACCGGTCCGATGACATCACTTCCAGATCTGGAGCCAAGATGTCTCTCCTGAGGATGTCACTTCCGGTTCCTGTCTGATGACATCACTTCCCGTTTGCCTTCCCTGCAAAGCACCATGTTTGCCTATTGTCGTTGTCCTTCATTATGGCCTAAATTGTATCATGTGAACCACAATTTTGTCAAGTATACGGGCGGCTGCCCCCAAACGTGTTGTGTGGATCATTTACAGCTGTGACAATAGATGGCGCTATACCAGCGCTTAACCCGACACAGACAGACCCAGGAGGCACGCTGATAAAACACAAGTCATTTTATCTTCTTTTTCTTCACCTGTGGTCTTCCCCGTTTCCCCCAGGCCAAACACAGTCCCAGTAAGCACAATCGCACACAATACTTTTCTTCTTCTCTTTTTCTCCTCCACTCCTCCCGACTCTGGCTCACCGAGTAGTCCCTGCTGACCCCTTATATAAGTCCACCTGGAAGTGCTCCAGGTGCTCGTTGCCCCACTTCCGGGTGTGGCAGAAGAACAGCTGGTGGCACCTCCGGATTCCAACAGGGCTATATTCAATGCCATTTTCCATAAAACTCTGTGGGAGTCCGAGGCACCGCTGCCACCCGGGGGGGGCAGCCATCTAGCATTCCGCAGGAGGTAATGCTCTGTCCATGCTTGTTCCCTTGGACCATACAAGGAAGAGGCACCCCAACTGGGCAAGGGTCCGGGCCATCCGCCTTACAGTACACACGAGCTTCGTCCATCATGCTATGACCAGAATGAAGACGTATTTGGCCATCACCGCTACCTTATAACATCAGCACAGAGCTACAGTAGTAACTCCAAAAACTAAATAAGACTCCATTTTGAAAAAATAAAAATGGCAGTTACTGGGTTTTTCCACTGCACGTGAGCACTAATGTTAGACATTAAAAAAGAGGTCAAAATTTTTGATATTATTTTCCAATATTTACATGAGCTACTGCTGTAACTAGTCGAGTTTTCGGGCAATAGAAAACATTTAACCTCCGTAGCGGGGTCGAGTGTGTGAATGGGTAACTGGCACCCCTGGCACTGCATTCTGCCCCTTTGTCTACTCACTGATATCTCCGTCACACAGTGTGCTCTGACTTTCCGAGTCCACATCTATGGTGTGTTGTGAAAACTCTCAGGCAAACAAATTCTCAGGCATGTTCTGAACTCGCTCAGCTGTTTAACTTGAATTCATGTCGGTCCAACTGTGCTTCAGCAGACGGTGTACCCACCAGGCGGGCACTCCTGAGGCTCCTGGTAATCTGACACCGAGGCTCACAACCACAACACCAACCTGCTGCCTGCTGCCTGCTGCTCTGTTGCAGGCCATCCAAGTGGCCGATTCTAAACATGCAAATCCACATCTGTCCCCCTGTTTCCTGATTGGCCAGTGGCCACCCAATGAAATTCTGTTAATGGCTGAAGTGTATCTGCTCTAACAAATCCTGGCCCACAGCTGCGCCTATTTGCATTTCAGAAAAAGTTAACTTTGTGCTGCTGCGTTCATCAAATGTGAAGAGTTGTGACTTTGTAGGGCATACGGAGGTGTGGTGTGCTGGGCTGGTAACCAAAGGATCAAGCTAATTAAAAGGGCAGGCTCAGGAATGGGACACCCTCTGGACCCCCAGGAGGTCGTAGCGAAAGAGAGAATTAAAGCAAAACTGAGTGCCATTATGAACAACGCTGCACATCGTCCGTCTGACACACCGACCCTGAGGACTCTCAGCCAACACATGTCGAGAAACACAACGGGGGCTCCGTTAAACCAACAGAATACGCCTGTCTGGCGCCTCACAGGGACTGGGGATGCCCAGTCAGACGTTTTCTTTTCTTTCTTTTTAAAATTGTCTTCCTTTTGAGTCATTCTGGTTTGTCTTCAGATGATAGCGTGTTTGTATTTATGTTTATTTATTATATAGTGCCTATCATATCTATCTCTTGGTTTTGTTGGAGATGTTGGTTCGCTTTCACAGGCACCACTTGAGGGACACCAATGCAGCGTATGTGTGGACGATTCGGCTGTGGAAGCACCAATGAACCCAAGTATTTGAATTCTTGAACTGGCACAAGTTGGGTGCTGTTGAGTTGAACGACAGTCGTACGACTGCATTGATACCGAGTCCGTATGGCTGGGCAACACATGCAAAACCATAAAGGTCATCTGTGGCCTTGGCATCATCGTCAGTCAGTAGGGAGCAGTGAACACTGAATCTGTCATAAAAATGGTCCTCGTCGAACTGGACCTCAATGCCTGATTTGGAAAGGCTTTTTTCATTTTTCTCTGAGCATGGGAAAGGTTCTATATAAATAAAATGTATTATTATTATTATGGAATCCATCACGATGTTAAAGAGCAGAGGAGAGACCACGTCTCCCTGCCGGACTCCAGTTTGGATGTAAATGCCTTGGAAAGCTCATTCCAGATCCGTACTTGAGTGGATGGCTGGATGTTCAGTAGTTCGCCTGGCGAAGCTTCATCACTTTCTGAGGGATGAGTTCAGTCTCTAGCCTTCCCTTACGGCAGGCCAGTGAATGCAGTCGAATGCTGATTGAAAGTCGATGAAGATGATGACCCTGATCCTGCTGATCCTCCTCTACGGGCCAGAAACTTGGACGCTACTCAAATCAGACCTGACCAAACTGAAGGTCTTCCAAATACACTGCCTACACCAGATTCTACACGTCTCGCTTCACGACCGCCTTCAAAATTAGGATATTCAACGCAGATATGTGATCACCATCTGACACTCAAGGAGCAGGTTCAGAAACAACAATTACGGTGGTTTGGCCACATCTGTAGAATGGATAACAGCCGCTTACCACACAAACTCCTCTGGTGCAAGCGACCCATGCAGTGGAGAATGGCACCAAAGAAAATGTGCATCAGACAGGTCAAAGAAGACATAAAGAATGAACAAATCACTCTTGATGATGCCACAACAGCGGACATTGACCGGCAGGTATGGAAACGCCTCAAAAACAAAATGGGCTTAGGAAATCACCTACACCAAGTGCCAGCCAGAGATCAAAGAGGAAAGAAGAAGAAGAAGACGACCATATCTATCTATCTATAAAGCCTTTTATATCATCTATCATATAGTGCCTTTCACTCTCTCTCTCTACCCATCTATTATATAGTGCCTTACACATCTATCTACAGTATCTATATTGCCATTTATATCCATTTCTCAATTATATAGTGACTCACATATCTATTTATCTATCTATCTATCTATCATAAAGTGCCTTTCATTCTATCTACTATATAGTGCATTTCACTCTATTATACAGTGCCTTACACATCTATCTATCATCTATTATATAGTGTCTTTCATATCCATCTATTTATCTTCTACAGAACTGTGTGTGTGTGCCCCAGGTTAACGTGGATCTGGTTGCACTGTAAACGGCGTCCTTTTAATTCATTATTGTTTCATACAGTTGCGTTTGATTGAGGCTCAGCCCCTGTACTAAGTCACTTCACCTGCTCCTCCTGCCCCCATTCCTCGGTAGACCACTGTAGCTGATGATGTCCAATGTGTCGTTTCCTAAGGGTCCATTGGTATCTAATCAGTTCTGTCTTGGAGCCGCACACCCTCAGGCAATGGGCACACTTGATAGATGATGCCCTGTGTGGTTAAAAGCTCCCAGGATGCGAAGGTTTTTTATTCTGTGTTATTGTGCAGCACTTTTGTCAACGTGTTGTGTTTAAATGTGCTTTATAAATAAAACATCAACACTGCTGCTTTCCTATTGAGTAGTGAGAAAAGCGCTATTAAATGCAAAGAATTATTATTATTATTAAATGCCTCGGCAGTCTTAACACAATCATAAGAATGAGGGTTTCTGTAATTTAAAAAAATGAAATCTCTGTGCCATGTAATTTACTTGTGTCTTCTCCCAGATAATTCCTTTTATTTTTGAGACAGACTCATGCTAACCCTAAACTCAGAACAGATAAAGTGGATCTGCAAAATGGAAGGACGGTATAATCCATCCTCAGTTCAGTTCAACACAATGGCTCAATAATTTATGAGGAACAACGGGAAAAGATTTTTCATGACAAAGCATCAAATAAAACTAAACAGAATGAAAAAAAATTAAATATACCAAACTGAACCACCATAGCTGGAGCGGCTTGACAACTTTCAGCCAGCGCTTCTACAAAACGTTTCACACTCGCTAATCTTGACAACATTTAAGACGCCACGCTTGGACGTTTTGCAACATTAAACTTTGCGCCAATCACTTTGTGACCAGGAGATGGCGCTACAGGCCCGAGAGTAACGAGGAAAGGAGGCTTACAAACACAACAATCCTGGACATTAAAAAACAGATTAAAATGGGAAAGGCATCGGATTGAGGTATTGGAAATGTTTGCTACTACTGGCTTAAACGACAAATAATAATTTTAGTAGGGTCTGTTTTTATTAATTTTATTTATTTATTTAAGAAACTTATTTTTTGACTCTAGTTTTAGAATAAATGTATACTGGGCATGCGCAGAAGCACATTTCGATAGGTTGTGTGGTTCGACAGAAAACTGGCTGTGTCGAGGATTGGGCAATTATTATTTTTAACTGATCGTTTAAAATTACTTTTATTTAAGGAGGTCACGGGTAAGACACTCCGGGACGGAGTGAGGATAAAATTTAAAGGATGGATTGCAAGATTCCAAGAGGGGATCCCAACCTTTAATTAAAGAAGGGAACAACAACAACATTTATTTATATAGCACATTTTCATACAAAAAAATGTAGCTCAAAGTGCTTTACAAAATGAAGAACAGAAAAATAGAAGACACAATAAAAAATAAACATAAGTCAACATTAATTAACATAGAATAAGTAAGGTCCGATGGCCAGGGTGGACAGAAAAAACAAAAAAACAAAAAAAGAAAAATTCCAGAGGCTGGAGAAAAAAAAAAAAATCTGTAGGGATTCCAGACCAAGAGACCGCCCAGTCCCCTCTGGGCAAACTACCTAACATAAATCAAAAAGTCCTCTTTGTATTTAGGGTTTTCATGGAAGGACTTGATGATGATGGGAAGTTTGCTTTTAACTGAGAGAGTGTGTGTGAGAGAGAAAGAGAGGGAAGAGTTTCATCCTGGCTGTTTCGTGCATGTGGAATTTACAGTTGATATTTTCTTTATTCACAATTAGAGATGTGACAGTTTGATTGTATTAATAATGTATTCATATTAATGTTAGGAGTGAATTATCGTGTGTTCAGTAAATAGTTAGTGCTTCATGTGTGGTTTTTATATTCTTTTTAAGACAACTCACCGCAGTTCTTATTAATAAAAAGGGCATTTTAAAGGTATTTACCTTTACCCAGAGTCAAAGCAGACCCAACCGGTGATTAAAAGGTGGCGGCAGCGACCCCTACTGGAAGACAATTTCCACCTTCAGTTTTTACTGTACTGTACACTAAGCTGATAGCTGTAAGCTTTACGAGTGTCGCCGCGGTTCGTGTGACTTCATTTCTCTCAGAAACCGGTCAGCAGGACGCCTTTATTGTGGTCACAGCTCCGTTTAAGAACAATGACAATGACCGTCCACTGCTACGTCCTGTGTCGGGAGTCAAAGAGACAGTCTGAAATACTTTTAAAATTTCACTTCCAAAACGTCTGCTTAACAAGGCTAAGGCTAAGTCAAGGATCATTGTCAAAAACATAGACGCACGTTAAAGCAAAATATTTTAAACCCGACAGCACACGTCACGTGACAGGACACTCGAGTCACTTACCGCATTCAGCTCTACAGGCTGTCACAGGAGGCTCAGAAATATCTTAACCCAGTTCACGCACATCTGGGGAAAAAAAGTCAAATATTCCCTCTGTCCCAGTTTTAGCAAAAGCGTTAACGAAGGTCGGGAGATGAGAGTCGCGAAATGCAGAACACGTCCCCAGGCGCGCGTGCTCTTGGGACGGCCGAGCGGCGCAGCAGACACTCGCAGGATCGTCACATACGCGGCAATCTCGGCACATTAAAGTGCATTCACTCGCAAGTAAAACCAAACAGGAAACCTTCTTTCCCCAAAGCGTCACCTGCTTGTAACACGGCGTACCATTTAAGGGATTGACAAATATGACAAGTCAAGCAAAATGACACCTTTTATTGGCTAACTAAAAAAAGATTACAATATGCCAGCTTTCCAGGCGACTCAGGCCCCAGGCAAGATTTAACCCTAACTAAAACGTCTTGCCTGAAGAAGGGGTGAGTTGTCTCGAAAGCTGGCATGCTGTAATATTTTTAGTTAGCCAATAAAAGTGGTCACTTCACTGGACTTCTCACTACATTCTTAATGGCTAACACGGCACAACACCTAGTACTACTCTCGCGCTCACAAATTCTCATTCGTCTCCGTATGTTTTCTTGAGCTTTAAGCGCCTCTGTCCAGTCTAAAGGGTGCCAACTTTTAAAGTCTTACAGGGTGTGTGGTGGGAGTGCAACTCCACAGGCTGGCACACTGCTTTAAGAATTTACTAGCTGTGCCACAAGTTTGAAATATAAATAACTGACACAGACCTCAGGGTTAACGTTTGCAGTGCACCATCTATTGGAATGTGTTCTGTAACGCATGTAGTGACAAGAAAAAATAAATCTTTTTTATTTTTTTCATTTCAACTGATGGCACATCCCAAACATTAGCACTGCTTTTATGAATTCCATACCAAATTTTTGTAATGGGTGAAATAATAAAATTTTTCATTCCAACAAATGGTGCATCACAACCATTAGCACTTCTTTTACAAATCCCATGCCAAATGTCACATAACAGAGATGTAGCAACTGGATGGACACACAGATACACAGACGATTCTCCTTTTATTAATGTGGATTAGGGTTCAGATACTAATATTAAAAACAGGCAAACATCCAAATATAGTCAAACACAGGTTAAAAGATTTAAGTACTACATGTACGATTGTAATTAATGTGACTTTGAGTGCATTATTATTACTAACTAGCTGTGCAACTGTCTAAGTTGGGTTGACATCTAAGAAATCAATGCAAACCTCCATGCAGCATTTGCAGGGCAGCATCTACAGGAATGTATTTTGTAATGCATCCACCTTAATAAAAGGATAAGTGTCTGTCTGGTCACTAGGTCCATCACTCCAAAAGATGGTGCATCACATACATTTTAGTAATAAATTGCATTACATTTGTCTTTCTAACTGATGGTGTATCGCAAACATGAACAGTGTGCTGCAAACGTTAACGCTGAGGTGTACATTGATAGATTTCAATTCATCTTAGACAGGTAGCACAGCTACTGTAGTAAGAAAATGTATTGCATTTGTCATTCCAACACATGGCACATCACAAACATTTGTACTAATAAAATGCATTATTACAAATATTTGTGACGCGCTAACTGTTGGAATGACAAATGGAATGCATATGTCTGCATTATATTCTATTTGGTATGAGATTTGTAAAACCAGTGTTAATGTTTGGGATGTACCACTGGGTGGAATGACAAATGCAATGCATTTTACTACTACAAATGTTTGCGATGTGCCATGTGTTGGAATGCCACATACAATGCATTTTAATACTACAAATGTTTGTGATGCGCCATGTGTTGCAATGACAGAAACTTAGTGGCCGGAAAGACACACAGATACAGAGACACTGTTCCTTTTATTAAGGTGGATTACGTAATGGGTGCTAGATCATTATCATGCCAAGAAGCCTCTGAGACCAGTCACCGTTCAGGGGGAGGACGTGGAAGTGGGGCAGAGCAACAAGCACCTGGGGGATCACATAAACAACAAACAGGACTGGCCTGATAACACAGTGGTGCTGTACAAGAAGGTCCTGAGCAGACTGGACTTGCTAAGGAGACTCAAATCTTTTGATGTTTGCAGCAACTTGCTGGAAATGTTTTAGCAGACCACAGTGGCCAGGGTGGTGTTCTACACTGTGGTCTCCTGGCAAAGCAACCTGAGAATAAAATAAGCACAATATCTGAAAAATCTTATCAGGGAACCCGGCACCATTACAGGGTGAACCCTGGACATACTGGAAGTTGCTGTGGAAATGAGGATGATGGCAAAACATGGGTGCCATAATGAACAATCGCCTCCAGGTGGCGCTCTCTTGCAGTACCAGGTTTATTCCACCATGGTGTGCTACGGAGTACCTCTGGGGGTCTTTTCTGCCCACTGCTATCAGGCAATTCAATGTTTCCTCCAGACGTACTTGTTAAATTTATTTGTATTGAATGATTTATTGATCGATTGATTGAATTTCTGTATTGTCTGTTCCTGGTAGTCTGTATTCTTGTTTTTTTACGTTTCTGCTACCCTATGCATTTGAATTTCCCCCTGGGATTAAGTAGTACTAGGGTGTTGTACCGTGTTAGCCATTATGAATGTAGAGAAGAGCCAAGCAAAATTACACCTTTTATTGGCTAACTAAAAAGATTACAATATGCAAGCTTTCGAGGCAACTCAGGCCCCTTCTTCATGCATATTGTAATCTTTTTAGTTAGCCAATAAAAGGTGTCATTTTGCTTGGCTCTCTCCTGGGATTAATAAAGTTTATCTAATTGAATTTGCTGAAGTTGTGTAATATCATGGTGACATCACAGAGTGGACATTGTGCTGCTGCTGCTAACTGAACAGACATATTTTAATTGTAATTGGCCTGACTTTTAGGATACAGAACTTTTAATTGTTTCCCTTTCCTTCAACCAACAGCCAAACAGAAATGAGATGCAATGGCAGCCAACACATGATCAGCCGACCTTTAAACCATTTGAACCCTCGGGTCACTCGTGCATCTCGATAACAAAAGATGGTCGTGAAGTGTTGAGAAACATCGATGTGTTCCGGTCAATACGATATTGTGATGGTGCCCATCACCTGCACGTCCTCTCTCACCACATCCATAAACCTTCTCTTAGGCCTTCCTCTTCTCCTCTAACCTGACAGCTCTATCCTTATCATCCTTCTCCCAGTATACCCCTCATCTCTCCTCTGCACATGTCCAAACCAACACAATCTCGCCTCTCTGTCTCCCAACCGTCCCACCTCAGCTGACCCTCTAATGTCCTCATTTCTAATCCTGTCCATCCTCGTCACACCCAATGCAAATCTTTAACTCTGCCACCTCCAGCTCTGTCTCCTGTGCCACCGTCTCCAGCCCATATAACACAGCCGGTCTCACTACCGTCCTGTAGACCTTCCCTGTCACTCTTGTCGATACCCGTCTGTCACAAATCACTCCTGACACTCTTCTCCACCCACACCGCCCTGCCTGCACTTTCTTTTTAACTTCTCTTCCACAATCCCGATTACTCTGTATTGTTGACCCAAGTATTTCAACTCCTCCACCTTCACCAACTCTCCTCCCCTCATCCTCACGATTGCACTGACCTCCCTCTCATTCACACACATGTATTCTGTCTTGGAGGTCCTACTGACCTTCATTCCTCTCTGCTCCTCCTCATATCTCCACCTCTCCAGGGTCTCCTCAACCTGCTCCCTACTCTCCCTACAGGTCACAATGTCATCAGCAAACATCACAGGCCACGGGGACTCCTGCCTAATCTCGTCTGTCCACCTGTTCATCACCATTGGAGATAAGAAAGGATTCAGAGCCGATCCCTGATGTAATCCCACCTCCGTCACTCCTACCGCAGTCCTCACCGCTGTCACACTTCCCTCGTACATATCCTGTGCCACTCTTACGTACTTCTCTGTCACTCCCGACTTCCTCATTCAATACCACAGCTCCTCTCAGTCACCTGTCATCTGCTTTCTCCAGGTCCACAAAGACACAATGCGACTCCTTCTGGCCTTCTCTAAACTTCTCCATCAACATCCTCAGGGCAAACATTGCATCTGTGGTGCTCTTTCTTGGCATGAAACCATCCTGCTGCTCACTAATCATCACCTCACTTCTTAACTGAGCTTCCACTGCTCTTTCCCATAACTTCATGCTGTGGCTCTTCAGTTTTATCCCCCTGTAGTTACTGCAGTCCTGCACATCCCCCTTATTCTTAAATATCGGCCCACCAGTACACTATCCTCTCACTTTCCAAGATTCCATTAAAAACTCCACTGCCATCTCTCCTAAACACTTCCATGCTTCCACAGGTATGTCATCTGGACCGACGGCCTTTCCATTCTTTATCCTCTTCATCGCTGTCCTTACTTCCTCCTTGCTAATCCGTTGCACTTCCTGATTCACTATCTCCACATCATCCAACCTCTTCCCTCTCTCTCGTTCTCTTCATCCATCAGCCTCTCACAGTACTCTTTCCAGGATGGGAGACGACAAACTCTTTGTGACACTACTTCCCCCAAGATGCCAGATGGCAGCTTCCCTGGACTGCATGACTTCCCGCAGGGCACTATGGGACATGTAGTTTAATACCACAGCCCTTCTGGGTGCCGCCAGGGGACGCTGGAAAAGAACCTGGGGAGTCACATCTCACCCATAGCCCAGTACTACACAGTACTTCTGAGCTGAAGAAAACTTGAGTTATCCTTCTGACCTGGAAGTGCTAGCAAGTCACGTGAACGGAAGGACAGAAGCACTTTGGGGTCGAGGACTATAAAAAGGACTGCTGAAGACCCAGCAAGCGAGCCGGAGTTGGGAGGAGGGGGACAACGCTTGCTGGGAGGTGTGGAAGAGAAATAGAAAAGCATTGTGCTTGATATTTGCCTGTTCACTTGTGTCTGTGGTGTGCAGGGCACTGTTTCAAGAAGACAAAATATTAAAATGCTTCTTGTTGCTTTTAACCCGTGTCCTGAGAGCCTGTCTGTTGGGTTTAAAGGGGCAACAGCGACCCCTAGCGTCCACAGGATGAACAGATGAGGGATGGACTGGGGGAGACACTTTTATCAAGAGCTTCATCCCCAGGCAACAAGGATGGCAGTGCTCCTCTGGCTTGGCCCCCAGGTTAGACACCCACAGGGTTGCAGATTTGGTCCTGCCGTCTCCGTCCTTGGGTGCCACCAGGGAACACAGCTGGGACAGGACCTCTGTATGCCCCCGGAATTCCCTCCGTCGTGTGATGCCATGGCACTAGCAGTACCCCCGAGTCCAATGTGAAAGGAAGGGTCTCCCTTCACTTAGAGAGTTAGAATCGGGAGGATGAGGACGACGCTCGCTGCGGAGTAGTGGATGGGGGTGACCAAGAACATAAATTTGGTGAAGTAAACCCACCGAGTTATTGTTATTTAATAAAACGACGTCACCTAATCCTGGATTTGTGGCTCAGGTGGTTAGGTGGTGTTCAGGGCTCTGGGGCACACCCTAGTGGCCACAACATTTTTAGCTGCCAGTGCAGTGAAAAAGACCTCGTGAACAGTCGAGCCACAAAGCAAAATGACTCAGAACAACAAGCAAGCAATCATCACGGCAGTGTGTCTCAAGAATTCTTTGACATGGAGTTATGAGTCAGTGGAACGGGACACATTCACCGTGAGTCATGGAGTGGCAGTCAGCGGCACGTTGAACAGCAGGCCGACGTTCCTTTGGTGTGTTTTGAGTGGACTGCCTTATTATAGTACGATGATTCAGCTTCTGCTTACTTCATTATTTGTCTTTACAGTTTTCTTTTAAAAAACAAACAAAAAATAAAATTGGATGTGAGCGTCAGGAGGCCTTGTGCCCCGGGAACCGAGTGACCTGAACTCTTTAACATTTCGGTCATTATTTACTGCTCTGATGGCGATCTTTCTGATCATAACATCGGTCATTACAATAGCAAGTGATGAGAAGAATTCATATTTCATTGTACAATTCCAGTATTTGAGGGGTCCTCTCGAGCGCCTCTTTCTCTTGCACATTTTGGCTCAAAAACTAATCAGCACATCGTCGTCTCATGGCAGGCTTCAGTTTTCAAGTTTGGTCTTTTTTCCCGCCCAGCCGTTTTAGCTCGAGACGGTCCTCAAGAAACTGTGACACACACAAACACACACACGTCATCGAGATATCGATGTTTTCAGTATCAGGGTACCCTAAAACATCGAGATCGGCCGAAAACCGGAGATCTAAAGATAAAGAGGGTGCAAAGCAAAAATGACGAGACATAGTGGCATTGTAGCTAGTGAGACGTCCTCTCTCCCTTCGGCCTCCTGCATTGCTCTCTCGGATAATTGCAAATTATTCGGTACCGCAAGCGAACTCTGATACTCAGCGTGACGAGAGAAGTCGCAAAATCAACCGGAATGTTCAAGCAAATTCTAGAAAAAAAAAAGCCGATCCAAATCCGTTAAGTAGTTCTCTCATGAAAATCAAACACGTTGGATTTTATATATATATACTAGCCGTCCGCCGTGGCTTCTTCCGTGTAGTAATGAAACAGGTCAGACTTTAAAAATCCACAAACAAACAGGTATCACTAGCTGAGCAGAGGCGAGGTGCGCTGCAAAACATGGCCAGAGGTACAGAAACTTGAACGGAGGCTGGCGCGCGAGTGAGGAGGACCCCGGCCATTTCCCCTTCCCCTCGGCATGCAGCTGCTCACTCAGATTTGCTCAAATAAACTGGCACCGCAAGCGAACTCTAAAACTTAGCGTGATGACAGAAGTCGCAAAATATACCGGAATGTTCAAGAAAATTATAGAAAAAAATTATACAAAAAAAAAAAAACGATCGTGGAAAGTGGACGGACGGACAGACACTGGATTTTATATATATATATATATAGAGAGAGAGAGAGAGAGAGAGACTAGCCATCCCCCCAGTAGTGAAACAGGGTAATGAGGAGGGCCCCGCCCGGCTCCCTACTCCTGACATCACACTTCCTCCTCCCCTCGGCCTGCAGCCTCTGTCTCGGATTAACGGGAAAATATCAAACCTGCAACTGAACTCTGATACTCAGCGTGACGAGAGAAGTCGCAAAATCAACCAGAATGTTCAAGCAAATTCTAGAAAAAAAAACCCGATCTAAATCCGTTAAGGAGTTCCCTTTTGAAAACCAAACAGACGTTGGATTTTATATATATACTAGCTGTCCCCTGCAGCTCCGCCCATGTAGTTGGGAAACAGGTCAAACTTTAAAAATCAACAAACAAACAGGTATCGCCTGCTAAGGGGGCAAGGTATGCTCCAAAATGTGCCGAGAGGTAGAGCGACTTAAACGGAGGCTGGCGTGTGAGTGAGGAGGGCCCCGCCCGGCTCCCTACTCCTGACGTCACGCTTACCCCTCCCCTCGACCTGCAGCCTCTGTCTCGGATTAGTGTGAATATATCACTCCTGCAAGTGAACTATGATTCTTAGCGCGATGAGACAAGTCGCAAAATGAACTGGAATGTTCAAGCAAAATTTTACAAAAAAAAAGATCTAAATCCGTTCTCTTGTGGAAAGTGGGCGGACGGACAGACAGACACTATCCTCTTTGATAAAACCCGTGTGTGTCCAGGTGTCCATGTATGTGTGTGTCTTCTGGTGAAGTACGCATGCGCGGGGCCACACGGCACGTGTTCAGTCTCTTTCTGTGCATTCCCTGTGTGTGCAGAGAGAGAGAGAGAGAGAGACACACACGCAGGCAGGCCGGCCCACGCGAGAGACAGACATGCATGTACACACACACA